>PYHW01010480.1:0-41019 GCA_013186435.1 Turdus rufiventris | reverse complement strand
CTAAGAGAAGGGACAGGCTGTAAATCTGTGAGTGTCCCCAAAAAGGATTGGTTGAAGACATCAGTGTGTCATCCCCCAGCTCTAAAAATATGCAAATGACAGATTCTGCTTCCCTTGGGTAACAAAGAGGCAGCCTTGGGGTAACAAAGAAGGTGGTAGCTGGGCTCTGCACTGGAGACCTGGATCAGAGCTGCACTGGACATGGGGGACATGCAGTGACACAGTACAAAGCAGTATAATATGTGTATGCATGAGTGTGGGAGAGGGGAATAAGGTCTATTTTCTAAAATCCTTGCTTGAAAATACAGACACTTTCCCCCAGCAGTTTTGCAATGCAATTGACACAAAGTGTGCTCAGGGGACAGGATCTCATGTCTCAGGACAGGTCCTGCTCCCAAATTCAGTGATGGAGCGGGGTGGCAGCAGTCAGTCCTTGGCCAGAAAAAAAGGTCAGATCTCAGATGCACTGCTCAGGTCTGGGGATTTCTCGCAGATCCACTGGAAGGTATTGTCACAAGGAAAACTCCACATTTCCCAGTTAACTACTGACCAGCACTCTGGATAATAGTATTTCCTAGGAAAGAGGGCACATCTCAGGCAGCAGTGACAACCTCCTCACTGTGCACACCACCTCTCATAGATCCCAGTGCTGCTGGGGCAGGCAAGGCACCTAGCACAGAGATCAGCCTGAGGAAGTGTCACCTTCCTCCTGCTGCTCTTCTTCTCTTCCACTTGGATATTTGGCACTGCACCCCACAGCTTGGCTCTACCCTCACCCCCCTCCCTTGGAGCACTGCTCATGGGACCATCAACCCTCTTATTGGAGTGCCACAGGGGCAAAACAGCACCTTTCTAGTATGCAAAGGGGCAGGTGCTTGTGTCCTGCACTTACCTGTGGTATGGGCTGTCTGTCTTTACAGGTCTCCAGTGCCCATGAGAAAATCTTGGTCCAATCCAGTACGTTGCATTAGACTCGTGCACAAAATGCTAGGGTGGAGAAAAGCTGTCAACCACCTGCTTCATGACCAGCACTTTTATAGGGCTGGCTATGCTTCTCCCCTCAGACTGCCAGGATGGCGACCTGGGCCTCATGGTGTCCCTGTGGCACCTCCACAGATACTGCTGCACGTGGCCCTGCAGGGCCCTGCCCATCCCCACCCTCCTGGGGTACCACAACCCCCCTGCTCTGTACCGGCACTGTCAATGGTGGCCACTTGTCTTGGACCAGCAGCTGAGCAGATTGATTTGTGCAGTTTTCCTGACTCTGCTTCCAGGTCTTTTTTGTCACCGAGATGTAGAGACACTTGCTCTTGTAGAGTACCCAGCCTGCAGGGCAGCAATCTGGGAACAAGAGCACAGCTCAGGTGCTCATCCTTCTATGGATGCTTGGGAAGCTCAGCCTGGCTGAGTTCAGCCCCTGCATCTTCACAGCAGCAACATCACCCATGCCCCAACCCCATCAGGCTCTACCTGTGTTCACGCAGGCACGCAGGCTGCTCACAGTGCTCTCGCTGGTGTTGAGCCTCCCCTGCACCACCTGCATCTCCTCCTGCAACACAGCCAGCTCCTGCAGGGTATGCCCCAGCTCTGAATTCCTTCTTTCCAGCTCCCTCTGGGTGATGTTGTACTCCTGCCATAATCTCTGCAGCTCTCCTCTGGCCCGTGTCAGCTCCAGTTGTGTCTGCTCCAGGCTCTGCTCCTGTGACCTCAGTGCCTGTGACAGGCGGCCCTGCTCGGTCATGTGCTGCCGGGAGGTGTCCTGCAGGCTGCGAGAAACCTGCCAGTCTGGGGACAGGGCAGGTGAGCTGAGACATGGGCATGGGGCCCTGCTGGGGCATGGGTCTTGCAGGGCACAGTAGGGTTAGAGTGTCTGACTGTATGTGGAGATTGTCCTGGGGGTGCCAGTGGGAAGGGAATGGAAGCCCCAATGGTGGCAAGTGGAGGGGAGATATTGGAAGGCAGTGGGAGACAGTGGGAAGCAGTGGGAGGGTTTGGGGGGCAGTGGGAGGCAATGGGAAGGCAATGGGAGGATTTGGGGGCGGTGGGAGGGCAGTGAGAGGCAACGGGTAACAGTGGGAAGAAAATGGGAAGGAAATGGGAGGCAGTGGGAAGGCAGCAGGAGAAGGTGGAAATGAAATGGGGAAGCAATGTAAGACAGTGGGAAGTAAGTAGCAGAAAATGGGAGGTAGTGATAGGGAGGCAGTCAGAGGGATTAGGAGGCAATGGGAGGGAGTAGTAGGCAGTGGGAGGAAATGGCAGGCAATGGGAGGGAGTGGGAAGTGGGAGTGGGATTGGGAGTGGGAAGACAGACAGTGGGGGAAAATGGAAGGTAGTGATAGAGAGTGGGAGGCAGTGGTAGGCAGTGGGAAGCAGCTCGTGGTGGCCATGCAAGAGCCCCGGACCGCAGTCCCAAGCAGCCCTCCTCCCTGACATCGCCCCGCCGCCAGTCCCTCGCCCAGCCCCACGCCCGCTCCTGGTGCTGCCCTCCCGGTGCCCCCACCCCGCGGCAGTCACCGACTCACAGCAAGCCCCCAGGGCCACGACGGCCACCAGCAGCAGCAGCAGCAGGAGCAGGCTGGCTGCCAGCAGCACTGTGGGGTCGCGCCATCGCCGAGTCCAGCGCCCTGCAAGAGAGGAACATCTGCAGGCATCGCCGCGTGGTCCCCTGCCACCACCCTGCGACGGGGCATCCCTGCTCCCACCTGGGCTGGGCGCTGCTGTCATCGGCCCCAGCGGCACGTTCTCGTAGGGACTGTCATCGTCATCGGGGACGGTGGATGGGGGGCCCGCGGCGAACTTCAGGTCGGCATAGACCACGCTCTGGGCCATGCCCCACGCGGCCCGATGCCCCTGCACACTCTGCCCCGCTTCAAAGGGAAAATGCAGCTGGTTTCTGTAGAAGCAGAAGTGTGCTGATGTGCAGCAGAGGGGAAAGGACGGCCACAGCACCGGCACTCTGCCATTGGCCAGGCATCACCATCTTTTTCCCCTCAACACACCGAAACTGCTCAGTGTCCCCTGGGATGGCATAGGGGCGGTGCAGCTCGGGGCTGGAGCATGCGGCAGAGCTGTAGGACTCAGCCTACAGCGAATTCATCAAATTCCCTAGGGCAGGGGAGAGCAGGTCTGGATTCCAGCTGGGAACAGGTAGCTCTGCTGCTTACTCCATCCAGGATGGAGATTCCCTCTTCTTGGTGGTCTGCTTTCAGGATCTGAGCATCACTGCCCTAACACCTAAAAGGGACTTCCACATTGCAGCATGAGCTTTCACTTCTCCTCTCATCATGGCCACGTCTCTCTACTCTGCCAGCAAGTACATGGAAAGCCACATCCCAGACACAGAAGGGTCATGACCCATTGCTCTCCTTTTTCCCCAGGCTAGCTCTTCCTAGCAGTAGGAGGTACACTGGGCAGTCACCCAATAAATCCCACTGGCCTTTCCCCTGCATGTCCTCCCTGGGTCTGGCTCCTGCATGCCTGGGCAGACACGCTCCATTTTCTTTCTCAATCTTTAGCTATCTAAACCTCCTTCCTGTCCCCTTTGAAACTGGCTTTGATTTTTTCCCTTTCTCCACTTGCTCTTGCAGAGATGATGGAGAGTGGCTTTGTAACACTGTGCTCCACCAGCACCACTGTGCACCTCCAGTGCTGTCCCAGGGATTGTCTGTGTCAAGATGTGCCCATCTGGCCATCTGGAGGACAGTGGGAAGCAATGTCAAGGCAGTAGAATGGAGTGGGAGGCAGTAGCAGGCAATGGGAAGCAGTGGGAGGGTTTGGGGGTAGCCCTTCTGAAACCTGCCCTTCTCTGGATGCACTTCAGTAGAGACCTCCGAGATGCTGAGGACCTGGAGGGACCAAGAAGAACATGTGAATGCTGGGATTGTGGTCTTGGGAAGGGAAGGCAAAGGGGTTGTCACTGGTTTTTGTAATTCATTGGAGCAATGCCAAAGTTGGGGTCTTCTTTGGAGGGGACCAGGGAGGGGGTAAGAGGTGGAACAAAATACATCATGGGGAAATTCCCATTCTCAGAGGCTGATAGGAGAAATCTCTATCTGTGAAGAACTCCACGAAGCTGTCCACAATTTGCTTTACTGGGCAATTTGCTCCTGTATTCAAGATTGCCCCGCTCTGCCCTGACTCTCCGGTAAGCCCAGGGATTTGGGTCTATCTTTTGCTCTGCCAAGGCTGTAACATCTGTCTGTGCTGCCCTCACCCTGCCCTGTGCCTAGGGCGACCATGAACACTTTCAGGGCGTGGGAGGGGACAGGCCAGTGTTTCTGGGACCAATGAGAGGGTGCTGGTCCTTGCAGACGTGCCTCACTAGTCCCATCTGCTACAGTGCAGAGCAAACTTCTGCTTCTGCAGATGCTGGCTGCACCTCTGAGAGACAGCGCAATCAGTGGGAACAGGGACATCTCAGAAAGGCATCCCAAGGGGAGAGCAGGAGCCAGCAAGGCTCAGGGCTTGCCCAGTGTTTGCCCACATGGCCCAGCTTTATGCTGACCTGAGGTTTGCCAAAGTGATGGGGGGCCAGAGCACGGCCAGCCAGGCGCTGGAGGCAGGTAAGAGCCCGCTGGCCCCGCCACGCTGTCCCTGCCATGCCCGATCCCATGGCCTCAGCTGCTCTCCCCTGCCTTCCCCCAACAGCCTTCGGCATAAATGAGGCAGAGAGCCCCTATGATAACACGCAGCCAGCACTGGCAGAGCAGGATGCAGACGGAGCAGAGCCCAGCCCAGGTGAGTATCCAGCTGGATTCCAGCAGACCCAGTGTGATCCTGGTGTGGGTTGTGGGTGGTGTTTTGGAGTCCTCCCACTCCCATCACTCACACCATACCACCTGTGCTGCCATGCCACCTGTCTCCTGCCAGTACCAAGGAAGGAGGTCTGGGGGCTGTCAGGGGTTTTCCAGCTCTTTAGGTAAGGTCTATTGTCTGTTGTGTCATGCAGCGTGCTGGTCCCGTCGGTGGTGCATCCCTGTGGCTCTGCTGGCAACTTTCCTGCTGCTGGTGGCCACTGTGGCCCTGGGGGCTTGCTGTGAGTTGGGGTACAGTGAACAACTGGGGCAGGGAGTGGTTGGGTCAGGGAGGAATCTGGCTGGGGTGAGCACTGTGGGTGAATAGAGGCATGCTCATGCACACTCACTGCTGAGTTCCTCTGCTCTGTCTGTCACAAGCTGGTCACAAGCATCCCTCGTACCCCCTTTCCCTCCCCTCATCCATCTTTCTCTCTGTTTCTGCTCCATTTCTTTCCCATCCTGGCATTGCCCAGCCTCATATTGCTGCACCCTCCCTGCCCTTGACCTCCCTGCCCTTAAGGAGGTGTCTGCTCCTACATTCCATCTTGTCTTGCCCTGCTCTCCCCTGCCAGATCCTGCCCAACCCTTGACCGTACACATCCCCGCTTCCCTCCCATCCTTTCCCATTTGTCATGGATAATTCCCCGTCTTGCCCTGCCCATCTCACCTGCCTTAAGCAGGGTCAGTCCCACATCCGAACTGCCCCATGCCCATGTCTCAGCTCACCCACTCTGTCCCCAGACTGGCAGGTCACCCGCAGCCTGCGGGACACCTCGCTTGAGCACGCGTCCGAGCAGGGCCGCCTGTCAAAGGAGCTAAGGGCACGGGAGCAGAGCCTGGAGCAGACACAACTGGAGCTGGCATGGGCCAGAGGAGAGCTGCAGCGAGCATGGCATGAGGGCAACATCACCCAAATGGAGCTGGACAGAGTGAACATGGAGCTGCGTCGTGTCACGGGGGTCCTGGGCAAGACAGAGAGGGAGATGCAGGAGGTGCAGGGGAGGCTTAACAACAGTGAGAGCACCGTCGCCCTGCTGCGCTCCTGCACAGCTATAGGTAGGATGATGATGGAGGGGGTGCTCCAGATGACTGGTACCCCTCAGCAGGGGCCAAGGGGCAAGTAGCAAGTACTGGCTTTTTTGACCACATGATGGGGACAGGGTGGTCCAAGGGCTGAAGCTATGCCTGAAGCAGGCACTGAGCCTGTGATGTCTGCTGGGAAGGTGTGGGGCTGTTCCTTGTTATCCCCCAGGGCATCTGGGGGCTGAGCAAGCCCCTGAGACCCTGAGCATGGACCCCTGAGCTGTGCCCCTACCCACAGATTGCTGCCCTTCGGGCTGGCTGCTGTACAGGGGCAAGTGCCTCTTCATCTCCTCGGAGAAGAAGACATGGGAAGATAGCAGAGATGAGTGTGAGAAGACATATTCTCAGCTCCTGGTCACCAAATCCTGGAGTCGCTGGACTGTACCGGTAGGGTGCTGGGGAGCTGAGGGCAGGAGATGGTGTATCCAGCCATGGGGTCCCCAGATGGGCTAGCACAGTTCTGGGGGCCTCCTGTCCTGCCTAAACATTGGAGGGTGCAAGGGTGCTCTCTGGAGCACATGGCTGGCAGTTGACATGGGATAGAAAAGCTCTGGCAGCCCTGGATGTTTCCCAAGCTGGAGCAGGGTACCAGGGCTGCTGAGTTGTCCTGCTTCAAGGAACTCCAGCCTCAGGGGCTCCTTGGGGAGATGATCACCCTGCACTACATAGGTGCCATGGAATAAAACATGGAAAAGCACATTTTCTTCTTCCCCAGACCTTCCTGAAGAATGCAGATGTCCCATACTGGATTGGATTGCAGAAGGGTAGTTTTCCCTGGTACGACTATGGCTGGCTGGAGGAAGATGTCCAGGACAGCGAGGGGGCCTCCGAGGCCTGGTTCTGGGTGGATGGCTCCCTTTATGAAAGGTACATGGCAGCACTGCCTCTTGCCAAAACTCCCATCCTCTGGCACTGCTCTAGTAAGCATTTTAAATCCCAACAGTACCCAGTTACAGGCACAGGCCATGGGAAACAAAGAGCATCAGAGCAGCAGGGACTGAAGGAAGGTGGGTGCAGTGGTGTGATGAGATGCTCAGAGGACACGCAAATGGAAAGCCAAGACTCAGGAGACTGGGTAAAAGGCAGGGCATGTGAAGCAGGAGGCAGCAAGAGTGGACAGAAGAAACCTCAAATTTTATCTTGGCAAAGTGTATGAGCACCTCCATCCCCTGCATGCTTTCTTGATTCCTCTCCAAAGGGAGATCAAGTCCTCCTGTCTGTGGAGAGTCCCGGGCTTCTCCCTGCCACGTGCACCACCTCCTCAGCTTGCCGCTGCTTCCTCTTGCAGTGTCTGAGAGCACTGAGGAGGAACAAACCTGTCTGGCCAGGTTCTGAGTACCTGGCCCTCCATCCTCAGCCGTCCCCCAGCGCTGCATCCAAAGCAGACCCAGGGCTCAGCACAGCTCCTCTGATCATCCACGTGCCTTCAGGAGGACGTGGTTCTCCCCACTGCAGCCATGGAACAACCCCCAGCAGCAGGGCTGAGAGGGGGGAGGCTAAAGGGGTGTCACAAGCACTGCAAACCTTTTACAGTGTTTCTTCCCGAGGAACTGCAGGAATACATCAGCTGAGCCTCCAGCTGGTGAAATCAGTAGGGAAGGACTGAGGGATTCCCCTTTGACTGCAGGATCCAGCCCCTTCTCTGCCAGTGTACAAAAGGCAGTTGTCAGCAGCTGCAGCTGCCTCAACAGGGTTTGTAGAAAGAACATGTCCGTGCCTGATGTGTTGTTTCCCCATTCAGGCCCTGGCAGTCAAAATCAAACGGAACCTGTGCCATAATAAGCCGTGGGAGCATCAAACCTGCCCAGTGCACTGGTCCCAGTGACCTGCACCTCTGGATCTGTGAGAAGGCAGCAGGGCCAAGCCTCCCTTTCAAGTGAGGATGGCTGCTGGCCCCAGCACTGCTGTGGTGAGTCCTGCTGAATCAGAGACACATGGGCTCTGTGGGATGTGCCTGGGGGAAAGCAGGGAGCCTGCAGCACTGTCTGGGGCATGTTGACACCCTCCCTTGGAAAGGGAGAGGAATCAGTCCCCTCCCAGTGCTGGATGGAGTCTGCCTCCATCTCTTTGCTGTCATGCGTGTCCTGGGTCTGAATGCTTCCCCTGAAGCCGTGGGTCAGCAAAAAGGCAAGATGGGGGAAAACCCTTGGCAAGGTGCTTTCCCAGCCCTGTTGCATGTGGTGGAGGGTGGGCAGCATCTCATCCTCACCTTCACCCTCCTCTGCTTTTCCTTGCAGCACCTGCACCCTGCACCGCCTCTGCTTCAGCCTTGCTGTGTCCCTGCCCCAGGATTTCCCATCCATTCCAGCCAACCACTTCCCTCTCACAACCCGCTGTCCCTGGGCCATCCAGGTCCTTCCCACTGATGCCCAGTGGCCCATTGCCTCCAGCTGATGTGCTCTGGCTCAGTGGTAGAGGCTCCACAGCCGACCCCACACCTGCATGGGACACTCTGGGTTTTCCTGAGCACAGCAGCTAGTGGGCAACGGGGTGCTCAGAACCAGCTGCAGAATGGATCAGACACTGATACTCAGCCACATCCCCAGCACAGAGAGAACTGCGGTGCTGGCATGCCAGGAGCAGGAGCTGGGGACAGCAAAGCCCTACCCCCACACAGTCCCTTCCCCACAGCAGGAATTTTCTGCCTGACCCATCACAGGAGCAGCTTGGCCATGGCTTTCAGACAACCCAGCACTCAACGGTCTCGGCAAAGCCTCAGCACCTAAGGAGAGAAGCTGAGCTTGAACTGGCCGGTGCTGACATTTGGGGATTTTTTTTGCGCTAATTAGAAAGTAGAGCAATGACCTTTAGGGTCCCACGGTGTGATTGTGCCTTTCAAAAGCAAAAGTTAACTCAGGCATTTGTATCAGGCTGATGCTTTGTGAGACAACTCATCAGGACTTTAAATAGCTGCTACACACGTGCACATGTGAAGATTAAGCAAAGTAGCCCTGATGTAACACTGCGGCCAGGTGAGAAGAGAGGAAGTTACATTCAGCCAGGCGAAAATGCTCTCGGTTTATGATGAGGTTGTGTGTGCCTTATATAGTTGATGAACTGCTATGTGAGTGAGCTTGCATGAAGAGCAAAAGGGTGTTAAAGGCAGGCTTTTTGGAGGGGGCATGTGCCACTTGTCTGTCTTGTCTGCTGGTTAAACCCACTTTACAGCAATAAAGAGACCTAAATCATCTGCTCTTTGTTTTCTTGTACACCACAGCAAACAAGGACTCAAGGGCACGAAGCCAAAGTACCTAAATAATGAAAGAAAATTTGTCTGAAGCCATCTCAATCGAGAGAGTTTAAGGGAGTTGAGAGCTTGAGCTGAGCCAGGCTGGTTTGCAGTCCTGGAGGTGCTCCCCAGCGTGCCCAGGCAAGACCATGCAACTTTCTGGGCCCACATCTGATGTGCATCCAAGAGACAGAACCAGCAGTCTGAGTTGCTGGGACATTCAGATTTTAATGAACACTTTAAATAAGCTGGGTATATATTACTAGCAATTATTATTAATAATAGTAATAAAAAACACAAAGAGTTCTGCATTCACCAGTGCATTGTGCAGGAGGGAGGAAAGCCGGCTCCCACCCTTGCCGGGGGCCAGGCAGCCTAGCTGTGCTGCCCATTGGCCCCATCCCCATGATGCCAGGATGGCATCCTGGCCCCTCTGCCAGCATCCTGCTCCCAAACCTGTGTGCCAGGGGGATGCGAGTGCCGTGCTGACTCAGCACCCAACCCTCAGCATCAGTCAGGCAGGGATAAACCCAGTGCTGGCAATCCTCCCCGTGCACTGCCCATGGGCATTGCCCCTCTACGGTCCCGTGCCCTCTTCTCCCCGTGTCAGCGACTGGCTGTGTTCCCCATGCTTGTGGACACACATGGGTTCACCCACCAGCCCCGCAGGATCCCCAAAAACACACATACACACGCTGACCTCTCTACCCCAGCCCCAGTCCCTCTCACCTGCCTGGGTGCAGGGAGCTCCCAGTTCTCCCAAGGCAACAGGCTCATTATATACCCCTCTGCGAGAGCCTGCAGAGGGGTGAGCCCATGGGGAAAGGGGATCCTGGATCCAAGGCTTGAGTCCCATGGCCCCCGCGGGGGACCAGCCCTGCCGCTCGGGGCAGTGCTCAGGGCAGCGGTGTTATTGCACTTTGGTCCCCAGCAGAGACCCAGCCCACCTCCAGGGTTCCCTGCAGATCCCCAAGGCTGATCCCGGTGGGGTAGGTGCCTGAGTGCCTGGGCAGCGCTGCGGCAGCCACAGCACTTGGCACCATGGCCACTGGTGGCCACCACGTGCTGAGTGATGACAGACCATGGGGATGTGCCAGGCTCCTGCACTTCCCAGTGCTGTGGCTGCAGAGGGGTGCAAGGGGCAGCTGGATTCAGCCCCACTCCCCAGGGTCCCCATCACTAGGACTGTGCCTCCGGCAGCTTCAGGCTGGGCTCAGCCAGCACTGGCCCCGGGGCTTTCTGGTGTTGGCCCCGATCATGGCAGATGAGGGTTTTGGCCTCACAGTTGAGGTTCTGGTAGCGAGGTGGACTGGGTGCTGGCCGGTGGCAGATGGAGGCGAAGCTGAAGGGACTCAGGCAGCAGCCAGGGCAGGGCAGCACTTCGTCCTGCTCCAGGATGGCACCAGAGCTGTGCCCGGGCAGCATGGCCGAGCGCTCCGTCCGCTCCAGCGCTGCTGCACAGGAGATGCTGAGCTCAGAGAAGCCGTGCTCCAGCCCACTGCCCCAGGCCAGAGGTTTGCTGACCATGACGTGGTTGTTGTTGAGGAGGAGCCCATGGGGGGCTCGCACATCGGGCTGCCAGGGCCGTGTGCCCGAGGATGCGGTGCGGATGAAGTTGCTGTTAAGGGAGAGTGGGCTGGGCTGCGGCGGCTCAGAGCTGTCTGGGCCACAGTCTATCTGCTCCTCTGCCCTGGAGCTGGGGTTGGAGGCTCCTCCCCATGCTGGGGGAGGAAGGAGGGCAGGGGACTGGGGCTCATCAACAGGATGAGAGGACCCCACACCCAGCTCCAGGGCCCCCCGGTGGGGCAGCTCAGGAGAGGAGGGCAGAGAGTGGCACTTGCGGGGGCTGGTGGTGGGTGCTGAGAAGTCACACTGCACCTCCATGGCAGGCTCAGGTGTCACAGGGCTGCTGAGCTGCATCGGGGCGGGGGGCGGTAGGTCTAAGGTGAGTGAGATGACCGACTTGCTCGGCGTATCAAAAAGCTTGATCTTCCCCCCCTTCAGGTCCTCACGCTGGGAGAAGGGGTTGACACGGGGGGACATCTCCTTGGACCTGCCCCCGCTGTAAGGCTCCAGTGGACACAGCAGGGTAGGTGACTTGGAAGGGAACATGTCAGACTGGCTGCGGGACAGGTGCTGGTCTGGCTGCAGGTGCTGGGTCCCCAGCTCACGCAGGGGCGACTGCTCGGTGTAGCTGGCTGACCTCCTGTCCGCTCCTGGGCATGGGCACAGGAGAGTGTCACCAGCAGCCAGCAGCTGACCATGTGGGGTGCTACAGAATGCTGGGTACCCAATAACTTACGGGCATATCCCCAGGAGGAACAGGGATCAAGTCTATCCTGCAGACCTCACACATCATCCCTGTCTCCTTCCCCTGGACAGGAAACCCCACACTCCCCCTCTTCACACCTTGCTATGGTCTATCCCTAGGGTGCCCACATACCACAGAGTCTGGCTGAGGTTCCAGATGCAGGCAGACTCTCCCCAGTGCCGAACAAGGTGGCCCTGGCACCCTCGGTGCCCAGCTGGTGCTGCAAGATGCTCTCCAGGCACTGCGTGATTTCCAGGAATGAGGGGCGGGAGGTGGGCTCCATCTGTGGGCAGGAGGGATTCCCTGTCAGGTCTGTGTCTCCTCAAGCACCCCAGGGAGCCCTGCACAGCAAAGGCAGCTCCCTGCTCTCCCTGTGAGCAGGTAAGGCAAGGCAGCCTGTCCTGGCCGCCCTGTCCTGGCAGGGAAGGGCAGTCAGTGGAGGTGGGAGTCTCACACTGCAGCAGTGAAAAGCCAGTTGGAGGAAGGCCGCTGGGCAGTCAATTTCCACCATGGTGCGGAAAGTGGCGACGTCCAGACCAAAATCCTGCACCAGGGAAAGGAAGAAGAATAAAGTTGGGTCTCCTGGAATACCAGGAGGCCCAGCATGGCCTGGCCCCCTCCCCACTGCACTATTACACAGGGCTGTGAACCTGGAAGCATTGCAGCTGGGGCACAGCAGGGAGGATCTGATGTCACTCCAAATTGGGCTAAGGTTGGAAGATGCTAGGACACAGATATCACTTCTGCTCTCTGCCTGAATCCAACTGCCTGCTCTCCTTTTCAGGCTCACTATGGGTTCTGATGTTACCTGCACAGACCATCCCTCCCCAGGCAGCAAGTGGGATGCAGCATCCCAGCCCTGAGATGTGGAACCAGTCCTGCTCATGGGTCTCTGCCCAACACAGAATGGCCCCCCTTGTTTGATTAAGTGGTCCCAGCCCCAGTGCTGCAACCCACACCTCCCCCTGTTCCCATCTCAGAGTCACCTCAGTGCGGGGCAGGTAGTCGGGGTCAGCTGGGACACGAGCGATGGTCTCGCACAGGATGATTCCATACGCAAACACATCAGCCTGCAGAGAGTGAGGAGTCACGGAGGTGACATCAGCCCCGAGATGATGTACCCACCATTCTGCAAGGCCACAGCCCTTCTCCTCCCTGAAGAGCCACACTGGGGCTCTGGCACCTCATTACCAGAGGGATGCCCAATTCCTTCCCTCTAGGTGCACCCCAAGACTGCAAACTCCGCAAACCACTAGCAGCACAAGCCTGTGTAAAGCCCCAGAGAGGGCAGCCTCACCTTCTCGTTGTAGATCTCCCCACGCAGCACCTCGGGTGCCATCCAGTACGGGGAGCCCACCACAGCAAGCGGCTCCTTCTCGCTGCCCTCACTGGGAGATATGGTGGAATATCAGAGGCTGCCCAGTCCCCCAAAATGTTCAACTTCCCATCCTCCTGCTGCAGCATCCCAGATGACCATCTTCACCCCCCTTCCTGGTCTAACTCCATGCACCCTACAAACTCATCTCTCCCCAGTCACACCACCCACTTCTTCATCCCCTCCTAGCCACTCCCAAATTGCTCCTGGGGCCACCTCCCCACCCCCATTCCTACCCTTTTAGCTTCATCCCCAGCATCCATCCCTCTCCAGCTTCTGCTCTGGAGTGGGCTCCAGAGATGGGGATGGACAGGTGGATGCTGCCCATGTACCTGTAGGTGGGGATCTTTTCCGCCAAGCCGAAGTCACCCACTACAGCTGTGTAGCCACTGGCCTCGCAGCGCACCAGGCAGTTCTGTAGGCACAGGAGGACGTGTCACACCAACTGCATCAGCCCTGCCTCCCAGTTTCAGAATGTCCCAGCATTGCACAGCTTCCTGCTCCCCAGCCTGCCATGCCTGGGGCAGCAAGGCAGCAGCACGGGTATGAGACGATGAGGGCAATATGGTGCCTCGGAACATCCCACACCTTGGAGGTGAGGTCGCGGTGGAAAATGCCCTTGGAGTGCAGGTAGCGTAGGCCATGGGCGATGTCGAGGGCCAGCTTGACACGCATGGACCAGGAGAGGGGCACAGGGCTGTCCAGCAGCTGCTCCAGGTTCCCACCGTTGATGTACTGATGGAAAGAGCCAGACCATCGCATCACAGTATCCCTCCCCCCAATAACACTGGATGCCCATCTCTCATCCTAACACATATTCCAACCATCCCACACCACAGCCTCCCAGTAGGCCTTGCCTGTACGTGTCAGGTATCACTGGCTTGCAGGAACCCTGAGATTCACAGCTGTTGCTACACTCTTACCTCCGTCAGTGCATGCAGCTGTCCCTGGTGCACACACACCCCCATGAACCTGTGAGACAAGACAGAGGGGACCTGAGGGCTGGCTGTGGCAGGGACCAGCCCCAAGAGCTTATCAAGCACCAGCAGTAGCTCCAAACCCCCAGGCTAGACAAAAGGGGGGCAATGGGGCAGGTAGTGGGGAAGCAGGTCCTACCTGAGGATGTTGGGGTGTGAGAGGCGGTTCATCAGCTGCACCTCCCGCAGCATGTTGCCCCGGTTGCTGGTCAGCTTGTTCATCTTCAGCACCATGATCTGCCCCGACTGGCGGTGCCGCACCTGGAGGGGGATACAGGCAAGGCTGAGCCCCACGTACCTCTGCAGGCCCATGAACACCAGGCTTCACCCGGCTCCTGCCCCAGCCCCAGAGAGGTGAGCTAAGCATCCCATGGCACCCCAGGAACCACTAGGGCTAGGGGAGCACTTTCCCCACATCTCCAAACACTTGCAGTACTGATGACACACAGCCCCATCCTTCCTGGGGTACCCTGCTTCTTACGCTCCCTCCACCATGCTACACTGCCCTGAACTCCCAAGAGACAGCAATAGCTGTGAGCCCAGCTCGGCTGTAAGAACAGGCAGGTACAGGACTGGGGAGCATCAGGGAGGACATGTTTTGGGTCAGCACTACCCAGCCAGACCCTACCAGCATGGGGTAGAGAAAAGAGGGGGCACACTGCCCCTCAGAACCAGCTTTAGGTGTGGCCAACTGGTGAAGTGCCTGACCCCAGTCTGGCAGGTCATGGAGCTTGGATGAGCTGTATATTTAGCCAGCCCCAGCCCAACACTGTCATGCGATCTGGGGGCCTGGTCCCCCGCCAAGAACAGCAGTTGGAGCATGGCCAAGCACGGACACCCCGTCCATCTGCAGCTCCCTGGCATGTGCAGGGCAAGGGAAGAGCATGGGATGCCCTGACCTAGCACTGTTATGGGGTGGGGCCAAATGAATGCTGAGGGTCCCTTCCTGAGCAGGAGCTGTGGGTGGGATGCCAGCCCCCCACCTTGGAGCAGCAGCTGCTGGGGGGACAACCCAGTGGATCCCAGCTGCCCTCCAGCACACACAGAGCTGTGCACTGTGCACGGAGGCGCAGGCATTCCTCAGCGCTGCCGTCAGCTCCCTGCTCTTCTCCTTTTTAGTCGATGCTGGTTGAGGCTGCTGAGCTGGTGCCAGCCCCGGGCCAGCCCCACAACGCCCCCACAACACCCCTCACCTCAGGGATTGCCTTCTCAGGAAAAACACAGGGGGTTGGTCGGAGGCAGGATCCCCAGCACCCCCAACCTGCTCACAGCTTGGCCCTTGTCCCCACCACAACAGCTGGCATGCTGGGCCCTCCAGGGCTCTCCTCTCACCCCCTGGCTGGCATTGCTCCTGGCACGCATGCCATGATGGAGATCTATCCAGCAGAAAATACCCAGGGGATGGGGCAGCACATCCCTTCAAAAGGGCATGGGGGGAAATGAGTGCTCTATGAAGATCCTTCTACATGTCTTGTGCACAGACATAAAACCAGTCCCAGTCTGAGTGGAAGTGAGAGGGAATAACTGCGCCATGCCACCGTGAGCTCATTGAGCCCATGGAGAGGCTTTGAATAATTCAGCAGACACCTGCCTGTGGGCACCCCACTCCAGTTACACCTGCATCACCTGCAGCCAGCCCCAGACAGCCAGCTGGCACTCCTGACCCACCGACAGGGGCCACATGACAGCAGAGCCCAGAATGGAGCCTGGACCAGTGGGAAGGGGACACCTCAGACACCTGCCACCATAAGCCCCTATCCTGGCACCCCACCATGCTGCAGGGAGAAGGGAGGGTGGATTTCCCCTTGCTGTGCCTCCTCTTTGCTGAGCATTGGGTATACTGAGCTCCTGGGCTCAGGGAGAGCTTGTCCTAGGGTAACACTGCAGTGTCTGCTGTGGGGAGCACCCAGAGTGCTCCACCTAATGGTGCTCCAAGTCCTCCCTGTGCTCACTACCCTGCTCACCACACCACTGCTCAACAGCACCTGGAACAGCTGCCAACACCATCCTGATGCCCTAGGACACCTTGGCCACACCTGGACCAAGGGCAAGGGCCAACCCCACCCATCTCAATCATCCCTGTCTTCCCTCCACCCCATCCCTGTCGTGGGACAGCTGAGGGCAACACCAGAAACAGAAACTGGGCTCTCAGCCAGGCTTCAGTGCAGGCTTTAAGAAGGGGGCCTGTGTGACCAAAGCAGGCTGGGCACAATCTCCCTTGGTCACTCCAGCTCCCCACAGAGCCAGGGGTTGAGGAAAGCAGAGCCTGGACAAGGCCAGCATGACCCACAGCCTTGCCAAGACTTTGGCACTAGGTGCTGCCCAGAAAAACCCATCACTCCTGATACAGCTCTCCCGGTGGCAGTGCTTCCTTCCCTTCCCACGCCATGTGGGGCTGGCAGGACTGGCTCGGTCAGTTTGGCTGGCACCAGCAGCTGCCAGACAGCAGGACCCGGCTCAGTGGCGCAGGCAGGCTCATCCCCGCCGGCATGGCTGGGGGCGGCAAGGCTCCGGCGCCACGGCCCACGTCAGGAATGCTGTGCGGCACGCACAACGCTGGCACTTGGTGGCCATGTGCCACAGGGCTGGCCAGCTCCCTGCCAGCAGCAGTGGCCCGGCATCAGGGAGCAGCATCTGGTGCCCACCAGCTCAGCTCTACACAGTCGGGCGGTGCCTGTGGCTTAATTCCTCATTAAAAAGCCACCTGCCATTGGAATAGGCTGAGTGAGGTCTGAGTGCAGTCACACGGTGTTGGACACCTTAAGACTGGGGGAGAGGCAGCCTGGGGGAGGGAAGGTCTGGTGAAAGCTGCTTCCCCAGGAATTATCCCAGAGATCCCAGAAGCTCCTGGCCAGTATAACCCTGCCCCAAAGTCTTTTTCTGTGACTCCATCCCCATGGGACATGATGTCCTCGAGGCTGTCCAACGTCCTGAGCGTACTTGTGAGGCTCTGTTCTGCCATCTTCCCTGCAAGCTCTCTGGCTCAAGGCTAGCCCATACCTGGGACAGCAGGGAAGGAGTTATGCACCCTTTCCACAGTTTCCACCGGCACTGGCCAGTTTACCCAGTCTCCCTTGGCTGCCCTCTGACACAGACACAGCAGCAAAGGGCACCAGCCATGACTTCGGGGGGATTGAAGCCCTGCACTAAGGGGGTTTCCTCTCCCACTGACATACAGCGAAGGCAGCAGGCAGCACAACCTCCTCGGGCAGGAAGGTGTCCCCTCTTGCCTCTCTCATGCACTCTGGCATGGTGCCCAGGAATCCCAGCGCATTCCCTGGAGCTGAGCTCAGCCAGGCAGCCGTGTGGGGCGGCGGGGGGAGGGCAAGCCACTTGTCCCCCACCCAGGAAACAGGCAAGCCCTCACCGATGCTCCCTGGCATCCCACATGGCTGGTCCATTGGGCACTTCATGGGGGTACTGTGGCTGAGCCAGAGTGCTGTGGCACGTTGGTCCCCATCCCATCTGCCGCCAGCACACAGGGCTGGGGGATGGGACAGGCTGGCGGCAGCCCCAGCCTGGGCACAAGGGATCTGAGCTCTTCTAACAGCGGAAATTAGAGTCTTATTTAAAGAGCATGCTAATCAGAGCAAGCAGACGGCCTGCTCCCTCCTCACAGCCGGCACTCCCGTCTAGACATGGGGCAAAGCTCCCTGACATCTCCCAACCCGCAGGTCTCAGCAGCCAGGTCCCCTGCACGGGATGGCCTGAACACAGCCCCACTCTCTGGATATGCCCTTGCCCCTGCCCCACACAGGCAAGGCACAGTCACAAAGGGACACCAGCCTGCACCGTCACCCCAGAGAGTTCTGTGGGCAAGACAGGAGCGGGGCAAGGGAGCTAGCAATGCCACTGGTAACCCCACAGCCACCCACAACAGCTGCATCTGAGCTCACAGGAATCCCAATAACACAACTGGGTGGGACTGGAAAACGTGCTCATTAAATGGAAAAGGCAGAATCAGTCAAGACAGACTCTGTCTGAGGAAGAGACAAAAGCACCTGCTCCTGGAGAGTGTCTGACCATCAGCAGCCTCCACCTCCTTTTCTCGCAGGAGTGGCACTGTGGGCACACCAGGAGGCGTGGGCAGTGCCAGTGTTGCACTGTGGGGGCAGATCGCTGTCTGCCCTGACTGGCAAGCCTGGAGCATGCCCCGTGATAGAGCAGGAGAGGGGCTGGCAGGTCTCCAGCTGGTCAGCACAACACGTTTCCTGTGCCCAGGACTCCCGAGCAGCAACTGTGGAGCCAGGGCTGCTCCAAGCCTTGCCACGGCCGGCTGACTTTGGCTAATTCACTTCCTCCCTGCTCGCCTTAGTTTCTCCATCAGTGTCATGCTGCTCATTCTGCTCTGTAAAACAAGGCAAGGACCCTGATGAAGGGGCAGCAGATAAGAGGGAGGCACTCGCTCCATTAGTTGCTCTGGAAAACTGGAAGTAAACAGAAAATCCCAAAGGTTGATGGAGAAGCAAGAAGAGATGGGCAAGTGACAGTGATGCCAAAACTCTCTCCTGAGCTCTGCCCAGGCTGGGAGCTGCTAATCCACACAAACACACAAACGCAAAATGCCATGGAAATAGGGTGCTGCGCAGAGCACCTCATACAGCTGCACCCTGGAAGATGGCATTTCCAAGAGGATGTGCAACATCAGGACATAAGGCTGAGATTCAGATGAGTGAAGCCCTCTGGATACAGCCCCAAGGATGCTGTCCACAGCCCCTACGTCTGCTGCAGACAGTACATGGGAAAGCAAGAGAGGGATTTGGGAAAAAGAAGCAACAGTGGTTTAAGGGCTGGAGAAAATGCCTGGCACAAACAAACCTGGCTCAATCTGCTCAGTCAATTGGAAATAGAGGTGGCTTCCTGAAATGTCTGGGTATCTGAGGAAATGGGGGGGGCCTAGTGCCTCTGAAATTGCACAGGAAAAGGCAATGAGAACCAGCTGCTCCAGAGGGAAAACAGCCCTGCTCTGCAGCACAGTGGGGAATCAGCTATGAACAAGCGCCATGAAAAAGAGCAGCTTCTTGTCACTGGTGTCTCCTGTTTGCTCTGGACAGCCTTTCTGAGAGAGGTGCTTGACTGGAGGGGCTAGTTTGGGACACTAGGGCTTGGACACACTGCGCCCTTTGGCTTTAATGCTGAGAAGATAGTCAGATGCTTGTCAGCATCCTGCCTGGCCCTGGCTCAGCTGCACGCTACGACTGAGCTACCTGTGCAGAGGCAGAGATGTCCAGGTCCCCTCCCTGTCCCCCTCACCCACCAAGGCTGGAATGACATAGGACACAGCAGCCACACAGAGGAGGCAGATTCAAGTGCCCACAGCCTTGGAAAGCTGCAGAACGAACAAGGGAGGTGGGAGGAAAATGGGTCCTGGGTTGCCCTGCCAAGCTCTGTCCTCTTTGCGAGCTCTGGCGGCCAAACCCCAGCTCAGATCCCAGGCTTACCCCATCACCCTGCTGAGCTCTTGGACTCAACCCACCGCACGAGCACAAAGCCCCATCTGGCCCCCTCCCATCCCTGCTTCCTTGCCACCATGCACATGTCAACTACTGATCCTGATCCCCTTCCCACCCCTCAACCTTTGCCAATCCCCAAATCCTACATGCCAGTGGCCCCACAAGAACCTAAACAACGTATGGGGGAAGGAGCATTTTGTGGCTCCTGCAGAATCTGGGAAAACAGCGACGCAAGAAGAGATCATACCATGGCCTCGCTGAGACACGGGAGCATCCATTATTAAAGAGCCATATACACGCCTGATATTATTAAATGCCTCCCTCTGCTCCAATGTGCTCCTGTGCACTCCAAGCCAGAGATCAATAGCAGGAACCCAGCCAGCAGGGAGGTCATGGGTCTACTGGGAGCTCCAGGAGGGAGCATGGAGGAGAGGGACCTCTGCACACACTCCATAGCCCCTCACAGGACACCACTTTTGTGGTGAGGAGGAGACAGGTCTTGGGGTCTCCCTGCTGAGTGGGGAATGGTGTCAGGGCTGGAGAAGGACCCCAGGGTACTGCCAGGACACGAACGCCCAGCTGTGCTGCCTGTGACCCCAGAGACTGTGGTGGCAGGTAGTGGGAGCTGTGTCCAGCTCTAAGCTGCTCTTCGAGGGATATGAAAGCAGTAGATCACCACTTAAGGGCAGTGCTAGGCCAGTGGCTTATGGTACTTTAAGTGATGCTGAGGCTCAAAACAACACATGCACACACCTCCCCTCTGCCGGAGAGGTGATGGTGACATCGAGGCACAGCCCTTCATCCCCAGCAGCAGTGCACTGGGCTGGGAGGATATTGCCACCATGCACTTCAGCCTCACTGCTGGAGACCCTGAGCTCCCCACCAGCACTCACACACCTGTATCCTGGGCACTGACCAAACACATGCATTCCCACGCCGACAGTCCCAGAAAGGATGGAGGACAAAGGCCGCTCTGGGGGCTGAGCCGGGATTCAGCCCCATGCCGTTCTACGGCATCACACCCCTGTCCCAAAGCCAAACACCTTGGGTGGGGGTCCCGTGGGGAATCCTGTGCATTACCAGCTCAGCAGGCCCGGCAACGTCGACATCACCTTGGAGAGGCTAAGAACGCTACCTGGATTCCTTGCCACAGGCACACCCTGGGCGGGCTCAGATGTCCAGCATTTTGACAGGGGTCCCGGGGCTTGGCTGCTCGCCACCCGACCCCCCGCGCAACCACGGCGCAGCGCTCGGAGCGCTCAGCCTCCCCGGCTGTAAACACAGCGGCGCTCCCCTCCCCCTGCCCGGGGGGATGGAGCCACAACGCCCCGGCCGGGACGGGGCGANCCGCCTCGAACACCCCCCGGCCTCGCCGGGGTGTCGGGGCTGGAGCTGGGATCACAGCCCCCAGCCGATGGCGCGGCCGGGGGCTGCGTTGTTGCCGCGGTCCCCGGGGGACGCCCGATCCCGGCGGGATGCCCCGCGGACCGCCATCCCCGCTCCCGCCCCGCACACCTTGAAGACCTCGGAGAAGAAGCCGGCCCCGATCTTCTCGCAGTAGAAGTCGTCGATGCGCGCCAGGGTGGAGACGGCGCTGCGCAGCGCCCGGTACGAGGAGGGCCGCAGCCGCCCGCAGCCCGGCCACGGCCCCGCCGCCTCCCCCTCGCCCTCTCCGGGCCGCCGCGGCAGCTTCTCCCACTCCATGTCGGTCCCGCCGAGCACCCCCAGCGCCATTCACATCCCCGCCGGGGCAGCCTCGAGACCGGGGCGCCGCCGCTCCCGGGCCCCCGGGGCGATGCTAGAGGCGGCGGCGGCGGCGGCGCGGGGCGGGCGGCGCTTCGGGGCGCTCCGCACTCATGGCCCGGCGCCGGCGCCCCCCCGACCCCTGCCGCGGCCCGGCGCTGCGCCTCCGCCGCCTCGAGCGCTGGCACCGGTGGGGCGGGGCCGGGGCGGGGACAGCCCTTAACTCCTTGGGACCCGCCGCCGTCGCCGCCGAGCCCAGCAGGAGAACCCCCCCACCGCCCTGCCGCGCCCCGCCCCGGCGGGCAGCGCGGGGTGCCGCACACCCCGATGTCCGCGTTCACCGGCACCGGCCGCCGGTGGGTGCCGAGAGGGCGTCTCCCTGCTCGCCAGGGTGTGCCGTGAGGCCCTGAGATCCCAGGGCACAGCTCGGGCGCACCCCACGGACACAGGGCTTTGACTGTCCCCAACCCCTGGATGCGCCTTATAGGCGTGGGAGTCTTCTTCCCCTGGGTCCCACCTGGAAGCACACTGTAGGTGCAGGACTTGCTTTCTCCCCTGGGCCCTCCCCGGATTCTCCGTTTAGCTACGGGACTCTCTTTGTCTTCATAGCACCCAGTCCCTGATTGATGGACAAAAGGCATGGAGATCTGATCTGATCTGATCTGATCTGATCTCCCCATATATCCAGCCTCACCCTATACAGTGTCGTGGGAGCAGTTCCCCCGTACAAGTAGCTGCTGTCAGTTTGAGCCCCATTGGTATAGGCTTGGATCTCTGCACAGGGGCTTTGATTGTACCCATGCACCCAGCCTAGATGGTGACCCAGAAGTAGTGGGATCTGTCCTGTGGAGGAGCAGGAAAGTGCAGTCTCTCAGTGGCAGCATGCCCGGTGCCTGTTGCACCCTTTCGCCTTCCTTGTTTTCCTGAGCTCTTCCACTTCTCCCTGATTTTCTGCTGCTTCCTGCTCCCTCACTTCAGGCCTTTTGCCTGGTGTGAGACAGATCTGTCCTGCCCTTCCTGCCCAGGGACTTTCTGCAGCTGGATCTGCCCTTGTTCAGTCCCACACATTTCGCTGACGCTCTCCTTGGCATCCACCCGCCTGAGCTGGCCCAGCCCTGCCCCAGCCACCTCTCTGGGCACTGCCAAAACCCTGACTCTGCAGCTCTCCTCAAACAGCTTTGCTCCAGCTGTTTCCCTGTGTGGTAGGACTGGCTGTGCAAGCCCTGCACTACTCTAGCTGCTTCTCCTGCTGGGAAAAGCAGCCACATAAAATATCTCCTGGTGTGTATCATTTTTTGGCCGGTGCTCTGCTCCAGGTGCCACCAAGCATAACATAGACACCTTGGACCATGAGCTGGGTTTTCCTCCTTGTCTCAAGGAGGGAGAATAATAACCCTTTGGGCTAGAGCAGGGAACAGAGCCTCCGATTTATTTATAATGGCAACAGTGCCCTGCCCTCCCCCTAGGAATTCATGGTATTCCTGCTCTTCCAGGCCTGCAGAGGGAGTGGGTTTGTGCAGGGCAAGTTTCCTACATGTGGGGAGGCAGAGTGCTGGATAGCATGTGCCAGGGAGGCTTTTGCAGCCATGGGTAGAGTGCTGTGCAACAGGCCACTTTCTTAGGTTTCCTCAGCCTCATGTCTGTCCGGTTGAAAACAACCTGACAAAATGACAGGAGCAGCTCTGTGGATGAGAGGAGAGAACAGCATCTGCCTGTGGGGACAGGAGGCTGCGGTCTGTGCCCTCCCACGCTGATGTCCAGCTGCAGCTGGTCAGACGGGTGGCAGTGGGTGCCGACCTGGGCTCAGCCCTGGCACCCAAAATGTGAGCATGCTGATGCACCCACAGCCCATTGACCACCTCCTCAGTGCTGTGAGACACTGCTCAGAGGAGCACAGCCAGCTCAGCTGGGGCAACAAGCAGAGCCTCTCCCTTCCACTTGAGTGCAGCAGGTTCCTGGTGGTCAAGGCACTGCAACACAGAGGGGGAGGCCTGGTGAGGCATCTTGAAGACAGAAACTCAGGACCTCGGCCTGATCAGAGCTTCTGCTGCTCACAAGTGACTGGGTTTACATCCAATTAAGTTGTAATGGATAAATTAAAGCCCCGGGGATAGCTCTGACTGTGGAAATTGCTGCTGCAGGATTTGCAGTCCCTTCTCTCATCAGCACTGGTAACTCTACTGTGCTATTTCCATCACGCTCTGCTCCTGCCTGGCACAGCAGGGCTGAGCTGAGACATGGCTAAAAGTCTCCAGTGCCCCAAATCCCTCCCATGGTGCAGGCAAGTACACTGAGCAGCTGGGTGCAAAGTCAGGCTGGGCTGAGCCTGCAGCAAACCCTGAATTAAGCTCCTCAATCCCTGGTGAGAAAAGCAGGAAGGAGGTCTCCCTGGCTGTACTCTGCTCACGTGGATCTGCAGGGGAGAGAGGAGGGGGGGCTTTGTCCTCTTTGCCCTTCGCTTTCTGGGCTCTATACCCTTCCTCTTCCACAGGGAAAAGGCTCAGGCATTCGTAAACATCTTCACCCTGCCTGCTGGGAATGGTGCATCACCCAGGCAGAGCAGGGGTGGGAGCTTTCAAACAGCCTAGGGAGGCTGGAGCTCTAGAAGTGCAGGGTGGTCCTGTAAGGATCAGGGCAGACTACAGTGTGGGGTGGCCAGGCTTTTGGAGGGCAGCGAGAGGCGCAGGGGCTCTCCACACAGAAAACCTGGCACTTGCTGCACTCCCACCTCTATTCCACATCAGCTCCTGTGGCACTGGGGTCCTTGCAGGGCAGCTCTGATTGGGATGAGCCAACAGTAATCCACCCTGACCCTGAACAAAGCCTTGCCCTGCTCAGAGCCCGAGAGGCTGTGTACAAGAGCCCACCCATACCTGAGGTTCCTGTTCTGCAAATGCTCTGGAAAACAGCAGCTGCTGCTGCCAGGGGTGTGCTGCCAGAACAGGCTCAAGGCTAAAGTGCATGAGGGTTTTCCAGGCTGGAGGGGCTGTGCAGACACAGGGGTGAGCAGGACAAAGAGCACTGGCTGACTCACATCACTCCCTTTGCTGCTTGTCTCCAGAATGTGGGGGCAGCCTCTTGGTCCCAAGTACCCCTTTTCCTTCTGTATCAGAAGATCTCTGCTCTTTTCCTGCACTACCACACACATCACCCTGCTGATCTCCACACCTCGCCCCCATGTCCTGTATGTTCAACAGCTCCGTGCTTATGAGATGACGGTTTTCTGAAAAACATCTCATGCTTCTCCCCTGTAGGAATGAGATGAGGGCCCAGCAGGGGCCATTACATGGTGATAGGAGGCCTGGGCAGTTTGAGGAGCCCAGAGTATGTGGGACAAAGTCTCAGCCCCAGCCTGGTGATGTCCAGCAGCACCCAGTCCAGGTGATGCAGCCGGACTACATTTCCCAGTGCGTTGCCATGCATGTTCCACACCCAGCACCATGCCTGCAGGCTGCAGCAGCCCTCATCCAGCTGCCAGCAGGGACTGGCAAGGTCCCTGCTGTGCAGGCACATTGCTGTGCCCCCATTGCCTCCCTGTCATTCCAGCTGCAAGGCCATTGAGGGGTTGTGTGTAGCATGAGGGCTGCAAGTATTTGTTGTGTCATTAATATTCTTCCAGCATAGTCAGCACAGCACCTGGCAGCATTTGCTCGCTGCCTCCTGTTATCTCTTGTTGATGCTTCTCATGCCTGGGCGCCAGTGCTGTGACATCCATGGAGACAGAATCCACATCCATCCCTGTCTCTTAGTTCTGGACAGCTCCCTGCTCTGCTTCTCCTCAAGCAAACACCAGTGCCTGTGCCTGGGGGGCACTGATGCCTAAACCTAGCTGAGTGCATGCCTGCTGGAAGCCCCATGTGGGTAGTGAAATTGAAAACATTGAGAACACTGATAAAAGAAAGCCAGCCATCACCTCTGAAAAGGAGGGACAGGCAGCTCTGGCTGTGCCTGAACCACGTGTAACCCAGGGTGACGTGACATGCAGCCATGTGAGCACAGCTGCACAGAATCATAGAACGGTTTGTGTTGGAAAAGACTTTAAAGATCATCTTGTTCCAGCCCCTCTGCCATGGGCAGGAACACCTTGCACTAAACCAGGTTGTTCAAAGCCCCATCCAACCTGGTCTTGAGCACTGCCAGGGTTGGAACATCCACAACCCTGGGCAACCTGTTCCAGTGCTTCACCACCCTCCCAGGGAAAATTTTTTTCTTAATATCTCATTTAAACTTACTCTTTTTGAGTTTGAAGCCACTCCCCCTTGTCCTATCACTTCACAGTTCCTGATGAAGACCCTCTCTAGTTTCCCTGTAGGCCACCTTTAAGATACTGGAAGGTTGCTAAAAGGTGTTCACACAACCTTCTCTTGAATGTTGAATATCTCCAGTTTTCTCAGCCTGTCTTCACAGGGGAGATGCTCTAGTCCCCTTACCAACTGCAAAGCCCTTTTCTTGACTTGTTCCAACAGTTCTAAGTCCACATTCTTGCAGTGATTAAGCACTCAGGGACCTTCACAGAGTAGCAGGAGCTCGTCACTTCATGCCAGGTAGGGACAAACATCTCCAACATTATCCACCCTGCTCCTGAACCAGCCTGAGCACTTTATCTCACAATACCTGGCCATGATCCCATCCTTCAACACTGCCCAGCAGATAAAAGGGCTTTTCCTTGTCCTCTTGACCTGGACCTGGGAAATGTGGCTCTCAGCATCTCCATGCTCATTCCAGGAGGCTGTGTCAGCATCTCTCCATCTCCTGCATCTTGCCAAGCAATTAGTAACACTCCCCTGAGACTTTTCTGCACACCTGAAGGGCTTATGGTTCTCCCAGATGTGAACCAGGAGCACAGATGCCAAGAACCTGGTCTGGCTGCTGTGCTGGGACAAGTGGGGCCATGCTAGAGTGGAGTGGTCTTGGACTAGGTCGTGCCTGTGACCCAGCTGCAGGAGAGCAAGTGTCCTGTTTTCAGCTGGGATTTTCTCCCTAGCAGCTGTTTCAGTGCAGTGTTTTGGATTCAGCATGAGAATAATGTTGATAACACCCTAATGTTTCAGTTGTTGCTCAGCAGTGCTAACCCTCACTCAAGGACCGTGCAGTTTCCCATGCTCTGCCAGGGAGCAGGTGTGCAAGAAAGCAGGAGGGAGCATGGCCAGGAGAGCTGACCCAAACTGCCCAAAGTTCCATAGAACATCAAGGTCAGGAGTTATGTGATAGCTGCTGAGTGGGCCGTGAGAAAGTGTGTTGTGCCTCATTTAATTCACTCTGGTTTTATCCTTCTCCTTTTAATTACAATTATAATTTATAATTTTGTAATTATTAATAACAACAACAACAACAATATTGTTTAAATTATTAAACTGCTCTTATCTCTACTCACCATTTTTTTTCCCCTCTGAATTTCCTCCCCACCGTGGCAGAGGGAGAGTGAGTGAGCATCTGTGTGATACTGAGTTGCCAGCTGCAGTAAAACCGTGACGCCAGGGCAGCTAGATCCTTCACCCGTGGTTCATTGGTGCTCTTTGATCTGTATGGCTTGATGTTGCTGTAGGGAGGAACTCAGAAGCAGCACAGCAATGTGTAGGGGAAGTCTGGTGAGGGCATGCATAGCTCAGCACAGTGCCTGCCAGAGACCCTACAGAACACACCCACACACACAATTCACCCCAGAGATCCTGACACTAACAAACCAGCATCCTCCTGCTTCCCCTGGCTTCCTTATCCATCTCAGAACTGACAAAAAGAAAACCTTCTGGGGAAAAGCAGTGCTGGAGAACCATTCCCCTTTGAACACTGAGCTTCTGTTTGGGAAGGACGTATCCCACCCCAGTCCTATCAGCACGGGTGAGAGAGATGCTCTCCTGACCCCAGGCAGAGATGGTGGAGCCCTGATTATTCTCCCAGATGCCTGAGCAAGAGGTGGGTGTTGCAAGGGGCTCTCCACCCCTGAGCCAGTGGTCACTCAGGCTAAACCTCTGTGAGTAACTTCTTGGTCTGCCCATGGTCCTGTAATCATCCACACCATGCAGTTTTGTTTCCTGACACAGCTACGGTTTGGATTAAATAGGGCAGGTTAAAGGGAGGTCGTTCACACAGATTATTCACAAGAGAAGACATGGACACAGCCACCTCCAGGTAGAGAATTTATTTATCTGTATTCCTGTCCTCTGTGTCTGTTGCTTTCCCCTTTAGCATCTCCTCTCTGTGCCAGGGTACAGGGGAGCAGTGTGTCTATGCTGTACTCTAGAGGCTCATGAGAGCCCTTCAGCTGGAGGTCACTATTGCCACAGCCATGTGTGTCCAGGTGTTGGAGGAGCTAGAAAGCAAAGGATCAGGTCCCTGGAGAAAATTGGGAGCTCCCTGTGACTTCCTAGCCCTTTCCCACGTCCTTGTGCCCTTTCCAGGCAGGGCAGTCTGAGGCAGCACAGGCTGGAGTATGTTCTCCCAATGTGGGGAGGGAAGGCAGCTGTACTGTGTTTGTCGTGGAAGCTATCACTTGCAGCCAATTCAATCACAGCTCTTTATTGCTCCCCCAGCTGTTGAAAATCTCATTATGTTTAGTGAGCTCCATGAGCAGCCCTGCCAACCTTCCTCGTGTCCTGTCTTCTTCCATGAGTCCAAGTTCCTGGCTGCTGCAGAAGTGCATCAGCATGCTCCGTGGGCCCCAGGATGAAAAACCTGAACCCTAGCATGCATACATGGATCTGGCATGGACTAGGTGTACTTTGATTTTCCATGAAGACAAAGGCAAGGGAAGGGGGTGTGTGTTGTTCTAAGTGGGGTCATCTTGACAGCATGACAGCAAGAGCACAGGGCTATCCACAGACAGCAGCCTTGTACTCCACATTTGGGCAAAAATGGGGAAAGAGGGTGGGTTCTGCTTGGCTCTCTTAGTGCCAAATGTGAGGCTGATGTTCCCAGGTCGGCATCACAACAAGCAGAAGATACTTGAGCCAGGACAAAAGGTGGCAGGTGGGATATGTGATGGCTCCAGCACAAGGCAGAGCTGAGACAAATGGCGCAGGGCTTTGATCCTGCTGTGTCCTGCATGCTGGAGCCCAGTTCCATTAATGCCTTTGATTACTGTGACCTCGTTTCTGTCCACCTGTGTCATGGGTGGCTGGTCGCCCCACCCTGTGGAGCCCTTGTTCCGCAGTGGCTGATTGCACCAGCCCTGGACTGACTGGTCTCTGGGGGTTAATTACAGGAGACACCTGGTGCTGCAGGCTGTGGGTGAGCCAAGTGTGTCACCACAAGCCCAGTGCCTGAGATGTAAGTCACTCCATGATGCAGGCCTTTCCTTATGGGTCATTCAAGACCATCTCTGTGGATACCCTGTGGCCTGGACTCTCACACAAAGAGATCATAAAAGGCATTATGCATGTTTCTGCTGGCTGAAAGGGGATAAGGCTCCTCACAGGAGGTTGTGACATGAGATAGGACCTTCCCTTTTCCCCCCACGTCTGCTGTGATGCTGCTGTAGGTCTGCTCAATGTCTTGACCTTGGACTGATCTTGGGCTGGAACACACGTGGCTTTATGCACGTATTTATACTACAAAGGGCAGCTGCTCTCTAAGCTCTGGGCACTGTGACATCCTCACCACTCACAGTGACTTATCAGGACACTGCACCCTCTTCTCTCTTCTTCTCCCCACCTACCCAGCCTCTGTGGAGGATGAATTAACTGATGCTTAGAAAGGCTGATCTGGAACAGACTAGACAGAGTTAAAAGGAATAAAATAGGTATTGACTGAAAGACCTTAAAAGGATACACCTTGGGCAGTACAAGAATCTGGCTAGGGCTGCACCCAGGGCGAATCCAAGATAGCTCCTGTTTTTACACTTCTATAAGTTTTGGTTTATCTACACTGGGGTCAATTGTCCAAACACAGCCCCAGGTTATGAAGTCTCAACACCCTTGCTTGTCCCCTTCCCTTTCCCATTGTTTACGCTTTTTGGGTACTGGCTGTCCTTGATTTTCTAGCTAGGAAAGGATTGTTTTGTCTAACTATCCTGTGAAGAAACCTTACTAACACGTAATATGAAGTTTCAGAGTTACACACTAAGCATCTGAGATTCTGAAAAATATAAAAGCTGAAACCCAAGGCATCACTATGACAAACTTTGGTCAGGGGCTGAGTGCTGGGAAAGATGGCAGGCTCCTGGGGCTTCTGCAGGGCCTCTTGCTGAAGAAAGGGGTGAGCAGGAGCCTGCCAAGACCTTGGCTTTCCAGTATCCCATGTGTGAAGGAAGCTGCTCTGGGGAGACATAGCATTCTACTGATGGCACCTGAAAAGCCAGGACATGGACAGGCATCCTGGGATAGGTCGGGTAGGAGCTGTGCCAGCTCAGGATTCCACTGGCAGCAGTGATGCCTCCTCCAATGCACCACTGGTGCAGCACCAGGCAGGATGATGGGGCTGTGAAGATCAATGCCTTCATTTCATCCTCTCCTCTCCCCTCTCCCCTCTCCCCTCTCCCCTCTCCCCTGTCATGTGGTTTCTCAGGATTTGATTTTCTTTGGAAGCTGTACAGGCTGAGAACTGTAAAAGGGAAGTCCAAGCCCTTTATTTAATGGGATAGAAGGAGAGACTCCAGGCTCCACCAAACACACAGGGTGAAAGTTTGTCAAGGAGATAGACAGATGCTGGGGCAGCTGGAGAGACCCCTGGAACAATATGCTACCTATGAAGGAGAGCAAAGGGTGGGAAGTGGGTATAAAGCACGAGGGCAGAAAGAGCAGATCAGGACCTCTGATTTTGGTGCAGAGAATCTTTGTGCAGTAGGGTTTGGGGTGAAGCTAGTCCGACTTGAGATATTGCCTCAAATCTTGAAATTCCCACCTCCTGGGCTTACCCATATTACTTATTCAAGAACTAGGGTGGGATGTGCTGAAGGTTCTGGGGACAGAAACAGGAATGGCTGGGCCAGATGTGGAATTGCTTGGATGCCAGAGCTGGAAACTCCATTTCAGAGCACATCTTCCTCAAACCAAAATGCAGCACCCCGCCCCTGCTTCATTCCTCCCCCCTCTCCAGCTTTACTCCACCATGCTCCCAGCTGTGAACTGCTTATGTCCAATTTTATGAGCTAAAAATACCTTTCTGGGCAGTCAGCAAATGTGCAGCCAAACAGGGGACATCGGCAGTCTGAGCATGAAGGGGATTTGGGATGGAATTAGGGCTGGTGTGGGCTGCAGCACCAGACCAGGAGGACCTGGATGTCCTGAGCAGTGAGCAGAGGGCTGGAGATTTCCAGAGGGTCCTGCATCACAATGGCAGTGCCAGGGCAGATTCTTGCCTAGCTTAGGTGTGTGCCTCTGGGGAGAAGGCATGTGTGATTGGACTCAGAAAGGTGGGAAGATGCTCCCTGTGGAGAGCAGTCAGCAGGTCCTGCTCCCTCCCCTGGGAAGATGTGATGGAGCAGTCATAGCAAAGGGATTATCCAGCCCTCAGGGCCTACTCTGCTCTGCCCAGCACTCAGGAATGCCCTCTTGAGAACCCTGCAACATGCTAGGCTACCCCCTGTCATGGCTCTGCTCTCAGCACGCCTGTCTTGGATCAGACATGGCAGCTCATCAAGCCACCATAGGAGCACAGACGGTAGCCTTGTGCTAGGCTTTGTAGCCTTGGGTGACGAATTGCACAAGAGAGAGTCCCCACCCCTGCCACTGTCACCAACTGGGTGACAGCAAAGGTGCCCTAGTGCCACCCCTCTCTCAGGCCAGCAAAGCTCCCTGCAGACCTCCCAGATATTTTACTGGGTCCGAGACAGACCATGATAACTGATGATGACCAGGCTGTCACCTGTCATGATCAGGGCTGAACCATCTGCACCCCAGCACTACTGGTGCTCCCCTTACCCTCCTTCTGCCCATAGGTCTGGGGTTCCTCCTCCAGCTCTGTAGATGAGCTGTAGGGGTTTAAGATGTCTGGATGTCTGTGTTCTATCCTTATTTTGGGAAAGGGGCTAGAGGGTTCCTAATTTCAGGGTGGCATGGAGCATGGGCCATTGTCTCATAGATGGCGCTGCAAGATCCCTGTGTGGAAGGAGGTTTGGGCCTGGTGGGGTTGGGAAAGTTGCTGGAGGGGTGAGGGAGAGCCACCAGCAGGGTTCAGGACTGGGTTCTGGCTAGATCCAGTAGGCATCTTCCAGTTCTCCCTGCCAGAATATGCTCTAGGTTCTGGCAGCACAGGCTGTAGTTCTGACTGAGACAGACTCTGCATCCTGGAGAGGGTCCAGCACCATGTGGGGACCCAGACCACCAGGTCACACAGAGTCATGTGCTTGTGCTGTGCAGAGAACAGACCCCTTCCTGGCCTTTCCAGGGATGGACCTGACTGGGCCACCCTTCTCAGGCCAGAACCTGACCCAGCAGCTTTGGGCTGACCTCCAAGCCTGGCTGCAGCCCACCCCCATCTTCTGACAAACATCTGATACCACCATCTATAGGTACAACCCACACTGGGCTCCCTTGGGACAGGCGAGGTAGGGAGGAGGATAAGACCCATAATATACTACTGTTTGTGAGTTCTGACACAGTAAAAGACTTTGCTATTGGGGAACATGGTGGCTGTGTTAGCAGTGCTTTCCACGAAGTCTCAAAAGCTTTTGATTCTCAAAAGCCACAGCTACTTCTCCTTTTCCATGTGGTTTTGTGGATGTTTTTGAGTCCCCAGTGTTCTCCTCTATCAGAAGTAAATCTGATTGTAAATTTCAGGTGATTTTGTTTTTTCTCTCTTCAGTCCAAAAGTCTGAGTCCTGGTAGTCCTTTGAAGACTGAATTGACCTTCAGGAAGCAACCCATCAATCACATTCGCAATGATATTGATGCATATGGCTGAGTAGGTTGGCTTTCAGTATTTCTTCAGCATTTTTCTAGTGGATGCTGTACACCAAGGAAACAGAGGGAGAGGCCAAATGCAGATTTCCAGGCCTCAGGACACGGGTAAAGAAATAACCTCATTGGGGCAATAGGAAGCCTGTTGTACCACTTGAGAATTTTTGAAGCTTGGCTGTTTAATTCCATTGGTTTTGCTTCTTTCATACACCAAGGAGAGTCAGTGAGAGTGTTTGTGCCGAAATCTGGGATTTTATCAGGACATGACCCAGTGAGTGCTGGCTGTGGCCATTTTCCTGGGTGCTTGCACCTTTGTTGACTGCACAGGAACAAGAAAAACCTGATTCCCAAAGGACAAGGATCCAGCAAGGAAACAAGGACATGACTTAGTGCTGCTGTTCCTCTTGCTGAAAGCTTTCTAGAAGACTTCACCCATTAACCTCGCAACAGTTACATGTGACACAGCTGGATTTGATGTAATGATGTTCCCAAATGGACCTTAGGAGACATCTAGTTTACAGAAACTCAGTGTTGATAATACAGACAGATACACCAAGCACTGTCCTGAGAATGGTGGCTCCTCTGGAATGCCCCAGGGAACTCTGGGTCAATGAGTTCCAACTGAGTGGTGAAAAACACTGTGGGTGACAGCATCCATACCCAGAACACTGACAGTATTGCACCATAAGGCATTGTGCTTGTCTGTCCAGGAAAACACAGAGAGAAACACCCTGTGAAGCACAGAGCTGAAAGAGGAATGGCCCAGGAGAGGTGCAACAGGGAGTCAGGATTCAGGGAAGTTTGAAGTTATGCGAGAGTTTGTGAGCTGAAAAGGGGCTCAGAGAAGAGCTTGGTGGTGACATCTGCAGGGACAGGAGACTGGGGGAGCATGAGCATGCCCCAAATGGAGAGCACTTAAGGAATTCTCTCCCATACCCAAAGACCTTACCTGAGCTCAACAGTAACAGGACCTCCATCTATCTCCAGGAAGACACTCTTATCCCCATCCTGTCCACACTGTCCTTGTCGAGTGCTTCCTGTCCTAAAAGACACTGACAAAGAGCAGCTCAGAGCAGGAAAGGTTTGGAAAAGAAAGGGGAAGAGAACACTTCCAGGTTCAGGAACTTGTCTGATCTGGCAGCTCTACTGGTGGGATTCAACAGAAAGAATGTTGCAGCTGGATTTGTTCAAGGTAATAAGAAGAGAGATTTTTGAGGTTTTTTAAAAAAGATACATAGATGTGGTACTTAGGGACATGATTTAGTGGTGTGCTTATTGTACTGGCTTCATGGTTAGACTTGATGATTATATAAGTGTTTTCCAACATAAATTATTCCATTATTTGAAAGAGAAAGTGAGGCATGATGAGAGAATCTTAGGGTGTATTAATCAGGGGTGTGTTCCTCAACATCCTCCACTGGACCTGGAAAGAGAGAGAGCGACAGATGTGAGAATGTTTTGAAGGTGCTTGTGGGAGCAGGTGCTGAGGTAGCCAAGGAAAAGGTTGGACTAAGACACCTGTGAGACTCATGGAGCCTGTACCCACCATCTGTGGAAAGATGTGTGAGAATCACACTGAGGCTGGTGGGACGCTCTCTTTCCAAAGAGGAAGCTTCTTGTGCCACATGTGATTTCCCTGTGGGGCTGTCTCATTTCTGTGTGAGTGCCTCTCCTGTGCAGGGTTGTGCAGACACCTTTCCTGCGTGGCTCACACTGAGTCCTGCCCGGGCACTTCATGCCAGCATGGCCCAGCCAGAGCTGGCTCTGACATTCCTCCTGACCCTTGCTCCTCTGCTGCTTGCACGGGGACAGATGCACCACGGTCCTGTAACTCCATGGGAAGCTGGTAAGAGTGGATTGTGCCTGTCTCTTACGAAAATGGTTTTGCTGCTCCTCTACCTCCATATTTGCTCCATGGCTTTACCCTGCTGGTATCTGCATATACCTGAGACACTCACGTGTCTTTCAGGTTGTGGTGGGACAAAGCTGTACTTGGGGTGGAGGGCAGCAAGCCCCAGTGCACTGGGAAACTACTATAAGTGTGGGACCTGCAGTGTCCCCCTAGGACGTGGGTAATGCTGCTGGGAGCAGGAGGTGGCCAGGTCTTGCTGTGCAGCAGGCAGATGAATGCAGAGCAATCAGAGCAGCGCTGGCCTTTCTGGCCAGTTCAAGCAGCACCCCTGTCACAGGTGAGGGTGATGTTCATCAAAAATGTGGAGAGTTGTGAGCTCTGTTAGCTGCTCTCTCCTATAATCGCTGGGGTTAGGGAACTGTAGTTTGGTGGGATTGTTCAAATCAAGAGGCTTGTTGCATTATTTCTCCATGCCAGGAGGGTTAGAGGCAGCTTCTGGGTCTCTGCTAGGCTTTTCCTACACAGAATATGGGCTTTCCTGTGGCAATTATGTGCTGCGTCCTGGACTTGCTGGTATCTCTTGAGGTCCCCATGGGCCACAGCATGGATAGGGAACCAGAGCTGCAAGTATTCTCTCTGTAGGGAAATGGGAGCAGAAGTGGCTAACCTAATCATTAGATAGGTCATGCGTCATGCTGCCCATCACTGGTGGCTCAAGGGATGCTGCCCTTCCAGCAGTGGGCAGCTCTCAGCTATCCAAGGCAGGATGGAATCTCTCCTCTCCTATTCTGTACTCATATCTGAGACTGACCCAAAAGGATCCTGGATGTCACCCTTGGGCAGGGTGTGTGTAACTTCAGGGTTTTTAATGGCAGGAGGGTGGAAGGTGAGGGCACCAGGAGAGACACTGTTGAGAGGGATGAAGATTCGTGTCTGCACCATGTGATCTAAAAGGATGGGGCTGGTGACCACTGTCCTTTGGGTGGAGAGCTGGGAAGAAGGTTACGATGATGGCATGGAAACCTGCTGCCAGAAAAGGGAAGTGGTGAGCACTGGCTGGCAGGAAGTGGGCAGCTGTAGCTGAAGAGAGGTATTTCATCCTCATTTAGGAAAGGCCACCTCCATGACCACTGCCTCCCCATGGACTTGTTTTGCACGGAGTGAGCAAGTCTAGGTGACATGTCTGCCAGGGCAGGACAAGGCAGACTCATGCTGGGTGAAGTGCAGTGGCTAGGCTTAACACATTGGGTAGGGTGTGAGCCTTGTAACCACTGGTGTGAACACAGGTGGTCTGAGGGCAGTGTCTAGCTGAAAACTTCTTTCACCCAGTGTGGAAAAAGCTGATTAACACAAAGAGTCAAGGTATTTGATTTATCTACAGTTCTGCACAGAAAGGTGTGCTAGGTGGCAAATTCACACAGCCAGCACACTGAGGCAGACAAAAGCAGGTATACTGACACAGACACAGTCTTTGGCTATTAGTATATCTTACTGAAGTCACTGCTTGCCTGCGTTACCGTGATTCATCCTTTCCCTTCTTCACTGTAAAAGCACAGTGTTTCAAGAAATCATGGTACATGCTAGGAGAGTGGTGGTCTTTTCGAGAGAAGGAGGCAAATTAACTGAAAACGTGGGTTTTTTTTACGACAATTAAGAGCAAGGATTCATCACTAGGGTGACGAATAATGTAACAAAACTCGTCAAAACTGGGTGTTTTCTGGCTCATAGGTAAACATGGATGAGCAGGGCTTTTTTTGTTTTTCCCCTTTCAAGGACTTAGACAATTCATTTTCTGTCTGCCTCATTCCTGTAGTTATTGCTTCCACTGCAGAATTGTTTTGTTCTGTCACTTGTTACCTGCAACTTTACTCCTGTTATTCGCCATTGCTGCTGGTAGTCACTTCATGGGTCCAAGCTGTGGAGTCACAAATGGCAGCAGAGACTCCCTAGGTCTGGTGCACTCCGACAATCCCTGTATCTGTGGGAGAGAGCAGCATCCCCCAGCCTGCTGGATCCCTCTGGCTGGGGTGTCTCTGCAGCAGCAGGTGGGCAGGAGGGCCTGTGGATAAGCCTCCTGCACTGCCCCTGAGGGTGTGAGGAGGGATTAAGCATCTGGGGGATGGGGCTCATCCTGGCAGGTGCACTCTCTGCCACCCCTCTGAAGAGAGAGGGACTGGCACCCCTCTGGACGGAACACGCTCACCCCTGAGGATGCTGCTGGAGCCCAGTGACCCTCAGGCTCTGCCTCCTGGCCTTTGCACACAGGAAAATGTAAAGCTCCCTCTGACTGGGACTCCAGACTGCAGTTTAACCCGAAGAGAAGCAGCTATGACTTGAACGAAGTGGTGCAGATCAGCTGTGCTGGGGACTTTGTGCCATCCATTCCAGAGATACGATGCATTTCCACGGGGGCACAGATCCAGTGGAATGAAGTGGCCACCTGCAAAGGTAAGCACAGCCCTGCACGACCCTGACCCAGGGTCCTGGTGACAGACCCTCTCTGTGACCTGGTCATGCACCTGACAGTGCAGGAATGAAAGACCTGGATGCCTTGGCTTTCCCCTGTGTCCTGGCAGTGACAATGCTCTTTTTGCCTCAGCTCCTTGCTGTAGGCACCTGCTGGGGTCAGTGCTCCTGGGAGAGAGGAATCTTTCCCAGCCAGCATCTCCTGCCTCAGCATGGAGTAGGAATAGCTGCAGGGGTTCTGCTTGTTTGCCTGGAAAGCTTCTCTGGGGTTTGGGCTATCCCTGGTGTGGGCAGCTGTTATTGCAGCATGGCTCACCAGTCCATGATGGAGGCAATAAAACGGCAGCTTGAGCACCCCATGGAGGGGGGGGAATCCAAGGGAGGCTTGTCATTTCTGGAGATTGGGTGACAAGGAGCCCTGTGTCCTTGAAGAGTGCCTGGGCTCATGACACTCATATGTGTCGAGATGAGTAGTCAGAGAGACCTGTCAGACCTGTCCCCTATCTCCTCTAACTTTCTGAAAGTACTCCTCACCCAATTTTACTTCTGACAGAAACATGCCAAAGGCCTGCTTGGTGGGACCCCAGACTCCAGCTGGCACCAGCCCGTGACAGTTACACAGAAAACGAAGAAGTGACTCTGAGCTGCAACAATGGTTTCCAGCCATCCTTCACCCATGTCAAATGTGCAAATACAGTTCAGCCATTGGATTATTCTGGATCTCTAAAGGAAGACATGTGGCTGGGGAGAAAGAGCAGTGGTGTGTGGATTCAAGTTCAGGGGAACGTAGTGTGCATTGGTAAGCAGGGTGTCAGGAAGTGCTTCCTAGCAAGCTCTGTGCTCAATTTCTGCCCTGTCTATCCATCTCCATCACTGTGGCCAGGGATGCAATTCTGACGTTATGTCAGGGCTGCTTGGATCTCAGGCATTTGATACTTGAAATCAATCCCCTACTGAATTCTGGCACATCCTTGTCCACTACCTGCCTGGACAGGTCTCAGCCCCAGCTGACACTCACCCACAAGTAAAGCCCTCACCCAACCAGCCTTCCCAAAGTGTCCCACCATAGCAGATGGATCTGTCACCTTCCCTTTCTTTTCAGGGGCTAGAGGGACTGCTTGGGATTGCTGAGGTCCCACCACATACCCTGCTCCTCCTTGAAACCTCCCAGTCCAACTAACATCCACTTTCACCTCTGCCAGAAACATGTCAAAAACCTCACTGGGACTCCAGACTCCAGCTGGCACCAGACCAGGAGAGCTACAAGAAGAATGAAGAAGTGATGCTGAGCTGTCCCAAGGGTTTCCAGCCACCTTTCACCCATGTCAAATGTACTGGAAAAGTTCTGTCTGTTGTCAATGGAAAACCTTTGCACAGAGAAGCTTGGAATGGAAAGGACAGCAGAGGCAGTTGGATCAACATTCAGTCCAACCCAGGCAGGGTACAGTGCTCTGGTAAGGATACATCAGGACCATGTCTGTCTGCCCTGCTCTGCCCTTTCTGAGCAGGGAAGGCGGCCTGTGGGGACACAGGAAGCTTCTGGCTCTGTGTGCCTGAGGAAATGGCAGGTGCTGCTGAAGGCAGTGCCAAGACAGCTCCAGAGTCTGCCCTGTGCCAGCCCTGGGGTTGCAGGGGTGCCCTGGTGGAGATGGCTGATGCCAGCTTTAGTTCCTGAGGGTCCTGGCAGGAGGGAGTTTTGGTACAAAGGTTCCTACCTTGATACCAAAGTAGCCCTTTTGGCAGTAACCAGTGCTGCCCATGGCACAGGAGGTCAGGGGCTGTGCAGGGCTTCAGGCTTTGTTCACACACACAGGGCGGGGTGGTGTATCTCCCTGAGATCTCCCTAAGGGCTTCTGACAAGAGCATGTGCTGAAAAGTCGGGGGCACACGTGTAGGTCTGACAGGAGTTTGTGGCCCTCTCTTTGTGTGCTGGTCACCCCTCCCTGCCTGCTGCATGCTGTCACTGCAGAGCCAGCTTTGGGGCTCAGGCTTCCTGAGGAATTGGGGTGTTGTCATCCTACCTGAGGGACGAAGAGGGCACCAGAGTCTCTGGGCAGGCTTTGTGCACAGTACAGTACAGGGTTCCCCTGACTCCAGCTCCTCCTGGCCCTTCCCATGAGCCCTGGGGAAAGAAGTTTGGAGTCCTTCTTTGTCCTTATCCTCTCGCCAAGAGTTGGTATGGGAGGGCTGCTCTGTGCAGTGTCCTGAAGTTCATCTCTTGCCCTGATGGGCCAGGGAAGGGAGATACCCTGCAGAGCCGTACTTCCCAGCTAATGCCTTCCCATTTTGGTGTTGCAGGGAAATGCCAGAAGCCCCAGTGGGACCCCAAGTTAATCTTTGACCCAAACCAGGGGACCTACAACCCAAATGAAGTGGTGAATATGAGGTGCCCTGAGGGGTCCTGGCCTCCACCTATGGAGATCAAATGTGTGACACTGAAGTCAAGAGAAAGTTCTGTGTTTCCTCGTGGTGGCTGGGTAGTGAAGAATGCCACAGATACCTGGCACCTTATGGAAAAGAACTTGACCTGTGTGGGTAAGTGAGCAACCCAGACGTTCTCCCAGTGCTCTCACTCTGTCCTCCCCAGGCATGGAGAACAATTCTGGATGTGTAGCACAGCATCAGTGCCCTGTGCTCAGGATGGTCAGGGCATGGCAGAGAAATACAGAGAAAATTCTGGATGCATCCCAGGTTTATGTTTGTGTTGTTGGCAACTCAGGCTTGTGTAGTCTGGGAGAAGGTGGAATGTCCTTGTCCACTCTGTGCTGGGGATAGGCAAGTGAGGGAATGGTGGGGTTCATGGAGTTTGATGTCAAGGCTTGGAGGGGAAGGGAGGGACTGAGCCTCTTGGAACATTCCCTTCACAGACATCCTCCAGGTTGTCCCTGAGACCCTGGAGGTTTCCAGCACCAGCATCAAACTGAACTGGACCTGCATGCTCCCCAACATGTGCCAGCATATTCGGGCCAGGTGCCGGCTGGAGCGGCGTTCCTCCTCTAACTGTGAGGCTGAGGAGGTGAAGGGAGAGGAGATACTACAAGGCCAGGAGGGAACTTTCACCTGCTCCCCTCTGCAGCCCTTCACTGTCTACAGTGTCACCATCGCCCTGCTGCCTAGCACAATCTTGTACACACGGCTCCTCAGAACAAAGGAAATGGGTATGTTTGCATTAAATATCCAGATGCCCTTCACCCTGAAGGTCATCCAGAGCATCTGCTTCCCGCTGTTCTTAGGATCAGAACTGCTTGCAGCCCGTGGGGATCTGGGGAAGGGGCTGTGAAGGACCCTACAGCAGGGTGTTCCCCCTCCTCACCACACCATTGCTGCTGCAGAGGCACAAGCAGCCCTGGTGAGGGACAAATCTGTGCATGACCCTGCTCTCCTGTGCTTCCAGTGCCAGACAAACTGGAGAAGCTGTGGCTGGATGACAGCACAGGGTCCCTCAGGTGGAAGGCGCTGCCCTCCTGCAAAGGGGACATCATTGGATACCAGGTACCAGGAGTCCATAGCATGGTCCCCCTCACCTTGCCTGGAGCTCTGTGCAGGCAGCCTGAGTAGAGGTGTGAGTCCTCCTCGGCCAGGGTCCACAGGCTGTATGCTGCTGGTGTTCCTGGTAGGGCCAGGTCCCCTCCTGTGCCCAGCCAGCAGCAGCAGCTCCTCTCCACAGAGCTACCCAGTGCAGAAGCAGGATATTGGTGCTACTGCCTAGCAGCTCCCTTTCCTTCTTCCAGCTGAACATCACCACCATGAGAGCAGCGGATGGCAGCTTCCTCGAATTCAGCCAGGTGTTGGTGAACCAGTCTGTCTCTGAGTATGTGCCTCCTCATCAGACAGCTGGCAACAAATACCTGGTGACAGTGCAGGGCCTGACGGCAGCTGGGGCTGGGGCTGCAGCACAGCTGGAATTCCAAACCTACGCCCTGGGTAATGGTTGTTCTGCCCTGTGTCTGGTTGGGGTGGCCTCTCAGGGGGTGAGTACTGAGTACGGAGCAGCTCCCAGAGCTGTGTGAGCAGCCACCCTGTCCCAGCTCAGACAGGGGTAGGCAGTGTGTACGCCTGGCTCAGCAGTGGGCATGAAGCTGGGTGAGCCCTTCCTTGAGGGCTTTCATTGGCAGGTCTGCAGAGCAGCTGCACTGCTCCAGCCGCTGTTTGTGCCTTTGATACCAGACCTGCCCCCTCTGCTCTTCCACTGAAGAAGGTGACACCCGTCCCTGCATTTGGGTGGCTCAAGGTCAGAGAGCCCTAGTGCTGCTGAGCCTGGGTCTGTGTCCTCCTGCTGCGTGCAGGATGGCTGAGAAGGCTGCCAGGCCCTCCAGCCGGGGCCATGGGTCAAGGCCCTGTGCTCCAGAGCCTACCTCTGCCTTGCCCAAGCACATGTGCAGGCAAGGGAGCACTGTTTTGCTGTCTGTCCTTGAAGCAGCCAGGGCACAGGATCTGGATATGCATTTCTACACACATGCAGACACCCAGCAGAAGGGCTGGGGCCACTGCTGCTGCATGGCCCAGCCTGTGACACCCACTCCTCTTCCTTTGCTAGTTTCAGGGCAGCTTCAGGGCCCTTGGACAGCAGTCATTGTAGTGGTGGTGGTGCTTTTGATCCTCTTGTCTGCCGGGATCCTCTGGTTCGTCTTCTGCAGGTGAGTGTCACGAGATTTGGAGTCTTGTCTCTGTCTCAGGCCATGCTGTGCTGTGGGTTGGATGGGGATAGAGAGGGCTCCCCAGCTGCTCCCACCCTTCTCTGGGTGCAGAGGATGCAGCTGGCTGCTGGGGCTCCTGCCCTGGCTCTAAGTGCCTTCCTCAGGGCCAGGGCCATGTGTGCTGAGAGACCTTCGCCCCTTGTTGCTGTTGCAGCCACCACTGCTGTCCCTGGGGTGGGCAATGCCTGCCAGGGCAGAGGGA
>PYHW01010478.1:13351-24829 GCA_013186435.1 Turdus rufiventris | reverse complement strand
TATTTATCTATTCTCATGATACAGCACCCTAGGCCAGTTCTGCAGAGTAGGTGAGGAAGGCTGGGCCAGGCCAGGGTGAAGTATCAATGACCGATTTGTGAGTCTTCCCTGAACCATCAGTGAATACCGTGATTCCCTCCAACGTTTCTTCACTTATTTTTGGTTTCTCCCTGAAACTTATTTTTGCCTTTAACATTCTGTGGCTTGGATAGTGAATTGTACAAATACCTGTATAATCTAACAATGCAATCGCCAAATCTTGCGATTTTTGATTTGCCCAATCAAAATATTGCTTTTTTTAATGGTAAATATATTACTGAAAAATCTTTGCCTGCCATTGTCAGCAACCTGGTTCTTGCCTTTATTATGATTTGAGCTGTCATTTCTAGACTTGTAAGAATTGTCTTTGGAGACCTGTAAGATAAAAAAATCCACTCTATGATTAGAAGAGGGTCTCTTTGAGACACGTCCCATTGAAAAATCAAGCCATATAGCTGTGTCTCTTCTCCCAACACCACTAAACAAAAAGGTAGTGAATCTACATAACGATGTGCCTGTCTTTGTTTATAAGTTCTGCAACTCTCTCTAGAGCCTTTTTTGCTTCCGGTGTGAGAGTCCTGGGAGATTTAATATTACTATCTCCTCTTAGAACATTGAACAATGATGAAAGATCCTCATTTGTGATTCCTAAAATTGGCCTCATCCAGTTTAGCTCTCCAAGAAGTTGCTGTAGATCTGGTAAGTTGTTGATCCTTGAGCTGATCTCTATTTTTTGAGGCTTTATTGTTTGCTCCATGATTTTCCATCCGAGGGTACGATCTCTTGGATCTTGGAAGTGCTGATCTCTAATCCAGCCTTCTGTACTTCTTCAATCACACGATCACGAACTTGCTGTAGCTCTTGTTGTTTCAATGCTGCAATGAGCAAATCATCCATGTAATGAATGATACTTGATTCTGGATATTTCTTCCTCGCTGGAGCTAAAGCTCGTGCCACATACCACTGACAAATTGTTGGCGAATTCTTGAGGCCTTGTGGTAAAACCACCCAATGATATCTTTCCAAAGGCTCTTCCCTGTTTAAACTTGGAACAGAGAATGCCATTCTGTGAGCATCATCTGGATGAAGTGGTATGCTAAAGAAGCAATCCTTGAGATCAATGATCACAAGCGGCCATTCTCTTGGAATCCTCGTGAGTGATGGAAGTCCTTGTTGAAGTGGTCCCATTTCCTCCATGATTTCATTCAGCTTCCAGAGGTCATGAAGCAATCTCCATTGTCCAGAAGTCTTCTTCCAAATGACAAACACTGGAAAATTCCAAGGACTATTTGTCGGCTTTATGTGTCCTTTTTGTAACTGTTCTTTCACTAAAGTCTTTAAAGCACTCAGTTTCTTCCTCTCCAGGGGCCACTGATCCACCCAAACGGGTTTATCAGTCTTCCAAGTCAACTTTGGAGTGGTGAGTGCCACAGTGACCCCCACTAAAAATCCATTTCCACTTTCATGCCCCATTGTGACAACAGGTCTCTTCCCCATACTGTGATTGGCCTTTGCACAATGAAAAAATGAGTGACTGCTGTTTTTCCTCCTGGTCCTGAGACTACTATTGCACTTTCACTTTGCAGACATACGGAGCTTCCTCCTACGCCTGTAATTCGACTCAATGATACTTTTAAACTCCACTCTCTCGACCAGAAAATATATGAGACGAGTGTAACATCTGTTCCTGTATCAACCAATCCTTGGATCTCTAATGTTTTTTTCACCATATGTTAATTGACAAATGATGATGGGTTGTTCATGCCATATGTGTCTTATCCATGTAGCATGAACTTCTACGTGATCATTACAGTAATTTCACGACTATAAGGCGCACCCTTTTGACTAAAATTTTCCCCCGAACCCGGAAGTACGCCTTATAGTCCGGTGCACCTTATATGATGTACAAAGTTGCGACATTTGCCAACCCGGAAGTGNCCGCCCCGAGCCGCAGGAGCCGCGGCCCCCCCCGAGCCACCGCAGCCCCAGCGCTGCGGTCGCCCCGTGCCCCTCTGAGTCGCGGGAGCCCTGTGCCACAGGAGCCCCGTGCCACAGGAGCCCTGTCCTGCAAGGGGGAGGCGGCACTGTGGAGCCGCGAGGAGGAACAGCATGGCGGCTGCGCCAAGCCGAGAGAGGGATGGGCGGCAGTGCCGAGCGGAGCGAGGGACGGACGGTAGGCCGGCTCCGCGGAGCCGCGAGGGGGAACAGCATGGCGACACAACGGAGTTGCAAGGGGGAACAGCATGGCGGCACAACGGGGCCACGAGGGGGAACAACACGGCAGGAGCACCGAGCCGAGCGATGGACAGGCAGCACGGCAGGAACGCTGAGCCGAGCAAGGGAATGGCACGGCAGGAGCATGGAGTCGAGCGAGGGAACGGCACAATGGGGCCGCGAGGGGGAACAGCACCACAGCAGCCCGGAGCCGCAAGGGGGAGGCCGTGCTGCACCAGCCGGCACTGGGGGCGGGCGGGAGTGCCAGGGCCCGCTGCACGGGGAGGGCGCCTGGGGCTGCCTTTGAAAAATGTTTCCAAATTGTGCACCTGCCAGTAAACTCCACGAGCGCGGGTTTCCGTTACTAATTCGTTACTTTGTTGCACGCGGCACGGATCTTCGCGACAAAAAAAGTGCGCCCTATAGTCCGGTGCGCCTTATATGATCTACAAAATTGCGAAATTTGCCGACTCCCGGGGGGTGCGCCTTATAGTCCAGTGCGTCTTATGGTCGTGAAATTACTGTATATGAAGGATGATCTGGATCAATCACTGTCATCACTTGATGTCCCAATGGATGAGGTGGCAAAGCCATTGCTTTCGCTATCCACATATTTTCTGGAAGAGTTAATGGTGGTCAAAGAGCTTTTGCTAAAACTGTCAGCTCTTCATTACAATCTGCTGCAAGAACTGTAGGAATAATAGCTAATCCGAAGATACTATTTCTATCTTTGCCTAAAATTAAGAAATCTTGTCTCTTCCAGGATGTCTCTCTGACTCCTGTAGGTATTGCTGTGTGCTCTTCACATAGGAGACTTATTACAGTAATTTCACAACCATAAGGCGCACCGGACTATAAGGCGCACTTCCGGGTGTTGGCAAATTTCTGAACTTTTGCCGATAAATAAGGTGCACTGGACTATAAGGTGCACTTTTATTTTGCAGCGCGAATATGCCCCCAGCTCCCCTGCGCGGTTGCTGGCTGAGGCCCCGCCTCAACCCAGCAGCCACGGGGTCCCGGGCCCGCCGTTACCTGGCAGGAGCAGCCCTGCGGCCCTGCCTCTGTCTGGCAGCTGTGGCCCTGCCGGCTTCCCCCGTGGCTTGCGGCTCGCACTTCCAGGTTGGCAAATTTCTAAACTTTGTCCATTATATAAGGCGTGCCGGACTATAAGGTGGACTTCCGGGTTCAGGCCAAAATTTTAGTCAAAAGGGTGCGCCTTATAGTTGTGAAATTACTGTACTTTGGAAGTTGCCAGGTAGCATTGTTCTCCGGGTGGCAATAACTCTCGGTCGCAGGGGATGCCTGCAATTGCCCTGCAGAGGAAGTTTGATTGACGTTCCTCGATAATTGTTCTGTTTTTGACGCTGCTGTTCCTTGTGTCATCGCCATTACTTCTGTCGTCTCACGTTGGCGATTCGTGCTCTTTTTGTAGTTTCCCGGAATCGGTAGTTGTTTTCCATCAACATCTGTCTGTGAATAGCACTCACTTGCAGGATGCTTTCCTCTTTTGCATCTTGAACAAAGCTCTGATGACTTGCCTGTTTTTGCAAGCTGAGGACAATTTTTCTTAAAATGTCCAAAATTTCCACATTTATAACATTGTCCCTCTGGGGAGTTCTTCTGCTTTTTGAAATTTGCAATAACCTTCTCAAGAGTTTCATTTTGCACTTGGAGTACCCTTTCCATCCTTTCTTCCACAATTGATGCTATGGGCTGTGGTGTGCCTACTTTACTGCAGGCCTCAACCATCTCTGCTAAAGAGGGCTGACCTCGAACTGCACTGATGACTCTCTTGCATTCCTGACTGGTGTTTGCAAATGCAAGACTCTTTAACAAATGTGGTTTGGCTGCTTCATCAGTTATTTGCCTATCCACTGCCTGTGTAAGCCTATCTGTGAATGAGGAAAAACTCTCTGAAGTGCTTTGCCTAATATCTGTATAAATTGTGTCTTGCATACCTGCTGGTGCAATCTGTAGAATTGCCTTATGTGCAACTTCTTTTATATCTACTAACACCTCGCGTGGAAGTCTTGCTTGCTGGGCTGGGTTGTCCTCTGGTCGATCACCTGCTAATTGTGCCAAAGTGAGAGCTGCATTTGGCCCACCTTGATATTTTGTTCTCAGCTCTGCAAGAGCCCTTCTCCATCTGCCGTCCCAGATGAGTGCCTGTGTGTCTGTAAGAATCAGTGATATGAGAGACCTGAGATCATATGGAATCAAATCATATATATTGAAAATACCTTTTAAAAGTTGTTTAAAATATGAAGATCCCAGTCCATTGTCTCTTATTGCTTTGATCAAATCTTTAACTACTTCATGATTTAATCTTTCCCATCTTGGGTTCTACCCTTGGGCATCATAAGTCACTGGCATTGCGATGTCCCCTGTACCAATCATTGGAAATGCTCTATCTCTTGCCAGATTCATTCTTATGTCTGCCCAATCTATTAATGTCTGTGCTGCAGATGGCTGTGCTTCCATGGGCACTGGTTTGTAGAAAGGAGTTATCTGCTGTGTCTGTGGCCACGCCGCTTCACTCACCGGCATTGCTGGTACCTGCACTCTCTGTGCTGTTTCTGGTCCTGTCTGAGGAACAAGGATCTGTGACTCTTGAGTTGTTCGGAAAGCCTGTGGAAACTCTGCCCTCATCTCTGGGTGAGATTCCAAGCTTGCTCCCATGTGCTGCAAAAAACCTTTAACAATTTATTTTGGAATTCTAACTGATTGTCCTTGACTTGATGCACTAGCACCTGCTGCCCACGCCGGAATCCCCTCCGACGCTGTAATACATACTGTATCATCTTGTTGCTCATCTGGACTTTCCTGTGACTTTTTCTTAAAAGAAGATTTTTTATAAGAAATCGGAAAAAAAGTCTTGTAATGTTATGGTTCTGCCACTAGATGTTCACCCCGTTAGGGTTGACTGTGCCTTTTGCTTCGCCTTTTTGCTACCTATCTTTTCTTGTGGATCTGAGAAACTCTTTAGAGCTTCACACAATTCTTGCAACTTCTGTGAAAGACTTTCAGTCCTTGTCTTTGTTTGTAACTGTCTGCTCAGTTGCCATGAAAACTGAGACTCACAGACGAGTCTAACTGTGTCTGTGCCGAGGGAAACGCCTCCCGCCTGGGCACGCCCTGTCTCCTCTTGCAGAACCCCGGGGGTGTGGCCGCTTCTGTCCCGACCATGCCTCCTCTCTGCTTGCACTGACGTAGCCCTGCCCTTGGACACACCTCCTCTCTGCTCATGATCACCCTCACTGTCGCTTGTCTCAGCCCCCTCAGAGCTAGACCCGCCTACTTCACTCTCATTTGAGCTATCCCTTTGTTTTCTGCTTCGCCTAATCTGCTGACTATCTGCTTCCGGACTCTCTGTCTCTATTGCTGACAATTCTGGGTTTCATGTTCCCCGCGCATGCCCACTGCGCTTCGCCGCCACGGTGCACGCGCCTGACGCTGTCCCTGTTGCTATGGTTACCGCACCTGTTTTTCCTGTGTCTGCTACGGTTTGGACTGTCGCTCCCCCCACTGACGCGCCCGCGCTCACTGTGCATGTCACGTCTGGCGTTCCCACGATTGGCATGGAGCTCGCCGCCCCCCCCCACACGTGGGTTTGAGGTCAGGCGCAGCCGCTCCCGCGCTTGGGATCAAGGCTGGCCCGCACTCCCCGGCTGCCCCGCCCGTCACGCGCGTCCCGGCTGCTGCCGCGGATAGCTGATCCCCACCTATCCCCACGACTACGCGCACTGAGCCCGCGCTTTTCCCTGCTGTGTCTGCGGTAATTCCTGCCTTTTCTGTCTCCCCTTCTGTCCCCCCATCCCGCCGAGAGCCGCTTGTACCGCACCCCCGCGCTCTGGGGACAAGGTATCTGAGAAGCTATAGAAACAGAAATCTAAGTCTTCTAACTCACTTGGGAAAATTTCTAACTTGAATTTTCCTTTCCTAGGATAGGGTATTCTGTGGGAACCCAGGATATTCCCCTGGCTTCCCTGGAATCTGGGCAGGGGGCTCAGAAGCCTTGGCAAGGTGCCCAAAGCCCCTGTGAATTCGATCTAAGTCCCTGGGAGGAATTACCATCTTTATATGAAGAATTACAAGGTCACAAAAATAAGTAGAGTGTAAATTGGTGTATTAAAAGGTAGAAAAGCAAGGTTTTAAAGATTGTTTATATTAAGGGCCTGAACACAAAATGGGGGATTTGTGGCGTAGTAAGAATTTCTTTCATCTTCTTCATGTCATCCATCTTCTGGGTCAGGATGCCAATCCGGGATTGCTTAAGACAAAGCTGGACAGAGTAATGTGGGTATAGTGTATTGGTGATTAATTGTAAATTAAGTATATGTAATTTAGAGTATAAAAGATAACTCCAGCCCCTGAGGGCAAGAGAAGAGCCTTGAACGAGATGCAGAGCAGACCACTGTAAGCTAGAGAGAAAATTCCTTAGATAAGGAAGAATAAACAACCTTGGAACTCAGAAGAACAACCTGCGTTCGAGTCTTCTTTCACGCCCTGCGTGCTCAGCCCACAGAGCAAGAATTCGCAGACCACCTTTAATATGTGCGGTGAGTGATCTCAAGTCATAAAAGAGGTCACCACCAGCCACAGTGTTCTAGGTATTTCTGGGAATCCTGGGGTTTCTAGGGATACGCTTTGACCTTCTTCGGGCCCTTCATCTATATCTAAAGCCCCTTGCTGATAGCAAGATAAATATTCCTCCACTGGCTGATGACCAAGGGGTAAAAAACCTCCCTTCCCCAGCTGATGGCTAGAATGGGATCCTTCCTCAGCTTCCGAGGGACCCAGAATTGCCCTCCGGCAACTCTGTAAACTTGCATTCCTATGTGAAATAACTTCCAGCATCACCCGTGCCAGAGACAAAAGCTCTAATGCCTCTTTGTCTCTCTGGGTTGCTAAATGATATAAAGATCTATTAATCTGTTCCCAAAAACTTGGCTCAAATAATGAATTTGTTTCAGCACTTGGAAACCTAAGTCTGACCCATAAAAGCAGGCTTTTAAGTTCCTTATCTGGGATGGCCATGGGATGAGCTGACATCGCACCTTTTAAGGTGGCTAGGAGATTGATTTGTTCCTGGCTGAATCCACCCCCCATGTTCTGAATTTTGACCTCTTACCAAAAGCAAGTCTTCAAAGTCGAGCTGGATGGTTTTTCCTGGTCACTGGCCAGCAGATTGCAGGAGAGGAGTCCCAGATTTCCTCCCTTCCGATTCTGGCTTGGAGCTGTCTTTCTCTCAGCAGAAGTCAAAATTTCTTCCCTGCAGCCTTCTCTGGTGGAGTGCCTCTCTCGAGTTGCTTTTTCAGACTGATGGCTCTTCATGCCCTGGTGCAGCCCACCTCTTGCCCTGGTGTTGCTCACCGAGTACATGCTTACCTCTGGAATGTCTTAGGTCAGAGGTTCTCACCTTTGTGAAGCCACTTTGAGCTCACTGCATGCCCAGTGCTCGCCCTCTGCTTGCCCACCCAGGGACGCCAATTGTGGGCCGCGTGACCTCTTTTATGGTCTGAGATCACTCACCGCACAGTAGTAGTGGTCTGAGAATTCTTGTTTCGCAGCCAGGGCACCAAGGAAGAGTCAGAAGTTATTTTTCTCAGGTTTCCAAGGTTGTTTACTCTTTCTTATCTAAGGAATTTTCTCTCTAGCTTACAGCGGTCTGCTCTGCATCTCGTTCAAGGCTCTTCTCTCGCCCTCAGGGACTGGAGTTATCTTTTATACTCTAAATTACGCATATATTATTTACAGTTAATCTCCAATACGGCACCTACATTGCATTGTCCAGTTTTCACTTAAACCAATCCAGAATTGACATCCTAACCCAAAAGATGGATGACATGAAGAAGAAGAAAGACATACCATGCCCTAAATCCTGCATCTTGTGTTCAGACCCCTAATATAAACAATTTTTAAAACTTCACTTTTCTACCTTTTAATGCTCTAATTTACACTCTACTTATTTTTATGACTTTGTAATTCTTCATATAAAGATGGTAATTTCTCCCAGGGACTTAGTTTGAACTCACAGGGGTTTTGGGCACCTTGCCAAGGCTTCTGAGCCCCCTGCTCAGATTCCAGGGAAGCCAGGGGAATATCCTGGGTTCCCACAACGTACCACTGGCATATGAAAGGACTACACTTCATCCCTTGCGGGAATACCTTCCAGTGGTAGTGCTTCATTGGGGCTTCTCTATTGATAGTAGGAACAGAGAAGGCAAATCGTGGAGCATCCTCTGGGTGTAAAGGAATTTGAACAAAACAGTCCTTAATATCTAAGACAGCTAATTTCCAATTTTGAGGAAGCATTGTTGGGGAGGGCATCTCTCGTAGAAGTGATCCCATGTCGGCTATAATCTTGTTAATTTCCTGGAGATCATGTAATAATCTCCATTTATCCTTCCCTGGTTTCTTTATTACAAACACCGGGGAATTCCAAGGACTTGTAGTTTCTTTTATGTGACCCTTTGCCAATTGCTCTGCTACAAGCTCCTTTAGCGCCTTGAGTTTCTTCTTACTCATTGACCATGAGCTACCCATCTCGGGGAATCATCCAGCCATGTAAATTTGTGGGCAGGGCGCTCCTCAGTGGCCGCTTTAAAAAATTCTGTGGAGTCTTAGGAATTATCATTTCCATTCCCCACTGGGACATGGTATCTCTTCCCCACAGGGGGCACTTATAGTCTGTAACAAACGGACGGACACTAGCTAATTTTCCATCCGGCCCCTCAATTTGCAAGATGCTTTTTGATATTTTTGCCAATTTGACTCCTCCAATACCTTGGATTTTGCCTGCCACGGGTTGCAATTCCCAATGTGACGGTCACATCCTCTCGGGTATGATCACCACATCTGCCCCTGTGTCCAGCACCCCCTCCACATGGAGATGGTCAGGTTAGGTTGCATGCCAGAGAGGGTTTGTCCTCACCTACCACTTTTGCCCAGTAGACTTCAGGTGATTTTCCTTCTGCTGTGATTTCCTTTGGAACGGGAATGGCCTAGGAGAGGATTTGCCCCTCAACCAGGTAAAATGGTGGTTGAGGGCAGTGTGCCACGAGAATGAGGCAGGAGATGCTTCCCTTCAAGGTCATGGGAACCACTTCAATCTCTAGGAGTGTGTGTGCTGTGTCCCCAATAACAAAATACTCACTGTCCAATTCTATATGCAATAACGTCATGTCCAGTGAAGTGTTATGCAGGTCCACTGTAATAATTGTCCAATCTACTGACCTGAAATGAAAACCTTTTGTAGTTATAAGCCTGAAACGACCAAGAGGCTTCCAACCCTTGTTAATTGAACATTTGACATTTATGTTGTCTTGAATCCCCACACCATTTGTCCCATCCTCCACCTTTGTTTTTAAGAGAGAGGCTTTAGCCAGTGTGGAACCCCTTGTATTTATATTTTTGTGTGTTATTGTATTTATGGCGGGCACATGCTGTAAACATTTTTTTTTTTTTTGTTTGTTGGTCTTCTTCTGTTTTTGGTTGTGTGGACAGTCTCTAGTGTAATGTCCTGTCTTCTTGCACTGGAAGCAGGTGATATGCTGCAGCTGCTGTGGTGGCACCAGTTGCTTCCTTGGTCTTGGTGTTACAGCTGCTGTAGACTTTGGCTGTGCTGGTCCTGGGTTTCTTTCTGGTGCACTGAGCAGTTCTGCTTTTCTGGCACAGACTTCAATCATCTGTGCTAGACTATGTGGTGATTCAAGGGGAAGGCTAAGTATAACTTTGCGGCAAGCTTTATTAGCATCCCTCTGAGCCATCACCTTGATCAATTCAGCTTGTATTGCTGGGTCTGGCACCTGTCTTCCCACCTGCACGCGAAGACGGTCCAGAAACTGCAATAAATTTTCTGAAGGAAAATGTTTAATATTAACATAACTACCTTTAACTTCAGCAGTAGTTAATTGGTTGAAGGCTTTTTCTGCTACATTGCAGATCTTATCCAAAACAAACTTGGTTAATACTCGTGTTTGTTTTTTTGGGCAATACTATTCACCCTCTCCACATAGATGTTCATGTGTAATATCATTATTATCTTCATTTTTTGCACTATTTGGGCTTTGTTGAAGCTCCTGCAAAAGCACTCATAGATCTTTTCCACATGCTTTTTCACAGATCATACTTTGAGGGAGTTAACAGACATCTGAACAAATTTTTAATATCATTGGGTACCATCTCATTTGAACTAAAAGTTTCTCTCATAATGCCCTTAAAAATCTCACTGCTTCTGTTAAACTTTTTTGGACTTTCTAATTTTTTTTAAATCTTGATAGGACAAAGGCTGATAACTTCTCTTGCCATTTCTCCTACAAAATAAACCACTGGAGTTGCTGATGGTATATAATTTTCTTCCAGGTTTTGACTTCTAGGGCTGGGCAACCACCCCCCACCAGGCTCTGGAGGCTGTCTACCCTCCCCCACCACGGGGACACCGTCGGTCCCACGGGGGGCTGTGAGCTGGACCTTGCCCATCCGCATCCCCACTGGCACTGAGCCCTGTAGGGGCTCCACCCTTGCCCTGGCAGTATTTTGGAGTGCAGGCATGTGTAACCTGAGCCGGAGCAGGGGAGGGGTAGCCATGGGAACCAGGGTTACACATAGGGGCAGGGTTGCAGGGTGGTGTCACGCAGGGTAGGGTCTGGGAGGAGGGAGGGAACAGGGCAGCCGAGGGCAGGAATGGCTCATGGGAGGGGAATGGGTTGAGGGCTGGGACCAGAGGGAAGAAGGGGTTATGGGATGAGGGAGGTAACATATGGCTGCTACCATACTGACCCCCCCACCACGCGGCTTGCAGCCCCCCGGGGACAAGCTATATGGCCAGAGCCATTTTGGACCTTGCCTCCAGCCCCTTCAGGCTGAGCCACGTGGCCAGTGCCCTGAGGGGAAGGAAAGTCTGAACTCTGCTCTGAAGGGAAAGCTATAGGGAGAGAAGGATACAAGGAAGAACAGCTGACAATTTGTGAAAAATCATCAGATCTAGTGTACTGGGGAGGACTCGGGGGCCCAGAGCAACTACGGTCATGCCGGGTGCCCTGCGGATCCCGGTGTGACCCGCAGGTTCTCACCAGCTTAGGTTAGAGGGTTTTGGAGAAAGGAAAGGGGAATCTGGGGTATTTTGCTGCTGTTGTCTGTTGTTATAAATTTTAGAGCAAATTGGCAGTAGTCAATTAAAGATAATTTATTATAATTATAGCAAGGCAATAACAAGTGAGAAAT
>PYHW01010476.1:1516261-1553138 GCA_013186435.1 Turdus rufiventris | reverse complement strand
CCACCCCGATGCCGCCCCGATGCCGCGCAGGGCCCGCCCCGATGCCGCACCGGGGCCACCCCGATGCCGGTGGCTTTCCCTCCCCCTGCATGGGGCCCACACCGATTCCGGTGGCTTTCCTTCCCCCCTGCACGGGGCGGCTGCCCCGATGCCGCACCGGGGCCGCCCCGATGCTGCACGGGGCCCGCCCCAATGCCTGCAGCTTTCCCTCCCCCCGCGTGGGGGATGCCCCGATGCCGGCAGGCCCGCCCCGCGGTGCCCCTTTCCCCTCACATCCCAACGTTGCTGCGGGGCCACTCCCTCCTCACAGCCCGGCACAGTCCTGTGGGGCCACTCCCCCTCCCAGCCTGGCTCTGCTGCGGGGCCACTCCCCCTCACAGCCCGGCCCTGCTGTGGGGCCACTTCCCATCGTGACTCGCACTTCCGGGTTGGTAACTTTTGCCACTTTGTCCCTCAGATAAGGCGCACTGGACTATAAGGCGCACTTCCAGGTTCGAGGGAACATTTTAGTCAAAAGGGTGCGCCTTATAGTCGTGAAATTACTGTAAGTATAGAGTATTTTTTATTGTCTAGACATGTCATTGATGGAAAATAAGTTTTTCTTTAGAACTTGTGATTCAGTGGTTTCTTTGCCCTGTATCAGGTAAAATTCTTTCATAAAGAACACCGAGTAAAGAAGTTCTGTGAAACTTTTCTCATATTTTACATATGTTGCCAAAACTCAGCTTCTCAGAACAGCTGTTCCCAAAGCTCTTCACAGAGCTTTATGGTAATGCAAATTCCTGTAAAATCCACTGTTATTTTCATCCACAAATACAAAACACTGGCCTTCATGAATGGCATTTTGCAACTAGTTCTACATAATTTTAAAGCCACATAGTTTTAAGGAATGAAAATGTCATAACCAAAATTTATTGATTTGCCAATGAATTCTGTTTAATAGAAAGACATAAACACATCTTGAAAATACTAGTATGCATGAGAATATTTCTTCTATAATCCAAACTGTTTGATCTAAGGATTTATTCCACATACACTGCTGATGGGTTTCTCCTAAATGTTTGCCATTAAGACCTGTTCACTTGGCCCTCTGCGCTGCTATATTCTCTGTTCTGGTTCAATAAGGCAGTTTTGGATTTGTTTGCCTAGTTAAAAACAAAAACATTTTTAACATGCTTCAGTCTCATCTTCACTATTTAGCTGAAAATCTGTATGAAAATGCTACATTTCTCAGTGAACTGATGCTTTAGAGAGTAAGACAGGTCAGTCATCCAGGGAAATGTTACGGTTGAAGCTATTACTGTAGAGTTAAGTAAATTGTTGGCAGCCCTTTTGTCATTCATAACCCTTATTTCTGTAGTATTTTTAGCTCATCTAATTTCTATATTTAGATGTGTTTATGAAAATGGAGATTTAATGTGATAAACCTCAGAAACTCTACTGTCATCTGCCTGGTAAAAATTGGTATCTAGGGAGTATCAAATATATTACTGACCTACAGTCTAATTGCATCTGTCAGGTTTCCAATCTGTGGAAAGTGCTTGGAGCAAGATTTTAACTCTATTACATTTTTTCCTTGTCTATGCTGAGTTTTGTCTTTTCTTGGAGCTTCCCAAAAAGGCTATGAAGAAGGGAGATGGGAACCTGATGCAAATGATGTTGAGCATCATGAAAGCCAATACTGATGAAGAAAACCAGTTTCTTAAATCTGTGGTTCTTAGGCTTTTTGGGCAAGCAAAAATCTTCAATACTTTTAAAGAGGCATCTGAAGGCCAAGCTATGCAGCTTGGGGAAGTGAGCAGAGTGTGACCTACTGGTTAGACTGAAAAGTTTTGTTCATCTATATCTATATAGTGAGAGTGGGTAACCCCCTTGCACCTTTTCTAGTTTTAAGGATCCTATGAAACACTAGGACTAGTAATTTCCAAGTGATTTCCACATTGTGCAAATGAAGAATGTCAGCAATACTCTCTGCACTCAGCCACCAGCTCTTCTTCAGTCTGTAGTACATTGGCAAAGACAGCTGGACAGAGCTAAGGTAATCCCTCGATCCCCAAGTAAATGAATCCTATGGATAATTATAGTCCGTAATTACCAATTCGCTTTGGCTTGGATACAGCCAATAGTTGTTGTATCTTGCTATTTCTGATACAGTTCTATACTCAAAAATATTTTCTACAGGTAAGTTGTTTAGACACTGTTTCATGTTCCAATTGAGATTTTAAAACTTTCTCTGATTTTCTGTACTTTTAAATTTTCAGTCAATTTTCCACCACCTGTACAGCTACTGTTGAACCCTTGGAAATGTTAAAACTAATGTTATTTCCCCCTTTTTATTAAAAATTCAAATGCAGAAAATCCCTTCTAAGGGATTCAGTGTGTCTGAATTTTGGATCTTCTTATTTTTCAAAATTTTCTTCAATTTAAGTTCTGTATGTGGGATTTTAATGCAGAACCTTTCTAATATCTTTCATTCCTAACTGTGTATTCCAAATCTAGCTATAGTTATAAATGTGGCTAAATTCAATTTTTTTCCTTTTAGACATTTTCCCTTTGACTCCAGGTAGAAAGTAAATGCAGTAGACACCTTTGCAGTTGGATGTAATTTGGGGATTTTTAAACTGACCCATCAGTTGCCTTCCATTTTATTGCTGTTACTGTTTGCTGCTCATCAATCAATCAGCTGTCAGCAAGAGATCTGTTTCAGTTTCTCTTTTTTCCCCTAGAGCCATGCACAGCAGCATGACCTTTGCAGTGTCAAACTTGGGCAGCTTCAGAATTCATTTCAGCTGTATTTATCCACAGATTAGCTAGGAGTAGTACCATTGTGCAGAAGGTAATCCATTGGATGTCCTTTTAACAATAGGAGAAATTAGTTATTAGAAGTGCTCATTTCTCTTCTATGGATGACAAATGAGTTTCCAAAAGGGTCATCAGCTTCAGATTCAGGCCTTCAATACCTGAAGTGGGTGAAATGAACTCACACTTGGGAATTTCTCTCTTCTCACCTTTGACAAGGTGAATCCAAAATGGCACAAGCTACAATGACACAGCAGGTTGGGTAGCAGATCTGAAGAGAGAAACAGTAAAGGCAGGATTGATGAAGGAGAGGAAGGCAGAGGTAAAGAAATGAAAAGCCATAATGAGAACATAGGGAGAAAAAAAAATGTAAATGGATTTTGTACACTATTTAGGAAAGAAGAAAAGAGGGCAAAATTATGAGAGCAGAATTGAATAGTTAATTTGCTTTAGAAACTTTTGAGATGCAGTAATTACTTCCAAAATACAACCGGAGGGGAAAAAAATTAAAACTGTAGTGCCTTTAGCTTGAAGAGTGGCTGCTTTACAGGAACTTGTTCTTTAATATAATTCAGCCTAATGAGATAGCACCAAGTGTAGCTTCAAGTAGAATTTGGTTTATTATTTCCCTAGTTATTGGCTAAGAAAATTGAATGTGGGGAAAGAACCCCCATTCATCACCATCCTTGTGACTTGTGTCGCAAACTGCCAATTAAAGTATGGCAGGGGAGCAAAGCACATTTCCATGCTTTCCAAAGAATGTCCACTCTACTTACATTCAGTGACTCAAATTCAGCAATACAATTTATTCTTGTTGGTGGCACTGCATAGGATGCAAATCAACATGGAATTTCACTTCTGCTAATCTTCAGCTTTTGTGACAGATTATAGCAAGTGTGCCTATATCAAACATTGCTTAAAAACAGCTGGTTTGGTACGGCTTGGAGCTGTACCAGCATGAAGTTCTGCTCTGCCTGACCACAGGAGTATTTATTCATCTCATCTGGTGAGCTGAGCAGTCTGTGAGCTCTCTGCTGCTTCTGCTATTGCACTGCTAGTGAAGCTGTGAGTGAAAACTAACTGATGTGTAAAATCAAGACAGAGCAATGACAAGTCTCTGCTGACATCAACCGAGGGCAAGGCAGGAAAAGGATCTGTTTAAGTGGGCGGTGAAGAAGCAAATGCTGATTTCACTTCAAAGCTTCCCTTGCAAAGTTCTGTAACACTATTGTTTCCAAAATGTAGGGTAATCTTTAACTAGGAAAAATCCAAACTCTTCAGTATAGTATCAGACCTCTCACAGTCATGAAAACATTTTTTCTCCTGTATCTCCCTATTAATTAGTTTAGTACTAATATTCCTGTACTAAATATGGGAAATGGAGCAGAGAAAGGCCACATGAGGAAGAGGAATACATAATTAAGTTCAGCTTTTCCGAAAGAGTGACATAAGTCCACATTCCTGTGGGTTTGTTAGAAATGTGAAAGACAGTATGGAGTTCTGCAAGAAGAATGCAAGTCAGAAAATGTGATTTTTTGCCACCCAAACTAACTGGAGAGTCTTCATCTTGCACAGCATGAATATAAACCTTAGTGATTCAAATCATCAGACAGTTTTTCTGTATTAGAAAGAATAGCCTGAGTTAAGAATCCTCTTATTTGAACATGATTTTCCCTTTATAGTGAGAAGCTGCTTTTCCTTTTTTTATGCAAACAACCCTTTCATTTTAAAAAGAGTTTAAAAGAGACAATAGCTGTTTACTTACGATTGTCCCACTCACTCCATACAGCTGGTAAGACCCAGTTCTCACAGGTCAAAGGATATACCCTGTTCCAGAGCAACTTTTCTATTCATTAATAACATATCTTAATTTTCCAGAACTCCTTTCTTCTCAAGACCTCTTGATAACACAGGAGAAGTAGTAGACAAGGTATTTGTGATCCTTCTGTTCTGTCAGGACTATTCCATTTTCTAAGTAGTCAGATTACAGATTGCAACATTAACACTGAAAATCCTCAGTTTACAACAGATATACTCACACCACTATCACACAAGAAAAATATTTTCTTCCACCAAATGCCTGCAGAAGACATCAGCAAAATGGGATCTGTATCTGTCAGTTATTTCTTTTTACCCAGACTTAAGTGACTGCAGAACCTGACAAATATTCTGCATTGTAATGTATCTGTACTGCTAGTTTTAAAAGATGAGTTTCGGATTTTAGTCCACTATCTTAAAGGTCAGAGTCCTGTATCTGTTCCATTCACCAGTAAGAATGCATTTTCTAATTTCTAATCAAGTCTCTTCCTCATAAAAAAACTGTATCTATATATCTCATTATCCAGAGAGAGATGAGCCCCACAGCTGAAGAGGCAGAAGAGGATTGCTTATACCCTTGACTTTGTGAAATAAATTATGACTTAAAAATGATAGTGATTTCTCATCCATCTGTTGCAGAAAGTAATACAGTGGAGCAGAAATTTGTTTCAAATCCTGCTCACCTGCTCCAACCATTCTGTTTGCTGGAATTATCCTTGCAGAAGAGATAGGAATGGGGGAATCTTGATTTTCAGAAACAGTGTGGCTGGAGTAGTTAATAATCTCTTTATGATACAGAATATTACAAGTTATTTTAAATCAACAAATGAGAACAAAGGTAAGACTGACCAGGTTGAAGAGTATTCAAAGAATGTGTGTATTCTCTGTTCCTAATGCTTCTGAATTTGAATTGTGAAAGAGCGATTTGCTCAAGAAATTTGTCAGGAAAGTTACCAGGTGTTGCCTTTTTCCTTGTTTCTGATAGCCACCCTCATAAGTTTTAGGCCTTGGCACTGTAAATTGTGGTTGGGTAATCAGCAAGTTTTATTCTCATTTAAGCCATTGTATCATTGTACATTCTGGTGGCCTGCTTTTCTGAACAGATTTTCCTGGTTCATGTCATGAAAACAGAAATACAGTAATTTCATGACCATAAGGTGCACTGGACTGTAAGGTGCACACCCCAGGAGTTGGCAAAATTAGCAACTTTGTAGATCATATAAGGCGCACCAGACTATAAGGCGCACTTCTGGGTTTGGGGGGAAAATTTTAGTCAAAAGGGTGCTCCTTATAGTCATGAAATTACTGTATTTGATTTTTCATCTGTGTGGCAGTGACCTCATTAGGTTTGCTGTAGCTGGGTGCTGGGACAAGGAACAGAAGAACAGCCTCACCGAGATTTTTGAATAGGCTTTTCTCTGCACTCATCACTTGTAATTCCGAGTTTTTGTCCAGATGACTTGTGAGCTCCTGCACTTGGGCTGTTTCACTCTTCAGCACTTTTTAATTTACAGGCTTCAAGAATAATGTGAAAGGAGCAAATTCTTTGTGGCATTCAGACTTAGCTGAATGTAGCTGACAAAGGGACTCTCTGGAAGTTGGTTACCTCTTCCCAATTCTGGTCCTGATCCTGTTATTGTCCCTTCTCCTTTTTAAGCTCATGATAGAGAAGGACACATTCATAAACTGAGTGCTGATTTCTACCTTGTAATATTCTGAAGGAATTGCTTGATCTCTGCATCTTACTGAGGCAGTAGCTTATATTTTGAAAAACATTTTTTGAGTACCCATAAACTCTTAACATGTTGAAGAAAGGCAGGTTGTGGAAAGCAGACTGTGAGAGAAAGGTCAAGAAGAAAATTATTTTGGTCTGAATCTAACTGAATTAAAATTTTTTTGCGTTTCCAAACTAGGGTAGAGAAACCAATGACTAACCAGTCCCCATGGCAATTTTCGAAATATTTCATTTGAGCACACTCTCTTTGTGTCCATATTACACAGTTCATGTGCCAGAAGTGAAAGTGATTTTCTAGTGTTACTAACAACTTAGCAGGAAATTAAGGAGCTCAGTGTTAGGTTAAGCCCTGAAGAACTGTCATACCTCTTCAAAGAAGAAGCAAAAAGCCAGTCAGTGATTTCATCAATATTCTAGCCACTTAAGGATTTAGTTCTAGTGAACTTTTTGATTAATTTACCATGTAATACACATTCTCTTCCAATTTACTAGTTACAGCCAGTCTGTTTATTTTTCTAGAATGTTCTTTACATTGGAATATTTATGATGACAACAGCTCCTGTTTCTTGAGTTATCCTCAGGGAATTTAGATGCCAGTGTAATGAGAAGGAAGAGGTCACTGTTCATTGGCAGAGATATTTTGTGACTGATGGAGAAACTTCTGAAAGCACATAACCATTTCATGTTTTATTCCAGCTTCAGTAGGAAAGCAAGGAAAAAGTAGTTATGAATAGATGTAAAGTTAGGGATTGGTAGGTTAAAAAAAGAGCATCAGAGCACTATGTTGGAAGTAAAGAAGAACATCTGAATAGCATCTGTGGATGAGGGTTTTCTTTGTATATAGCTATCAAGTGTCTATCTCCCTTAAAACACTTTTTCAAATGATGAGAAAAGGAGAAACCATAATGCTAGTTGCTGCTTACCTTAATACAATCCTAGAGCCCCCAGCTCCTTAATGCTTAATTTTATTTTTTGTGTAATTAATCTTTGGTAGCATTTATTGGAAGCTATGTAACATATGCAAGTTATTTTAATTTAGTTTCCAATTTCTGACATGTGCCTTCATATTTAGTTATGTTAATTATAAGTTAGTATCCACTTCCTCTGATGGCAGGGAATGAATTGAACTGCTTTAAACTAGCACAGCCTCTCAGAGTTCAGTGACAGTATCCCTCAATTTTAGCACTATCGTCTCCGATGTTAATCAATGCAATCTCACTTAATCCAGGCCTCTATTAAGGACTAGTGCTGTCCTGTCATGCATGATCTTTCTGTTAGTAAAATCAGATTTCTAGGGCATTTTCTTCAGAACAAACTGGAAAAGCTTAATCCTTTGCAGAGAGAATGGAAATAGGGAAGGAAGTTGGGGTAGCAGTAATTTGTGATTTTTTGGGGGGCTGTTGGTTTGTGGGGTTTTCGTTTGTTTTTTTGTTGAGTTTTGTAGGCTTTTTTTTTCTTTTACTTTGTTTCCTCTGACAACAACTTCGATTTTTCTATTTTGAAAGTAAATTGAAAGATTTTGTCCAGTTGAGAATGTATTAATTATATTTCTCTATGAAATATTCTTTCCAGAACAAAGCTCTTATTTTTTTTTAGGATGACATGCAGTGATTATCAAACATCCTATGTAATGTTCATCTGCTCTGGAATCAGTGCTTTGTTTTTTACTATATTCAGTTAATATCTAATTCGTGTTTGAAGATATGGCATTGCTAGCTTTATGAATTGTGAAGTAGTTTATACACATAAACTGGGCATAGTTTATTTAAGGGCAGTGGCTGATTTCTAAGTTGTATGGTACCAGTGCTGGGGAAGTTAATGTGTTTTGCAGGTGAAGGATGTTATTAACCACGTATACAATGTAAGGTGTTTTTCATCAGCTCAAAGGCTGGGACATACTGGTATCCAGGTGTTTGGAAGACAGATTGCTTGTTGGTAGAATTGTCTGGTGAAGGTTTACAGTTTGATGTGCCTCAGTGATCTCAGAACTAGGGGAAGGCTGACAAAGGGGAGAAAGATATACCACTGATGGTAGACACAAAGAATGCAGAACTTACGGGTCACAAGGAGATTTGGCAGAATAAGGAAGAAACTATTAAAGCAACTCAGCAAATGTGCTGAAATCAGCTCCAACTGAAAAAGCAAGGGGAGATTACAACCACTGCCTCACAGACCCCCAACTCAAGAAACCCACCAACCCAAGAAAAACACCGAACACGTGGCTTAATCAGCATAAGAAGAGAGGGAATCATTTAACCAATAGAAGATAGAATACTAGTTTTAAGACAACTGTGTAACTTTTAGATAAGGAAACATTAATGCCTTTCTTTGCTAAAATATATAAGCAATGAAAATTTTGATAATCATGGTTCTGGCTTTGTGAATTTGGCATGCAGCACCCTTTTCTGTCCAAAACTGTAAACAAATAAAATACCTCCACTCCATACAGGGATTGACCTCTTGCACACTGAGTGAAAGAACTTGCTTTGGGACAACAATATTTGGGATATTCTGAATTTATCTTTTTTTTTCTTTTTTTCCCCATATATTAAATAGCCTACTTAGGGTCATGAAATCTGCTCATGTTATTTTTCAATGTCTGCTACTAGAGCAATGACTACTGTTTGTGATATGTAGCCTCTGGAGACTTCTGGGAAGGTTGCAAATTGTAACTATTATTCCTTTAAGTTTTGGATCCATCCATACTGAGTTCAAAACTTTTTTCTGAGATTATATAGCCGATTTAGAGTCCATCATGGTGTATGTATCATTTTTGTTTCTTTTTAAATTATTTTGCTTTACCGAGAGGTCACCAGTCTCTCACTATCATGAGCTTCTGCAGTAATTTTCAGTATCCTGGATATTTTTGTCTAGTAATAAATTATTCTATCTCACTATTTACTTTAGGACTGCTTAATCTGCTGATCATCACAGATCAAAGCATCTGTGCCATTGACAACCTCTTCCATTTTTAAAATTGATCATATATTTCTATCCTTGCCTAAAAATTATGATTGTCATTTCATAGACTCTTAATCTAGCAATCTAAATCCCTAATATAAATTCTTAATCAGTTTTACTTAATTACATGAAAACAAGGTGTTTGAAAGCACTCAGTAAGGGACCTTCTCAAGGCATTATAAACCATACTAACAAAAACATTTTTGGTCATAGCACTCAAGTTATTTCTGATTTAAAGCTGTATTCTATAAAGGATTTTGCTTTACTTTTAATATTGCTCTTGTGTCTACTGAACTGATTCTTTATTATAATTTCCACCAGCTTGCCTAATGTGGAAGTCAGATTCCTGATTGGATTGGCTGGCTTTCCAGATCACACAGCAAGCTTTATTTTGAGATGGGTGTCCGTCTATGAATGGCTTCTTCCCTTTTAATTAGTTAAACTTGTTCATGGTTAACAAACTGTGATTAATCTTATCCACACATCAATTTATTTTGTCTACTATCGAGTAGTATACAGGAAAACAACAGCTCATCAGGCTGATAAGCATTGGAGGAGAAACTTATAATTGTAATATATTCTGATTTAGTTTTGTGGGTTTGTCATATTTCCCCTTGGAATAAATCAGAAATTTATGCAGCCACTTTTCTCATCTTTCAGCAGATGCTGCCCTTTGTTATTAATTTATTTTGCAATCTGTTTTTCATCATTTTGGCAGATTTAACATGTTATTCTCATCTGTCTATTTAGCAATCCTTCTCTAACAAGTCTGTGATGTATTTTTCTCTTTCTCTCCCTCCTTATACACCCCTCAGTTCTCCCTGTTTCATTGAATCATGTTTTTTTGTGTCTGTATTCCTAGAGATGGAAAGAAAGCAGGTAATGCCTGAGGATATGAGTAACCCCTTTGATCTGTTCTCTGGTTTGTTTAGACCAAGAAACACCTAGAAAATGAATATATTTAAGAGTCACTACCAGCCTTGAAGACTCAAGTCTTCCTTTTAAAATGGGCCCAAACCAAGAATTCAGACTACTACTTCAAAGCCGATTTGTCATTGGACCAAAACACAGCTATTTAAATCTAATACAGCTATGAGGAAATTAGAGTAGATATACTCATGTTTAAGGTTTGTACCTGCATGTTCAAAGCAAGGTACAGTGTGTTGCTGTGTTCTTCCAGGTAGCTGGCACCTCACAGCCACTACTTTCGTCCCAGCTTCCTTATACCTGAGGAGGGAAGCTTTGCATGTTGCATGTTCCATCCCACATCCCAGCCATGGAAGTGAAAATGCTCACCTGAGCATGTTGGAAGGGCTGGGGACTAGCAAAGGTGCTGCTGGCATCAGAGGGTATGTCCAGCTCTACCCTCACACACACTCTGCTCAGAGCTGATGGCTGGACTCCATTCTCCCTCACGCCAATAGGAACTGGCAGGGTGCTCACTGGAGCCAGTGAAGCTCTGGGGCATCTGTAGGAGAGCCAGGCCCTGAGAAAGTGTGAGCTGTACACAGCAGCTGCCAAGGAGAGCAAATCCTCTCCAGTCTGTTTCAGTCCAACAACAGCAAGTTTAATAAAGAGGAAAAAGTCTGTATGAAATATTAATGGGAGAAAGAACTGTTTTTACGAAGCCTGAAGTTTTTTATATTACTTTAAAAACAGCATTCACAGGTGTAAAACCCATTTTTTCTCTATGCATTAATGCTGTTTCATGCATGTAGCAATACACCTTCCATGACCACAGCTCATCTATTTTGTGCAATAAACTGCCCTCCTAAAGTGATGCAATCAGAACTGATTACTGAACATGGGACACAATCAGTATTTGCAAGTCAGTACCACTAATTCATTCCTTCCACAAATAATAATGGGAAAGTAGATCATAAAACACACCAGAGAATCCTTCCTCAAGAGAAGATAAAACTTTGTGAAAACAGAATGTTTTATTCGGGTCTGTGATGAATTAAAATCTTGAGGTGAAGATATGCTGCATGGGACACATCAGCCTTTAAATACTACGTTCCTGGTGCATTGATACATTTCAAGTAACATCCTGCTTCCATAAACCCAGACATGATAAGCTAGTCAAAATAGGCCAGCACCTTTGAAAGTCATGTTTCACTTTTAAAAGCATACAGCCTTGTTTTCAAACTTTTGGGAAAAAACCGAAGAACTGAGGAATCTGCTAAGTTATTGCAGAGTATCTGCAGAAATACTGTTCAAAGACTAACGCACACACAAAATCACTGATTTCTGGATAACCGTTTGCCAGAAGCACCTAAAAGCTTCTCGACCCCTAAGAATGCCTAGAATCTCCCTATTGTGCTCCAGCAAGTTTCCCTTCGAGCCTCTCCTGCACGTCTGCAAGTGCATTCATGCACAGAAAATTGACCACATTGAAAATTCTCTTTCCTAATATTTATCTTATCAGGAAACAATTTGAGACGTATTAATGATAGAAGACTTACAAACACTGATTTTTAGTAGTGTCTTCAAAGTAAAATGGAAGTATGTGATAGAGCTCCTGGGAGAAAGAAGACAGGTATCACTGTGCATAGTTTGAGACAGAAACTGCCTTCAATGTGGGCAAGCACATTACGCTCTTTACCTTGTACCTCATGGAGAAAGAGGCCTTGTTCTGTAGCAGCTAGGACAGACTGTCCACTGGGTTCAGGGAACAGATGCTATTGTCATCTAACCCTAAGCTCTGTTGCCAGTGAAAAACTAAATTGAATCAACAAAGGGTCCTTATTTCTTTCTAATGTCTATAAAGAGCTATAGCAAGTTTATGAGGCATTACTACAGACAGCAAAATTTTTTCTAAGATACATCATCTCTTCATTTCCCCTTCAAAAAAAGGAAGGTTTTCCATAGAAACCTTTCTGTTCAATCATTAAATTGTTTCAGATGGCACACCATAATCCTGCAGTAGATATAATTGATCAGAAAGTATAGAGAAAGCAAAGCTGTGCCAGCCTGTTTTTTAAAAAGTGCCAGTCACAATATTGAAGAAAGTATTAAATTGAATCCTGAGCTTCCCATATCAATAAGGCAGTCACAATGCAGTACCATTGATCAACCTGTAATCCAGAATGAGGATTAAATTTACAACATGGCCTTCTCTTCCCGGCCCATTAATTCCACAATCATCAATTGTTTATGACAGCTTAATGTCAACATGCATCTTATGCAAGGCAGCAGAGCAAATGGTCAAATGTCAATGAAGATTAGGGCAAGGACATGCACTGTTTGGTGTTTACAAATGTCTCATCAAGACATCTTTAAAAAAACAAAGCCAAACCCCACATTTTCAAATATAGAGATACACAGAATTATGGCCCTTGACGTCAGTGGTCCATTCACAAGATAAAAATTCAGCTTTAAACTGCTCATTAAAAGCAAACAGTGTCATTCAGGGCTGTTGAAGGGAGTTGAGCCAAACTGCCCAAAGCCATTAAGAAGTAAATGCCAGCATACATTTTCTTTCCTTTTCAGATGCTAAGACCTACAAATTAAATTGTTTTATTTTGGCACTAGTCTTTAACATCTTCAAGTCCACCTATGTAAAACATGACTGAATTTTCTATGGATTTTCTAGTCTTCTATGTATCCTGACTATCCTAGATAAAGCATTTAGAGATAAACCAGAAAAAAAATTCCAGCAAACTTTTCTGCAGAGCAGATCTTCATACATATTGTCATATGGACAAAGAGGCTGGCTATAAATCTAGGCACTGACCATGCTGAAGTGTCTTTGTGTTGGTGTGCAAGTGTGTACAAGATTGCATTGTTACACAGCACGTACTGTTAAACTGAGGCCAAAAGGTCCAAGTTCTCCTGTCTGATATGTTATACCTTTGTACTTAATTAATGAGCATATTTGGGAATAAATAAGGATAGAAGTCAGGATGGAATTATCATTAAAATGAAAAAAAATTTAAAAGGGGGAGAGGAGTTATTTCAGTAGAGAAAAGTATTAGATATCTAAAGTGTGCAGTACATAGTAGTAGGCTATCCCCAGATTTGTTAGCAGTTCTTTTTAGGGTCTGTAACTTGTGATTCTCTGAACACTTTGTAGAAGTGGTGTGGGTTTTCTACATTTCCCATGTGTAACTTACCTTCGAAAATGTGCTTTCTATAAAAAAAAAAAGTTTGCTTTTCTCTTTGTGACTTATCTTTAGTCAGCCTCATATGCTATATCTGTAATTATTTTTTTACTGGGTCTTTTTGGGAAACTGGGTAATCCAAACTAGATAATGCATTAAAATATGGGGAAAAATATTTACACTGTGGTATGTAATATTGTCTTATTCTTGGTTCCTTTCTCATCACTCTTCATACTCCATATGCTTTTTGAACACCACAGAGTTTTTAAGATTAGTGTTTTCTACCATTTCTTTAAAAGACCTAATGCTTGTCCAGTAGAAATATGAAAGCAGCAAATTTAAAACAACTCAGAGAAATAAGTTTAAGCTAGGAGAATTTACACCTCTTTGGTTGGGTCATTATTGAGAGTGCAAAAAGAGAAAAAAAAAAAGCCAGGATAAGAAATTTTTGTAATAAAAAAAAGAATGACAAGCATGAATGTTGCAATAAAATTTTCCCCAAAAAAGAAATTTCCCAGAGCAACAGCTCCCTATAACTTCTTATGTTCTGTTGAATAAGATCCCTTGTTCCAGGTTTCCTGGAATTAAGGCGTATCTTTGTGCCAGCAGGGATGTCGTTGGAAGTGAAGTGATGTAGAAGAACAAAGTGCGAAGGCTGGTAAGAATTTTCCATTTCATTCCCTTTCAGTAGAAAAATACTCATGAAATCTGGAGGTCAAGCACAAAATAACAAGAAGTTTCTGAATGAAGAACCAGGGGATATTTGCAGTGAACCATTCCTATCTATGCTATAATCTAATTTATCATGGACAAGTAGTGTAGATAATAAAGAGGCAAAATTCAGTACAGACAGTACAATATAGAGACTTCATACAGCAACTCCACAGTCATAATATAGCACTTTTTTTTTAATGTCTGTGTAATGTACAAAAAGATCCTTCTCAAGGCCAAGACCTTCTGCAGTCTGGAGGCTAATTTTTCTTGGAATGTGTGAATTACAATCTGCACCCATAAGGAAGTTGCATTTTCTCCCACAAAGAGTCCTTGTACCATTCTCAGCACAGTCAGTGAGAGGTTTTTTGGTGGTCTTGATCACATCCTGCCATGACCATCTTGCTCTCTGCCCATGAAGTGCCTACCAAGTTACTCCCCTGTTGTTTCAGGTACCTCAGTCACATGCTACTCTGTAGATGAGATGAATGTAGCTGTACACAGCTGTGCTTTCAGGAAGCTTGCAGATAAAATGAACAATCAAAATCAGTAGCAAAATTAATTGATTGTAGTAGAAGCAGACAGGCCTTGCTGAAATCTCATTGCAGTTTTTTCAGAATTTGCTTCCCTTCCAAAGCAGGCTCCCATCCCATTCATTTTTATTATATTTCTCTGCTTGATCTGTTCACCTTAAAATAAAATTTAAAATTTTCAGAAAGAAATAATGTTAGCAATTCTGTAGATCTTTCTGCTAGGTAAGTCTAAAAAGAATAATATTTGCAGGTTTTCCCAAAGCCAAAGAAATCTGTTTGACACTGATATTATCAGCAGCTAGGGAGAGTGATACCTCTGTCAAATGCTTGTGTTTTTTTCAAATATTTAAACAGACTGCAGATTCCAAAAGAATGAAAAATAACTGCATCTGCACTCAGGGTGCATAGACAGGCACTGAGACTGGCACTCCACCAGTAGGGAGTGTCTGCACTTTCAGAAGGATTTATACTTGGCCATGAGTATTGCTTGACAGGCACATGAGTATAAATGAAAAAGAAAAGAATTCTTTCTCTGCCGGGCCAAAGCCGGATTTGCCACCTGAAAGCATTTTTTTCCTGCAAGCTGATTGTTTAGGTGGAGGTTTGAAAATCTGCAGTGTTGCAGTAGGGTTACTTCCTCTCAAGAGGCTGTTAACAAATGACCCAAAGCCGAAACTATTGCAATTCCTGAGTTTTCTGTTTTCGTGGACTGAGTTGGGTCTAATCCCACATGCATTGTTTGTACAAGCAGTGACATTGATGCAAACAGAGTATGTGCAAGAGCAGAGATCCAGAAGAATTGTGTCTGTCCTGCTAGAACACAGGCTAGTGGCTGAGGCTCTGGAGTTACTGGGGTTGTAGGCTCTTCCCTTCCTAACTTTGGTTTCTTTATTCAGTTTGTTTGACAGGAGAATAAACACATGGACCGTTTCTGGCAAGAGTCCAGGAACATGAGGCAGGATGCAGAGGGAATTTTTGTTCTTCCAAAACATCTGCTGAATGAATGGGCAATTCCTCAGTAAGATGATTTAATCATCAGTTGATTGCTGTTGTTAATCTCCATTAAGGTGATGATTTCCAAAGGGATCAATTGGTGATAAATCTCCATTGATTTCAAAGACAGCAGAGTGGTCATCCTCTTGAAAATCTTGACCTAACCTAGGAGATTAAAAACCGTCAAATTAGCAATTTGATGCTGTCTTTTCCGTAAAACTAATTTCAGATTAACCTAATTTCAATAAGACTAAACTCTTTCTCTGGAGAAGACCTCAGTTATGACAGGACATAAATTCACATACAGATACACATATACACACAGGTGTATGATCTACATTCCAAAGCTGCAGGTGCCTATAAAACAGGAATGGTTCCAGTGAGACAGTGAGGTCCAAGCAGTAGAGCTAAGAAGGAAAGTGTCCTCACATGAAGACCACCCAAGATGCAGGATAAGAAAAGCCATGAGAGGAGAAATATGGAAAATAGATGTGGTAGAAAAGCATCTTGGATAGAACACAAAGGCAGTAAGGAACAGGTGGTTAATATGAGGTTTCAAAGCTGCATGCCAAGGCAGAAATTGCCCTAGATTTTTCTTTTGAGGTTTTTGTTGTTGTTATTGCTGTGGCTTTTTTGGTTGGTTGGTTGGTTGGTTGGTTGGGAGCTTTTTTGAGGGAAAAACAATTGTAAGTTTTTATTAAAGAATGTCCCAAAGCTCAGTCTGTAGGTTCTTAAATGTACCCTAGAGATGAATCTTTCCTTCCCTGTGTAATCACTGCTGGTCATGGAGGCTTATTGTGGAGCTCTTATCAGGGTCTCCTGTGCACAGTGGTGTGTATGTGTGTGGGGGCAGTAGGAAAAGGGCCTTCTCATGGTGCTAAACATGAGCTAGAAACTGTTCAGGGACTCACAGCATGTCTGAGAGTACAGAGACCTCTGGAAATCAGCAGGTGCAACACACCTGCTCAGAACACGGTCAGCTAGACCAGGTTTCTCAGGGCCATAGCCTCTCAGGTTATGAATATTTCGAAGAAGAGAGTCTCTACAACTTCTATGGGTAACCTGTGACAGGGTTTGACAACTCTCACAGTCAAAAATGGGTTTTTTTCCCTCATGTTTAAGCTTATTCTCCTGTCTGCTTCAATGACATGGGGGGCCCCACTGGACTGATATGTTGCTAAACAGGTCCCTGATCAGTGTAAAAGGCGAAGGTAATAACACCTGCCTATCAAATGACAAATTCTGTCTGAGATGATGTAGCAGAGGCAAAAGCAAATTTTCCTCAAGGGTGCATGCTCTCATGACAGCTTGACAAATACAAATATTTCAAAATAAATGAGTTGTCCATACCCATTCAATTGAATGCTATGTGGCACTTTTGAATTAAATAATTTTCACACAGTATTTAATGATTTTCACTTTGTGGAAGATCTAATTTTGCTGTGCTGTTCCTGAAATAATGGTGTAGACAAAGCAAATTCAAGATGCTTCTCCAAGATGTACACAGATCCCTAAGTGTTATATGGATTGAAAGATTTACAGCCATGCTCATTTTCAATGATCTGTACTAAGATAGAACTAAGTCGGTTCTCTGAGCCAATGAATACAATTTTTGTGAATTACTGTATCCTTATTACAAATTTATCAACATTTGATTCCTCAGTGATCAGTTTCACTTGACATTCTCCAAAGCAGTATGCTTTACACAGAAAGAGATGAAAGTCACTTCTGGTAGCAGATGTAAAGAAATATTTAAAGTATCATTAATAACTGATTTTTAAAAATTTTTGTTAATCATTTCTATTTTAAGCTTCCTGCTTTACTGCTTATGATTTGGGCTTGAGGAATTTTCCTATTTTCTTCTCTGCCTTATTAAATCTAACTGCTTAAATTACAGTTCCATGTTTTCTGTGTTCTGAAGCTGAGTCGATGCAACTGGAATATTTTGACATTTTCTGACTCCATTTCTTTTCATATTGGATAGAAAAAACACTAGCTTAAGATGATTCAGCTGGTCAGATATGTTTGTTGAACCACTGAGATTGAATTAACTGTGTCTGAGCAGCTACTTTCTCTTAACAGGTGGCAAATTTCACAGTTTCCATCAGAGAAAAGAATATGTAAGTCTTTCCATGGAATGATAAATCTGGGAATCTCCACAGAATAGAAGTTGATATAAATCTTGTCCAAAGTTTCTAGAGTCTTTGAAGTGGGACCTGGGGGTCAGTTTCCAGTGCTGCTGCTTCTTGACACCTTACCACAAGCTTCACAAGAGACCACAATGGATCTGATACTCATTACTTTCATGACTGCATTGTCAATAACACTGTTTATTGCAATGTTTCTAGCATTTTTCCACATCAGAGTAGTCCAGTTTTGGGGTTGTGTCCCATTCCCTTTTTAGACTTCCTGTGGATCTCAGTGGGCATTAAATCAAATCCTTTCTATCAAAATTCAGAAAGAGGGTGAGGAAAACAGTCTGAGCTTGTAAGGCATTTAATAGGTATTCCCTAATTAGTATCAATAAGAGCTGGATGTAGACATATCACAATTTGTCCAACAGACACATCATTGAAGGAAGAAGGATATTTCTGTCTCAGTCTCATTTTCTCTCTCTGAGCAATTCAGGGTACACATTAATTTACTCAAACTATTTTTCTAGTTTTGTCAGTTTAGAGTTAAGAATTGGCCTTGCCATGAAAAAATGATGGAGTTGCACTGCCAAATGGTAACAGAAGCCTCTGAGCTACTTCTGGGAGTACACAGAAAAGGCAAACAGCATTCCTTTATTGTCCTGGCCTGAGGCTGCAGTACTGCAAAGATAAAACTCTTCTTTCTTAAAATTTTCTTAAGGTACACTTAAGAATGCCTTTTTAAAAGTCTCATGCAGAACTGGTGCACATTGCTTAAAGGAAGACTGCACGTGCTTGCTTAATGTGTGCATGTAAGACCTTACTGCAGTGTTTAATCCTTAATATCTTTGAACAACTTAGCTGCCTCAAGTCAAATATGCTAATTACATTTTACATACCTACCTCAAGACCTTTTGCTGGATAATTAAGCTAAATAACTCTGAGATAAAATAAAATCTACTCAGTTCTCTCTGGTAATAGTAACCAGGGATTGTGTCCAATTAAAAGATCAGGAACCCTAGCTAGAAACAGATCTTGGGAATGGCTCTTTTCTTTATACAGCCTTTGCTGCTATGCTTTAAGTGATTCCTGGAAATGCAGTAGCTCTTGTCTGAAATGTTCCCTTTTGATTGTGGTCGATTCAGTTCAGGGATAGATTCTGTTCAAGTGGTGAGAAATACATAAAGATGCTTATATAATTCCAGTAGGGTAAGAGGTGTAATAAACAGCATCGTGCCGGAGGAAAACAGGATGATAGTGTGAGTGGTGATGAAGGTTAGCAGGCTGAGTGCTATTTGAAAGCTTATGTGCAGAAGTGTCCCTTCATAAGCCTGTCATAAAGCTGGAACATATGCTGTTGTAAACCTGAATGGATATATAGAGCTGAAAGATCTTTGGGCTTGTTGATTATCCTTCACTCTTCAGGGAGGAGAGATGATTCTCCTTTTGTGCACATGGTCTTAGCAGGACCAATTTAATTTCCATGAGTCTCATTAAACACTATAGGTCCACTGTTGCTATGGTAAGACTGCAAATAATTTACCTAGCCCAGGACTTGGTGGCCCTGGGGTTTGATGGTGAAGGAGAGCAACTTCAGGTTGTCTGGACAGGGCGGTACCTCTTCCCTTGCTTATGGGCAGTCACAGTATGTACTGCTTTGTCTGTGTCCTACGCTAGTGAGAATGAATGTAACCATAAAAATAAATGAGCAACCCCCTTTGTGGCAGGAAGTAGTCAGAATGACCATAAAGAAATCTATAGATCAAACATTTATAACAGATAGGTAACCTAGGGGAAGCTGATATGCTGTGAAGCAGATATATTGATTTATCTCAGGAATAGCATAGCTAAAGGCAGGGGTCAGTTCTTCTGTGAACTGAGATGGCTTAATTTATCTCAGATGAAATCAAGAAAACCAGCAAGGATGGTGTGGACAGACAAGTCCAAAAGTTGCTGAAGGCCTAAAGGCAGGAGAAGGAGATGAAGCACAGTTATGTATGTTTCCTTGGAGAGAGTGCCAAATGATTGTGTCTTTCTCACCTGGAAAAACCTTCAAATGAATGTTTTAAAAGTCCCCTTGAAACTCAACTGAATATTTCAGCAAGTGAGGTGATTCTCCTTTATATTTTCTTCATAAATATTTTATTTTGCTCACATGAATTCATCAAGTGAGAAAGGTTCCTATATTTTTTTCCCCTGTCTTACTGCTTTTTTAAGCTGCTCCAGCTTTAATGTTTTGTCAACACTGGGAAGGGGTAAATGCTCCTGAGCTTCTCTTCATCTCACCATTGAAGAGCTAGGAAACTCCACCAGACTTCTAAGCCTTGTTCCTCCAAATACCAACTTTAGAAACATCTCTGTTCATGGGACTTTAGCCACTGCCCATGGAATATTGCCCCAGAATGGCCTACTCCTTTATCCTGACATTATGAAGAAGGAAAGTCCTCCTGAAAAAAAAATGCCACCATGTCTTTTCAGGTGAAATTCAACTTTTTTCTCCCAAGAAGTTTCAGTTAACATCTATAAATTCTACTTAATCTAAGATATTTTATCTGGATCTCCAGCAAACAGATCTAGGTACAAACTGACTAATAAGGCTGGTGATGTCTTCTGGTCATGTTCTCCTATGCCTGCCTGTCATTTCTCACTTTGGGAGAGCTTTGATGTAGTTACTAGTTGCCACATGGAGGCTGCTCTGATCTTGGCCATGCACGTCCTTAGAGCACTTTGTCTTTGCATCCTTCCTTTCCTAATGTTGTCTGTTTTTACCCAGTAACAGCCTGTCCTGTTAAAAGATGGAAAATTGCGGTGCTCCTTTGCCAAGTATTAGGTGACTGCTGCTTACAGGAATTCACAGATGCAAGTTGGTCCCTTGAGTGCTTTTATTTCAGGTAGGGAACACTAGGTACAACAAAAGATAGCCTGTGTGAGCTGATAAAGGTGCCATCTGACCTGGTGAGAGGAGCATGGCTTAAAGCTTACCTTTTTCAGCAAAGTTGTCACTTAAGCAAAATTCCAGGGATGTGGCAGAATTAAGAAACCAGACAGAGGTGCCTAAGGACTTCTGTCAGGGTTAAAGTTCAGAATGGGATTCTAAACAGGCAACTGAGGAGCAAATCAGGAGCAAAACCAAGCCTAAGCGTCCTATTCCTCTCCTCTAAACATGTTCTACCTCCATGGGGGACCTGCACACAGTACATTCTCTGAAGGCCTCTGCCTCTTCTACCTCATCAGGATATCTAGGCAGAGGAATATCCAGTTTCTTTCCCTGAATGACCTAGGTTTGGGAATGTTCAGGGTTTGGGGATCTACACACCTTAGCAGGAGGCGATCAGGCTGCTGCCAATGACAGGAAATCCCAGTGAAGCTCTGGAAACAAGGCGGGAGAGAGGACCTCAGTTACACTTTAGAAATGAAGTTAAATGTTCAGACAGGATTTGGGGCTGTATTTTACAAATGGCAGGACTGCACACATTTTGAAAGTTTTACTTCACTGTATATTTCATGCATATGTAAATGTCAAGTTGAAGAAAATAAGGGGAAGTGGATTAATATTTTAGCACATTCCTCTGCCTAATGCTCTTTCAGCATTTTCAGACACCAGTGTACACAGAGAGCTGTTAATTAAGCATTTAGCTGCAATAATATATTAGTTTGTCCAAGTGTAATGCCCAATTTTCTTTCAATTAGGTGAACTAAGTTTCTCTCTCAGGCTGAGAAAACCCAAAAGTGGACTAAAAATTGTTTTCAAATTTATGGATTGTTAAAAAAAATTGAAAATAATAGTAAATGCCACTGTAGACAATTTTAAATTATTTTAAAAAGTCAGAACTACAAAAAAAATTAAATCCCATTGTTAATTTTTTTTCTGTCAGGTCCCTGGAGGAAACTAATTTTATATTAAAAAATGTCAAGTTTATTAAATTGATTATGTTAGATTGTAATGTTACAAATCATCCAGCAGAAGTAGAAGAAAAACACTGCTATTTGCTACTTATCTCCATGAAAAGTTTCACTCCATTTATTTATTATTTAGACTGCATTTTTGCAGAAAATTTACATACAATCAGATAAAATATTCAAAATATTTATGTACAGAACATATGAAAAATAAGCTCAACTATACTGTGAAAGAAAGACTTTTTCCCTTTTTCCAGAAGGAAGAATCAATAGGAATTATTCCAGTTTCTGCTTGACTGGCTGAGCTCTGCACAATACATGCTGCCATGCAAGGAGACAGCTAGTTCTTCCAAGTTCTGATAGGAGTAAGGCTGGCAGATTTCTTTCTTCACTCGATTTTCTAAAGAGGGATTAAAGCAAACAATTGGTATATCATCTTAGACTCCTAGGCATTTTCTCCTTCACTTTCCTTACTTTACACCTTCTGCCAGTCTCCGGTTGATAAATGTGCAGTGTTTTGGGTATGTTTTTAAATCAGCTTTCCTAGCAGTGTGGTCCAAATATTCCCTTGTTTATTAGAAACAATATGCCATATGTCGTGTCATGAATGGAGTTTGTGAGAAGGAAACCATCTAATCTAGCAACATATGCTTTTTTCATGGTGATGTATGGCTAAGAGATCATTTTAATGTCACTATAAAGGTTCATTCCTCCATGTTTCCACCTTCAAATATTCTGCTTGTAAATTTATGGTGCCAGTGGAAGTTTAGTGATAATGGTTCAGAAGCAGAATATGGCAAGAAATAGCTTAGCAACATTTACATACTCCATTTAGGTTTTAAAACTATCGCAATCATTAAGTAAAAATGAAAGCTTTAGTGTAAAAAGATGTCAAAACCCAGCAAAGGTGTATATTCTGTGTTTCTGAAGTTAATATGAAGTGCTGAACTATTCCATGCCCATCACATCTCAGGTTCGTTGCCCAAAACTATACAAGAGAGTTAATGGAACCAGAGCATTACATGCAGAGTTACTGTTTTAAAAATCGCTTTTAAAATGTGAGTGAATGCAAGTCCCTTTTTCTATATGAAAATGGATGGAAATATATTCAGTGCATTTATGGCATATGAAAGGTTGTATTTAATGTTAACTGCTCTTGACCTTTAGACTGAAATTTGCATTTGATTTTCTATACCTCAGAACATTTTACTTCCTGCACTGATTCCCTTTCTAAATCATGAGGACTGCAGACACTATTGCAATATTGATCATTTTACACTGCTGATGGTAACTTGTCAAGACTTTATAGAGTTAACTATTGTTTTGAAGTGAAATTATGAATTTTGGATCCAATTGGATTATACAGGAAAATAGACTTGTTCAAAATCAATATAATCCTTGCTCTCTAAATTATCTGTGAGAACTGTGACTGCTCCTTAAGACAGTTTATTATTATGCCATGGCAGTACTTGGGCTCACACCAGGACGTAGCCTAAAAAACAAAGTTTTACAAGAAGACATAGCCTTAGACTATGATAAGGTACTTGGATTGTCATTTTATAGTCCCTTTTAAAAAGATCAGTCACTTAGACTTTGTAGTCACACTGCATTTATGTCACACATGTCATACTGCATTTCCTATGTGTCTGTGCATAATTTCATGTTTTGTAAGCATTGATTGATTGATTGATTCATTCATTCATTCATTCATGTATTCATTCTTTTTTTAATATTTCATGTCTCACTCCTGTCTCTTTCTCTTCCATAGAATATAGTAATAACTACATAATATAAACTTCATAAACTTACTTAAGTTAGTAATAAACTTACTACACTAAGTTTACTTCCATAGAGTAAGTAAACTTACTGCCACCTCCATCTTAACAGCACCACTTCACTGCTCTGACATGCTCAAATTCAAAACAATAATTCTCTACCCTTATTAAGCATTAAATCAAATAAACTCCACTTCAGATCTGAGAAAAGGCTTTTACTCCCTAGAGCTTGACTGCTTTTTTCTCCCCAGTCATGTCAGTACCAATATCTTTTGACAGAAAGTATCGTCTCCTTTATTAATTCTTGGCATTAAAAAGTGACACTTGAAGATCAGGACTTCAAAGTGAGACAGAGCAATACATTTGCTCATACACGTAATTAACATGTTGTGTAACTTGATATATCTATATCTCATGATCCTCTGCTCACTTTAGAATTAGCAAATTGATGGCTGGTGTCATTAGCACAATGAGGTCTGCAGCCTGCTGCATTAGAAAATAGACTGCATCACCTGCATTACACTTGGGTTCACTTGCAGCTCATGAAAGGAAAAGGAATGCTCTCAGAGGCTTGTGTGGAGGTGTTACTTCAGATCAGATCTCAGTTCAGAATGGATCAGAAATTAAAAATAATGTTATGGGAAAATAACTCGAAATAAGGTATTGTGCCAATAAGCTCAACAGAGTAGTATCCAGACAATTACATTATGACCAATGCAGGTCAAGCAACAAGGGGAAATGACCTGTATTTAATGAACTTAATTTGTGATTACACAATACTGAAAGCCCTAATTGATTGACTTACTCAATACATATTCCTAGTACTCATCAGATATATTCTCTCAGGAGCACTAGCTGTATAAAGCTTATATACTAAATCCAGAAAAGCTATTTATAATATGTAATACTGATCACAGCAGTCATATTTGCTGAGTAGTGTAACTGTAATACAGCATAATAATATAGTTATTCCAAGCAGAAAAAAGCAATCAGGCTGAAAAAATTACATCACCTTTATTTGGAGGCACAGTACATGCAGACTTGTCATTAGTATCATCAACAGGAACTTGGCTGAGAAGTCAGATTTAAACCACAATGTTTAAGTCTCCCCCCCACCTTGGCACTGTGCAATTCCAAGACTGCTCCACAGAAGCATGATGTAATGCAGTGGAGGATACAAAACAAGATCTGGGATTTTTTTTCTTATTTTGGAAATTATTTCCTTTCCTGTCTTGTACTTAAAATAACTATATGGGACCTGCCCACAAGAGATGTTACAGTGATCCATATGGTAGTAGCCAGTAGTTTGTGTTACGGGTTAGGATTTACAAATCTGAGCTACAAATTCTCTGCCTGCTGAGGATGCAGGTGTTGGGATGTTTTATATATTAATATAGTGCATAAATATGGCCACACAAACAAATTAGAAAATAAGGAGGAGAAGGTGTGGGATATGTTGGGACACCTGCTTTTTGCACTACCCTCACCTGAGCACTCTCCCAGGGAAGGAAGGAAGGTGGGTTTCCATCCTGCTTTGGCCACAGAGGTTTTGGCTGCACACACTCCTACCCAAAGAAATGCCCAGACTGCCTGGCTATAGGTACTGGAACTGGGAAAACAGGGCCAAAATGGAAGGGGTGGCAGTGTCAGGCTGTAGAAGAGGAGATCTGGGAAATTTTCTTTCTGTAGACTGTTAGTCTTATAGTCAGTGAAGCCATAATAAACTCCCTAAAAATCTTACACATTACACCAGTCTGAAAGGAACTTGTACTTTACTCATCTCAAGTTTTTTATATTCTTCTGGAAAAGACCCACAACCCTGCCAAAAGTCCTTGCCAAATTCTCAAACAGTGCTGCTTTTCCTCTGGACCTTTCAGCACTCCATTTCACTTTGGATTGTTCCACTGTAGCATCTTTCTCTTCCCATGTGAGGGATTATCAGGCACTGTCTTCCCTCCTCCTTTGTGTTTTGCACCCTTCTCCTGGCTAGCAGTGATATATTCTTGGCCTCACATTCTCTGGCAATTGACCTGTGAGTTCCTTCTTTTCTGTTATGAATTGCCTCATGTCTGTTCTGCCTTCTGCTCTTTATCACAAATGCTGCCTTCTGTTCTCAGTCACAGTTGGTTTTTTTGTTTCGTTTTTTTTTTGTTTGTTTGTTTGTTTGTTTGTTTGTTTGTTTGTTGGTTTGGTTTGGTTTGGTTTGGTTTTTTTAGTTCCTTATCCCTCTGTTTCTGCTTAGCTTTGTCTATGTGTTGCCTTTGTGCTATAGAAAAATAAAACAAAACGAAAACCACACACACAAAAAAATCCAAACCAATCAAGAAACCCTAAGCAACCTCCCATGAAAATTCATACTTGCACCGCCTTCCTTTTACTGTTCTCCAGCATATAGACATCACTAACATGACTTATTTTTTAGTGCAAGTGACTGCACATTCACCTGACTCTACGTCTTGTCTGACATGCCCCTCCTTGCCTACAGATCCTACAGACTCTGTAACATCAAATATAAATTATCAGAGAGAAAGTGTTGTTGCATCAATATGTACTGTTCCCTTTTCTTCTGTTCAGTATACGACAAAAAACACCTCCTGAAGCAGAGCATCCTGCTGGTGTTGCTTACCAGCCTGGAATAGTACTCATTTTAATTTTCTATCTTCTGCTCTTTGAAAAGCAGCAATGTTACTGGTGAGGTGTGGTTTGTGGAGGTTTGACTATGTTAGAACCAGCCCTGCTTGTAGCTCAAATCTGTGGGGGAAAAAAATTTCTTGATATGAGTGAAAAAACCAAACAATCCCCTCTCCTCAGACTGGCACTTTTTTGCCTGTAAAAGCTCAGAAAAGTTCTGCTAGTCATGGCACTAATAAGGTGGCACAAAATCAGGTGACACAAAATAAGGTGGCATTCCTAATGAAAAACCTGACTGCTAAACTGGGATAAACAGATGTTTGCAACCCAGTACAAATATTTTAAATTATCTGGTGACAAGTTAACCCTGGCTGAATGCCAGGTGTCCACCAAGTTGCTCTATCACTCCCCTGCTCAGCTAGACAGAGGAAAGAAAACATAATGAAAGGCTAACCAGATACAACTTGGGGAAATAGGTTTTATTTATTACCAATCAAATCAGAGTAGAACAATGAGAAATAAACCCAGACCTTAAAAACACCTCCCCCACCCCACCCCCCTTCCTTCTCTTCCTCCTCTCTTCTTCCCAGGCTGAACTTCACTCCCAATTTTCTTTCTTTCCTCCCCTACAGAGGTCCAGCAGGGTGGGAGCTGGGGGTTACCATCAGTTCATGACACACTGTCTCTGCAATTTCTTCCTCCTCACACTCTTCCACTGCTCCAGAGTGGGACCCTCCCATGGGAGACAGTCCTCCACAAACTTCTCCCTCATGGGTCCCCCATGGGATCACAAGTCCTGGCAGCAAAACTGCTCTAGTGCAGGCTTCCTACAGGACATCCACCTGCCCCATTGTGGGTGTCTCCATGAGTAGGTGGATGTCTTCCCCACTGTGGATCTCCACAGACTGCAGGGGACAGCCTGACTTACCCTGGTCTGTACCATGGTCTGCAGGGGAATCTCTGCTCCTTCCCCTCCTCCATTGGCCTTGGTGTCTGCAGTCGTTCTCTCACTCGTTCTCACTCTGCTCTTCTCTGGATACATTTGCTATTGTCCTGTTTTTTCCCCTTTCACTAATATAATAGAATCACAGAATATTCTGGGTTGGAAGGAACTCACAAGGATCATTGAATCCAACTCTCAAGTGAGAGATCCATATGGGGATCAAACACACAAAATACATGTTCTCCCATAAGTGTTGCCAGCATCCCTGATGGTTTTAGCCTTAACCAGCAGTGGGTCTGTCTTGGAACTGGCTGGCACTGGCTCTGTCAGACACAGGGAAATCTTCCAGCATCATCTCACCAAAGCCACCCCAGTAGTCACTCACACCACTGCCAAAACCATCCTATGCAAACCCCAAGGGGGATGGACTTGCATCCTTCCAAAAACCTGTGAATTGTGATATCCATCTCTGACATGGGAACCATTTTCCCAGGCAGAAAGTTCTCCTAAGAAAAAGAGCTGAAGAGTGTCAGAATGTGTTACAGTAAGAGATAGGATACTATTAAACAGTTGTACCTCATTCACTCTGCATGTAGTTTCCCCTCATTTAGAGTCACTGCAGAAGAGACAACTGGATAGTGACTCATTTGCAGGGGAAAACATGGTTAGTTTATTTGACGCTATATTCAGAAAAAGATAAGTGAATCAATCAAACTACTTTCATTTGCTCCTTTGATCTCTTCCCAATCTTCCTCTCCCTCAGGAGCCTGATTGCTACAAATACGTAAAATCTTATGGATATTTTTCTAATGACAGCACTGTATGGACTTTGCCATTTGCTGATCCATGCATTATAGCAGAACATCACTTGCAGAGAGGAAAAGAACATCAGTAATAAAATGCCAGTTTAATTGTCTTCACTCTTCTTGTCTATTAGGTTTCTTTTTTCTCTTCCTCTGTTTCATTCCTTCCTAATTTGTTTTTATGTCAATGTAGGGTGTTGATAAAGAAGCCCTTCACATCCAAAATGAATCCGAAGATGAATGCGTCTTCATCACCAAAGATGGGCTTTCCTTACAGTCCCACAATTTTTCATCCTAAAGAGTTTAAGATTGCCTGGCTCTTTTTCCCTGGTACATCTCCAAAAGTACACAACATCTTGAAACTAACTTTTTACCTTTCCTTTGTGCTACTTCTTTCTCCCATCTGTCACACTTCAGGTATCTTTCTTGCTCCCTACACTCTTGGTAGGCTTTTTCCTGAAAGCACATTCTGGAGGTTTTATTAGATAGAAGCTTCGTGAGATGACTGCATACCATAAAGAGCAGTGAAAGGTACTGGGCCTGTATTCAGTTCCTCAGATGGACTAAGAGGTGACTAAGAGAGACTTACAGAAAGAGATGGTCATTATCTGCCACACTGACCCTTAAAGAAAATAAAGGAAACTTATTTACTAGATCCTGAAGTTTATTGTCTGAGATAAGAGAACTATCCAGGGTGATCTATGGAGCAGAATGGTGAATGTCCTCCTGGAGACCTGTGAGTTCCATAGTGACCTCACATACTGTGGAGAGAGCAGGCTGTGTCTGTACTTGTTTTGCCAATCAGGATGCCTGTTAATCAAGAAACCAATCCTCCTTTCACTGGCAATGACATGGAGATAAATCCCCTCTTCCTCAAATGCTCTGCTATTTTCACAATTTTTGAAGTAATATGTTGTAAAAATGCATTCACCAATGTACAGGAAAATTCATGTGAAAAAGACACTTTCGTATTGCTGGAACATAGAAACAATGTCAGGGATCTCTGTTTCAGATTTTTACCTTATGCTGGAGTCTGAATGCTGCCATTGCACTTTTGAGTATCTGCATTAATCAGGACTATAAAACCTAGAGAGAATTATGAGTGTCTATGAGAAAATTCAATTTCTGCCGTGACTTGTTGGCAGCTGTGGTACAGCAGTGTTGCTGCATTGAATTTATGCAGACACTGTGAAAACACAGAATGCAAGATTGCTCCTTAAATTCTCAGGTAGAACTATTCTGATGGTCTTGGAGCCTTAAAAAACTGTTGAAAAGGACCTTTTTTGAATCTTAGTTAATGATGTCTCGCTCATGTCCTGGCATCTAGGAAGTAATGGCTCTCTTGTATCCAAATGAGATATTTCCTGCAGTTAAAGCACACCATGAAGGAAATGGCAATTAGGTATTGAATCCCACAACAGCAATAGCTGAGTGTAAAAGTTAGTCATGCTGTCAATGGGAAAATAGTTTACTAATTAATTTTTTAAATATTAGTCTTTCCACTATCATGTAAATATTTAACAGGACTTAATTTCCTGTAAATTGCTTGATGTAGGACAACAATATAAAGAATTATATATACATGTGTATAATTTGTGTATGCATGTATAATTTTCTATGTGTGACTTCATGGCTACTGAATCGAAAGTGTTATGGGAATCAATTACCATGAGAGTATATCTTCTTCAAATGCTGCACTCTTAAATAGATCACTGCCTACTTTTTCATCTTTGACCACTAATTGCAGAGGGCAGTTCTGAGTTATATAACCTGCAGGACAAGAATTATTTATAAGAGATTACACACATAGGACTTTGATACATTTTTTAACGCTGTGGATGAGAACATTAAACCCTAGAGGAGACGGTTGTGTCTGTAATCCCAGTTTGAAATGCACTTGCTGTAACAGGTGACAGCACATATCACAGATATCAAGTGCGCAATATTCTTTTTGTACTTAGCTGAGAGCAATGAAATCTTTGAAAATGCTGTGAGGCACATCCATGCAGAAATACATTTGCCCTGGAACTGCAAGTCTGAAGAGCTTCCCTGCACAGGTCTTGTGTGAGCGAGGTCCTTCTGTTATGAAAAGCGAGTCCCGGTGTCTTGCGTAAGCTCAAGCGTGTGTCTGTGTGCATGCGCTGGACGAAAACGTCAGCTCAGACTTTTTATTGCTTTTTCATTGACTGAGATAAACTCTTGTGATCTCCTGCTGTTTCCTGTTAGTAGACTGTCAGAAGATATTTATTTGATGCCAAATATAATTTCATTTTTAAGTCTTAAGGATGTGTTTGTTGTTAAATTTAAGGAGGGGTTTTATTACCTAGCAGAGCTAGAATTTTAACTAGTGTAAATTAGCCTAGAGCTGTGCAATAGATTCTCATCTCTTTTGTGTGTGGATGCTATGAGGGAAAGCTTATATTACACAGCATAAAAAGAGAAAGGGCAACAGAGGAGAAGAGGGAAGTGAGAAGGAGGAAGTTTTTTCCTAAGAGGAAAAAACTAATTTCTCCAGTGTTCAAGGTTTTGGGGAATAAGGAAATATTTGCATAATACTGACTACCTGATTTAAAAAAAATACAGTTGAGGGAGCTCATCCTCACTAGGTAACTGGTTGAGAAGAGCAGAGGCACATTATTTGGAGGTGAAGGGAAGTTTCCCTTCAGATTAATCAGAATGGAAACAAAGCTCATTCTCCAGACGCGGCATCAGTTGTGAAGCTTGTTAGAATCCCTCTCAATCCTGAATAACCTGTCACTCAGAAACCAGAAATAGTCAAGTTTTTTTACAGGATGCAGCAGCAGGCACCACCAGTCTGCTTCTCTAGAGTTCAGTATTCCCATCACTTACCTGAAATCAAATTTTCAGGTGTTATTTAAACAAATGTAGGTGTTCTAGAAGAGTTATACAAAACTCAGTTTAATGTTGCTTCCTCCTAAAACTAGGCACTTGTGATGAGTTCTGTTTTGATATTTATGTAGAGATGAGAAGATTTGTATGATATTTTATTTGGGAGGGTCAACCTATAGTAATCAAAACTTACTATAAGGAGGCATCAACAGAAATAAATTTCCTATTAAAGCTTTAAAACCCAATGAGATTCAACATCCTTAAATGTTTCACTACATCATTGCTAAAATGTAAAAAATGCTCTTTTCCAAAGCAAAAACTTTTCATCTTGAAAAGTAGGGTACTTCAAAAAGTGTCTAGAACTTGAAATCTGAAACACTGGAAATTTTATCTGTTTCCTTATACTGTAATTTTCTTTGGGTTTTAAGCTCACTAGAAACTTTTAAGAGTTTAAGTTTCACCTGAATTTTGTTAAGAACATTTTTGTTCACCTAGAAGCGTGTGTAGAACGGGCTTACTTCTTCCCACTTGCTGTAATGATTACAGACAATGAACTCATTTGTTCAAGTGAAGCTCACGACTTGTTTCATTGACTTGGCATGGAAATTGATGAGGAAGCTCTCCTAATAATTTTATGTATCCATGTTCCCTTCCAGTGGATTAGAGAAAAGTGAAAGGCTCCATTATAACTACAACCAACACGTACCCTAAACATTAAAGAAAAGGAGAAAGGTTTAGTGTTGTTGGGCTGGTTTCAATCTTAGCTTGTCCCTTTAGCTCTGTCAATGGTCAGGTCCTCTGAGTAGCAGGTGGCACTGGTAATATGTGCTCTACGTATGCTTTCCTGTAAACTGGACCCAGCAGAGCAATAGCTACAGTTCTGAGCATTTAGCCTTGATCTGTCCCACATCTGTTCCCGTTTAGTAATTTCATAAGTAATTACAAGAGGATAGTATTTAGCCTTGAGTTTATTTTAGAAGATGCAGCCTCCCTGTTCCAGCGATGATGTAGCCAGTATTTGTACCCTTGGTTTGAAGCAATTGTATTGTTACATTTTATTGCCCTGATGAGCCTGTCCTGTTGCCACTGTAGCCTTGAAAGCTGGAAATTCCAAGTGCTGCAGGTGGTGAGCAGCAGGGTTTGATTAATCCAGATTCCATTTTCACATTGTTGAAAAAGGATGGGGGAAAAGAGATGCTCTGCAGCTGAGTGTCAAACCTAGTTGGAAATTCTGCTGCTATTAGGGGTGATGATATGGGTCACACTCCATTATTTTGAGCAAGGAATATATAGTGAGACCACATCAGAAAATTGTCAGAGAGCATTGCCTTCACTTGTGGCTATGTAAGAGCTCAGTGAGAAGGCCAGACTGCAGAACAAGTACCTTTTCTTCCATTGTTACATTAAAAACGTGATTTTTCACCAAAGCTAGGCTGAGCTACAGGCTGATAACTTGAGACATAGGAATGGCATGAATTTGGTGCACAGATCTGTATCAGAGATGCAGCCTTCATGCAATCAGGAAAACCTTCGATTGCTGTCCATGAAGTACAGCCTTGTATTGAAAATAATAATAATTCCCTGAAATAATGATGATTTTCATAAATAACAGTGGCACTTTCATTACTTTCCTGATTCCATTTACTACAGATTCACTGGTGTTTGAGTTTTTTGTGGTTTTTTGTTACATCAGTTTAATCATGTTCTTCTAGATCTTTCTCTGTTGCCAGTACTGTACCATCACTCTTCTTTCCCATGTTCATGAAAAATGAGGAGTCTTTTTGATGCCATGAGGTATCATGCTAAGCATAAAAAGTGGGCGTAGAAGGAAAGGGTCACGTTTGGAGTGATGACTTTTGTCTTCCCAAGTAACCCTCACTTGTGGTGGAACCCTGCTTTCTTGGAGCTGGCTAAATACCTGCTTGCCATGGGAAGCGGTGAATTAATTTCTTGTTCTACTTTGCTTGTGTGTGCAGCTATTACTTGACCTGTTAAGATGACTTAATTCAGCCTAAAAGTTTTCTCACTTTCACTGTTTTGAGTCCCACCCCAGCAGAGGTGTGGTATTTAAACCACAGCAGCCCTTCTTGGTGTCAAGTGTGGGGCTCAAAGGGTTCAAGATAATGACAGATTGGATTGGCATGTGCTAGACTGAATTTCTAGCTTTTATTACTGTGTAGCTATTAATCTGCAGGCTCTGTGCTTGCCATGGCACTTGCTTGTCTCACTGTTACCATCTGCATTGACGGAATGGCATTGGCTGAGTGCAGTTATTTCCTGTAGGGATTGTGTTCAGTTGCAGCTGCCCATCAGCTAAGTCAGACATCTTCTTGTGTACTTGTGTGCAATCACAGCACAGAGCTGCACCCTGCTTGCGTCTCTTTAATAGCAGGATTTTTAAGCAGCTTATTTTCATGCTGTTGGTAGCTCCTTCTACAGTTAATTGGTTTTAGAGGCACATACTTTGCTTGGATCTGTACTGCAAGAACGGGAATGAAGAAGCTTTTAATAGGCCCTGCTATGTTTATTGAGTAGTGTATTTTATGCACTTGCAATCTCTTCCTCTTTTTCTTCAGCCTGGGTCCGTATTAAAGCAGCTGCCTTATGTAGGACAGGAATGCTGCAGAGCGATCACTGGCAAACAGAACGTTCAAGCTGTGCTCATGCTCAGAAGGATCCTGCCACACTTCTGCAGAGTAACACAAGGTCTGTTTGCACGTAGACCTCTCAGCAACCCTAATGTTCCCCTTACAGGATTCATTTGCTACTTTTTTTTCCTCCTCAGATACGGCACTTCCTCAAGTCCTTAAAATGAAAACCAGTGTCAGCTCTGTGGGAACAGCAAGCACACACCTGCATCCATGAGTGTTCTCAACCTCCCTGTGCCTGAGCCAGCAGGACATGGTGCCTATCCATCCCAGCTGATACCTGCTCTGCATCTTCATCGGTGCCACAGTGCATCCCTTCGTTGGTCATTTGCTAAGTCTGTGCTGCTCCCTTTCCATCCAAACAGCTCATTTTTATCTGTCAGTGTTTGGTGACTTGCAGCGACTCCTGGGAGCTGGGGTTAAATCACATGACTTGTTACATAGGAGGCAGGAAGGAAAAGATAAGTAGGCGAATGATGATGAGGAGTAATCTCTTAGAGTTGTAACTGAGAGGAAGGTAAATCAGACCTTGGACAGTAGGTGTCAGGGAGCAAACCAGGACTCCCACACATGAGCATGCATCAAATAGGAATCCTGCCTATCTTCACATGTGGCTTTCCCACAGAATATGGAAGGAGGACAGGAATCACTGAATGATGACTGCTCTTGGCAAACTGCTGCATTAAAAGTGAATACCTCCGCTGTATTACAGAAACTGGTATAAGCCTGGAAGAGTACTATGAAAGCTCCCATTCAGTGGAATTTTCCACTTGGCTAATATACATATGCATACTGTGTGCTGCTGGGATGCTGGCTGGATGCAGGGACTACAGAATGAGTGGCTTCCTTCGTGCTTCAAATACAGGAAAAATATAAGTGGATAATGATAAGAAATGGCTTATAAAAGCTAGCTCTTGGAAGTGCTGTAAAAGAGCAGTTATTCAGGAAGTGAATGGCAGTGTTTCTAAAAAGACTACTTATCAGAGACCCCACACATCAAGCTGAAATTTTGATATTTGTATTTCTATTTATTTCAAGGTTTGCATTGATTAGGATTGATATATTGGTAATAAAAAGCCTCAACATTTCTGGCAGTGCCAGCAAAGAGTGGTACTTGCACCTTTCAATTTTCTCTGTGCTGAATCTCTGCAGATCTCTAACACAGGGGAAGAGAAGGCACCTGTAGCTATCTGAATATATTGGAACACAATGTGTACTGTGGAAGAGGCTGATCCCAGGTTCCCCACTAACCTAGCTGATGTGTGTCACTTGAAATGCTGAGCTTCCAGAGGAAAAAAAAAAAGCCAGTGTGGCTGCTTCTTACTGTTTTGGTTGTGTTCTGTGAATCAGAACTGGCTGTGGGTTCCGGCCACCATGAAGGTGTAAAGAGCTGTGAAACCCAGGTAGTCAAGCATCTCCTTGATGCAGATGCACACCAAATGGGGTAAGACAGTACAACCCCTGTCCTTGATTTTTGCCTGAATAAAATTGCTTCCTGATTACATGCTGGCTCTGATAATCAGCATTTACATTTTTTTCTCAGGCATTGTATGGCAAATCTAGAACATAAATTTCTGTGACAAAATGGCATATATTGGAATATTTCTCCAGGACCAGGACTTTCAGAATAAGAAGGTAAATTGAAATGAATGAAGAAATTATTTTCATGAACTTATGGTGCATATACATCTTTGTACTTTTTATCCCAGTTCCATGCAAGGTTCTCCACACACCTGTTGTATCATTAGGGCCCCACATACAGGCCCTCACTTGTGAAATTATGCATCTGCTTCCTTGAATCTAAAATTTGGCACAGGAAGGCAATTTAAAACTTGAGTTTCTTAAGAGGAGCCTCTAAAGCTACCTTGCACATAGGAAAGAAAGATGACAAAAGGGAGCTCAATCTTCCTATCCCCTGCTGATGTCAACATCATCTCTGAAGAAAGTTTCACCTTCCTTCCAAAGGTCTGATTACCTAGGAAGAGTGAAGTTTTAGTTTCTTAAAGGAAGTTTCTGAGCAGGGTACTTCAAGTAGTGTATTTTTCTGTGGTAGTCTCTGACCACCAGCACCCCTTCCACTTTGCTGTAGATAAAAAAGCATGTTGTGCTTCTTCCTCTTACAGTTATTAGCATTATAATGCTTACTTTGCTAAAAGATGGTGAGATGACACATTGTAAACAACATCTCTGCTGTGGAGACCAGTTTTGCACACCAAGTTTTGTATTTACCAAGACTTTAAAAAAAAGTGATATCAATTTACAGATTATGAAATACGAAAAAGAAAATAAAGAAATGTTATTCTTTTATTTGTATTCTATGTTCCCATTTTTTATTTTTTGTAGGAAAAATTAAAAATGGGAAGTAAAAAAGGAAGAGGAAGAACATATCATTTTCCTGATCCCAGGGGGTATGAATATTTTTGATAGGAAAATTGAGCTGTTCATACAAATCCCAGATGCCAAAGTAAGGCTTTAAGTAATATGTGTGACTACTATCTACACATGCTTTTCATAAAATTTCTATGCAATCTACATAGGAATCTCAAAAAAAAAAATTGTTATGCATCCATGTATTATCTATCTATCTATCTATCTATCTATCTATCTATCTATCTGCCTCATTAAACGGACTGTGAAAATGTTATAAAAATGTTATAAATTGGCAATGGTTGTTATTTTTATGCAGTGCATAGAAATGTTTAAAAAACCAAACTCAAAACTCCACAGATATTGTTCTGGTCTACCAGAATCAGTCTGTTGCTAATGCAGGACTAACTACATTTAATTACTTAGAAGAGGGTCTAAAACCATTTCTTTCAGCAGTTCTTTAATTGATCTCTTTGTATAATAAATGACAATAGAGCCTTCATCCCCCCTACAAAGGGCCTATAATTCTAATGCCACTTGCAAGGTTTATAGCTGCGTAGATAATATGTATTAGACAAGTATAATACATAATAATACAGAAATGCAAGTAATACTGCAGGTATTTTAGAAGCACAGATGAACCAAAGGAAGATTAATGGGATTTGACAACATGACAAAAATGCCACTGCACAAGGACAGCTATCTCTAGAGTCTTTGTTCTGTGTTACTGTGAGGGGAACAATCAGTGGAGTAAAATACCCCTTTGATGGGTGTAATTTGGCAATAATTTGCAAACATGATAATGTGCCTTGTTAATTCAAGGGCATTCAGCATAGCTATCTTAACGTTTTCATTGCAGGAGCTGTCAAGAATAATCTGGAAGAGTAAAAGGGTCTTATTGGACAGAGCCTTCTTATCTTTAGTAATCTAATAATCTATAGTGGTAAGGACAAGTAATTTTTAATGATAGAGCCTTTAATTCTCTGTTAATGACTACTTTTAATTACAGCTGAGCTGCTGAAATGTGTAGAGATCTTCCTGGAGTTAAAATGAACAGTTATAACTCTGCTCTCAATAGTCCACTATTGCCAAAGAGACAGCATTTCCCTTTCTCCATCACCACGTCCCTGGAAATCAACTGGCTGTAAAACAAAAGGTGCTGAGCCCTTTACATG
>PYHW01010476.1:1461867-1516211 GCA_013186435.1 Turdus rufiventris | reverse complement strand
ACACCTACTTGACTTTGCCTTTCCATGCTTTAACTAGCTAGCTACACTAACAGCTGTGGATATATGTTTTAGATAATTGTGAACATCTCTATGGGCCATGACTTTTTAAAATTCACTCATTCTGCAGGGTGGTACTGCAAGAGTCCAGCTTTTTACAAAAAACAAGTAGATCAGAACTCAGTGTACTTCACGTCAAATGAAGACTGTATTTTACTCCTTTCTCTATGTGTAGGACTCTCCAGAAGTCTAAAACTAAGATGCATATAATGACTTTGCAAATAAGATCAGTGTAATTCAGAGAATGAAATTAATTCTTCAAGCCCTGGCTTTGTTTGTCACTTACCATAACTGTAGTTTCTTTTTATCCTTAATTTTTGCTCCTCTCCAGTATTTCCTATAAAGAGTTTTATTTAGAGGAAGAAATAAAAAGAGGGTTTTATGCATCCATTATTTAATGATGGACTTCTATCCTGGGGGAAAATAGGCAAGAAGGATTCTGATGGCAGAGTGAAGTGAATTAAAGATCAAAAAATTTCCTAAATTTGGCTGAGAGTTTAGGACTTAATTTGCATAACTCTGGTTTTAATGTCAGTGACTACTTTCCTGATTCATTGTTGGGATTTTTTTGTTTTCAAATTTAATTGTTTGTGTATTAATTTTCACAATTCTGGAGCCAGCATCCCCGTGAGATCTAATTTAAGGACTGTATTTCCTCTTTGGAAAATAAGAGACAATTTCAAAAAGAGAAGGAAAAATCAAGAACAGTGCCATTTTTTATATAACATACTTTTATTTCTTTCAGAACAGCATTTCTTTTCTAGAGCTTCTTAGGAAGGGTTTTTGTCTTTATATACTTGCCTGCATGCAGTTTTTGAACTCTGACTATCACAAAAGGCAAGAAGAGACACCACAGGCTGCTCAAACTTGTGTAAGGGGACTTGATGCACAAGGGGTACTCTTGAGCTTGGCAGAGGGAATTCTAGCCTGCTCCACATCCTTGCTGGCTGGTGTTTCCTGAAAAGTGCAAAGTAGCCTGCACATCACTCTGTGGTAAGAACAACAAAACTATACCTCATCAGAGGTGTCTTAACACAGTGCATATTTAAAGTATATGCAGAACTTTATTTTCCAAACAGGAATTATTATAGAGATGAGAACTGGGTGTCAGAAGTTGTCTAACCTGCTCTCTGTGGTTTACTTTGTGCTCTGCTTCTCAGTGCTGATGGTGTGGCCCCACAAAATCTGCGCAGTCAGCAAAGCTGCTGAGCACCGCGTGAAAGTGAGCCTGAGAAGACACAGGATCACATCCCACAGGAGGGAGCTGCTTTAATTTCCCTCTGAAGCAACATGGGCATGCACAAATGGTGAGCAGCAGAGCAAACCACAGCACTTGCTGCCAAGCCTTTGCCTCCTCAGTGGAGGATGGTGAGTGGGATGAACAAGCTGGGGTGGCTCAGCTGAAGGATAAACATCCTCTTGCTTTCACCACAGGACAAGGCAACAGTTAGCACCACATCCAAAATATGTCTCAACAATGCCTTCCCTACCTTCCTCCTTATTTCTCACCATTTTTACTTAAAAGGTTATGCCTAGCATTCCTGCTAAATAGCTCATGTAAATCTCGGCCTTTATTTTCTTGCCTTCCTTTCTTCATCTGAAAGAAAAAAAACGGGCAACAAAAAGCTTCCAAAATGGACTATTTAAAGAGCCTTATTACTATGAAATCAACCACAGAGTAGGACAAAAATTGTAGAAAGTGCACACTGAAGACGTTTAATGAAATTATGAGAAGCTTACAGATGCTCAAGTGCTGGAGCTTTGTGGTTGCCTAGGACATCCCAGAAAAAACACAGAGGTGTCTGAAAAAGCAGTAGTTTTGTGTGATAAAGTTCCTCCCCAAGGAGTAGCAAACATTGTGTAGACCTGATATAATAGAATATGGATTCTTCTGATTTCCAGTTAAGCTGGTAAGAGCAGCGTGCCTCCACATAAACAGAGCTCCAAACCTGACTGTGTTACTGGCAAAACAGGAGTGATTACCTGCCACGTCTTTTCCTAAGGCTGCTTTGTCCTTGGTTCCTAATTTCTTCACTGGTGTAAAACAGCCTGGCTCCATCACAAGTAACAAAGTGAGGTCCATTTTTACTACAGCTGGAAATTTCCTTTAGCCCAAAACTAGTATTTTTTTTTTTTGAGAGCACACTTGTCTGCTCCCATGGCACTGATGGGTAGCCATGAAGTGCTGCCCACCCTAAGCATGAGGTGTTCACACCATGGAAAAGCCTGCAAGTACAGGAAGAGCAGTGCAGGCCATAGGAGCTGAAAGTCTAAAATATACTGTACCTGAATCAGAGGAGCAAAAAAAATCATGATTCACAATTCTAACTTTGATTAGCGATGCCTCTTCTGGTCTGCAGAGAAGAAGCCTCAAAGAAATCACTTCCCTGTGCTATTCGAAGTTAAATTAAAGAACTAATGTATGCTTCTGAAAAGTGAAAACACTACATCTCTGGAAAGAGAACGAAAGCCTCTGTCAGACTTATGGGAGCTCCTGTTACACCCTGTAAAAACCTATCTGTGTGACTCTCCTAAATCAACACAGGAAACTATTCTGTCAAAATACTTAAGAAACTCACTGCAGCCATATTCTTACAAGGTCCTTTCTGATAAGCAAGAAAGCCACTAACAAAGACTTTACAGACCTTCATGATCACATTAGATTTCAGATGCTCCTGCTTCCATTTCTACCTCTATCTGTCCTGCTGATAGGACTAAAAGCCCTGAGGGTTTTGGCTCTGCTCTGTCACAGCTCTTTTTGCAGAACTGTAAACCCTAGCAAGATGTAGGAGACTGCAGACCATATGTGTGCGTGGGGATAGGTTGAGAGATGATTTATTTTAAGGCCAACATGCATTATTTCCTGACAGTAATTAACAGGAGAGTTATACTCAAAAGATATTCTGGAAAGACTGACTTTTTGTAGAGTTGGGAACACTGACTCACTCTTGCCATCCTCTTAATTTCCAGTGCATGATGTTGAGGTGAAGAAGGGGAAAGATGGGAGTGATGTCTTCTTTTTCTGTGATAGAAATAAGGGCTGGTTTCTGACTTGGCTCCCTTCCTAAAAATTGCCAGCATTTTGGGAGATGGGAGACTGCAAATAGCACATCACAGATAGGTAGTTTCTGGTGCATAGAACAGATAGACAAATTTTTTAGTTGTCTCACTTTTAGACAATCGCCCAAAATACACCAAAACCATACATTCCCAAAAAGAGAAAGAAAGACAAGATAAACTGGCTTTCATATGATCTTCTCATACTAAATCTAGAATAGGTAGAATTACAAATGTCACCAGAGATAAGTTTAGTTAAGAGACGCATACAAAGATGTACAAAAGGTCTGTTTAAATTTCCTGTAAATGCCACATTTCACGTCTCTGCTAAATTAGTGCATTTGCTGATAGAAATGCTCCTATTTTTTCCTCATGTCTCACAGTGCAAGTGCTGTCCTGTCACTGGGTTGCATTGCATCAGAGTAATGCAGCTGAAATGAATGCAGCAACACTGGAATGCAGCTGTGTTTACAGTAATGAAAATCTGAGGAACTGCATTATTTGGTCAATGGAAGAAGGAAAATTGATTTAAAAGAGCTATTTGGTGCCTTACTCTTGCTTAGATAAATTATTATTTTTGTATCCACATAAAAAAGGGCAGTTTTACTCTCTCTGTGACTACAGGAAGACAATTTCATGGCAGTATTTCAAAATACTTTCAATAACATTGGATGCGAAGAAAAAGCATTCTAACACAAATTAATAAGGTGCCAAATCTGTAACTGCAGTGAGTTCCTCACAAATACCTTCACTGATGCCTTATAAATGACAATTGGTCTCCTGGAAAAAATTCATTGAAAAAGTTGTTTAAAATACAATCCAATTATTTACAAAGGTTATTATGTAGTACAGAGTTTTCATAAGGTATATTCTGTAAAAAGTTATGATCTCCTCATTGAAAAACAAAATCTAGCTGGGACATACTTTTGTAGATTTTTCTGAAAACTAAGATATTGCATTTGGAAGCATCATCCCATATAGCTGTACATTTAAGGGGGAAAATTCCAATTTGGCATTTTGAGCTGGGTCAAATCACCAGACTAATTCTCATATTTAGAGCCCCCTAAGACACAAGCTGGTAATGCAGGGAAGCTTAGTAAACCTGCCCCAGAAAAGAAGCAAGTCAGTGTTGTCAGGATGTTTTTCTTTTCCTTAGAAATTAAAGTAGTCGTAAGCATGCAAATAGTAAAGTAAATGAAGAATAAAAGCAACACAAGAAAAGATACAGAAAGACAAGTGATTGTATCTTCCAACACATCGCATTATAAACTCAAGAAAAGGCAACCTCAGCCTTCACTACAAAGTCACTAACCTAGGCAGGATTCTCCTCAGTTTCAAAAGACAAACTTCAAAGAGAATTTGGATACATCTCCAGATGGGAACCTTAGCATAAACAAGTACTTTTTTCTGTGACGACTGAAGCAAAGGCAACACAGAGGGGGGTTGTTACAGCAGTGTCACATCTAGGTACCAAAATATTGCTCAGTGTAGGAAAACATATGTTAATCCATTTTCAGGGGGAAAATGTCAGCTATATCCCAGTGGAAGAGAAAAACACTTACAGCAAGTGGCATTAGAAATAAATCAGATGTAAACTGTCTGGCTGAAGACTTCAGGAGAAGAAAATAATACACATTATGAATTTAGTTTTTCTGCTGCTGCAAGGCCCTAGTAAGACAAATCCTAGGGTTTTAGGACATTTCATTAGTTACAGCTGTTAAACCCCAGGGTTGGAGTGGTTGACAGATTTCAAAGGCTTGATGATGATGATGATGATGATGATGATGATGAGTAAAAAGCCAGAAGAAATGAAGGTTGACTTCTATCTGAGAAATTGTAAAAAACTAACAAAAAACCAAAGAAAGCCTCCAGAATTAGTGTCAGACGTATGCAGAAAATTATGATATTCCCAGGAATTTCCCTTCACTAGCAAATGTCTCCATCTTCTTTATGGTATTAGTAATCCATCTCAGCACTACAGCTGCAGGCATCCTGTCCTGGGCAGCTGGCACAAGGGTCACATTGGCTTTAGCAGCCAGGCTGTTTCGTTGAGCTGTGGAACAGACCTTTGCTGCCTCTGTCGCCTCCTGAAAAAAACACTTTTTTTAATGGTAGTATAACACTTTTGCCTATACATGGTTGAGCTAAGCTCAGCTATGCTCTGATTATGTCTCACTTTTCCAAAGAGTGTTTAAAGAGAGGTTTCAAAATGCAAACAGAATCTAATAAAATCTAATAACCACTATTCAGTGGTGTGACCCAAAAATGTTGAATGAGAGAGAGACCCATGGTCAGTGGAGAAATACTGAGAACAATACAAACTGCATTATGCATTTAAAATCAGATGTTGATAATGTACTGTATGACGGGATCCTATGAGTGAAAAGAAATAAAAGACTTCAGTCTCATAGTGCCAAGCTGCTTACTTACAAAAATGAGAAACTATACAAAAAGAAGTGGAGAAAACAGAGAAACATTCAGTCTGTTTTCCTATTGACAATACACACTCTTTCCAAAAAGTCTGAGCAAGTGGCCTGAATGAAATTAAAAGTCAGTTTCTATCAGAGGACTTTGCTGTATTATATATTTATTTATTTATGTATCTGTGCATACTCACAACCAGCAATCAGGTAAGAGTCAATGTCTTTAGTCCTAATGTGGCATGTTTTTTCCAGGTCATGAAATGCAGGTTAATATTTGATCTTCTATCAATAAATATCCCTATATTAAACATATAAAGTATTCCTGGAAAACACAACCTGGCACAGCCATAAACTTACTGTGATAGTTTGTAGGAGGAAAAGCTCACTGATTATCTGGAGAATTTCACTGCAATCATGTGAATATACTGATGCCAATCCCTGTTAACAGTTATTGTCCCAGGTGATGTTATCAATAGATCAGTATTTGAAATATTTGACTTAGGAATTTAATATGATTTTCCATGCACTCTGTTTCACCATCATAGTGAATAGAATGGCATTGATTTCTTCTGTATCCCCCTGCTTATCTCAAGCTATTTCATTTTGCTTGTCTTATTGATTTTCATGTTCACTTCATACATTATCTTACTGGAAGCTGGTAATGAATCAATGTGGCCACCTAAATTCATATTCTGTTGTAACCCCTGGGGAAGAGCCACTTACAGCTATCTACATCAAAATGTACTGAAGAGTTGCTGTGCACATCCAAACAAGGGAAGACATATTTGTCTTAACAAAACTCGCAGAGGGAAGGCCTCTGCAGTCTTTCTGTCATGTGCATGTATTTTTAAATGCCTGCCATGATAATATAGACTTTGAAGGAAAATACTGGAGCAAGCCAAAGAGACCTCAGTGTGAGCCCTTCATCCTAAGTAGTTCAGTTATTTGAGGCTCATTTCACAACCTTCTGCCTGTAAGTTGTGTGCCTTTCTCTGAACCCCTTCTTTTCCTACCTTCAGACCAGGAACTAGCTCTTATTCTTTGCTTACACTGTTCCCGGTGTGCAGCTGTTATCAGAAGGGTTCCATTAGCAGGAAAGGGGCACCCAAAGCATTAATAAAAGTAATACTAATTGTGCAAAACAATGCCAGGACAGCTATGATAACACATTGTCATTATTTTTGCTTCCTGCTGTTCTTACATCTTTTGGTAACATTAAAATTTAATGGCTACTTCATTCCCATAGATGTACTTGTTTATCCAGCTGGCCTGTTGCAGTACATAAGGATACTGATACAGCTTTCTGCTGTGCAAGGACAGGTCTGGATGAGAAAAGATGTGTAGTTAAAATTGCTGCTTGAAACTATTAACACAGAAAACTAATTTCTACTTTAAAATGCTTTAAATGCATACTTGAGAAAAAAATACAACTTAACAAACACCTTAAATTGACCATCAGCTCAGTTACAGAAAACAATATGTTAAATATAAGGATTTCTTCTAAGAAGTTTCATGTGAGCTAAAAGTCTGCTTGTCTGCATAAAATTAGCAGATACATATGTTCATTCTAGAGCTCTCCAACATGAGAGCCAGCACTTTATATCTGTATATATAATGCTGACTGATTACTGACAGTGATTGAGTGCCTCATAAATATGTAGGCTCACACAAACCTCATCATGATCCTCACTGAAATAAGGTTCAAGCAGACAAATTTCACAGAGACCTCTAGGACTCCACAGCACAAGGCAGTTGAGCCTGCAGGTCCCTGTTTCCTGTCACCCACCTGTGTTTCCCATGGGATATTGCACCAACTGTGTCACATCTGGTTCACATCTAGTTGCTCCAGCTACCCATTACAGGACTCCTCAGATGGGATAAAAGTGAGTTCCATGACTGCATTGTCTCAGCAGCCTCCTGTGAAATGCCAGGCTCAGAGTGTTTGGAAAGATTTCAAGGTTTGAAATGCAGGATTGAGAGTTCTCTCATTTCCATCTAATTCACTAAGGGCGTTGCAGGCGTCAAAGGGGCAGAAAGCTAAAGGCTTTTCTCAGCCCTGAGCAGATCATGAATGCACTGGTAACAAATTTCCAGGGATTACTTTGCTAGAAAACAGCAGCACCTCAGTGTTCCACTGCCTCTTCTGCTCATGCTGTTTACCAGCAAATGCTCTCCTAAACATGGGCAGACAGGTTGAAACTCATGCTGAAGAATTACAGAAAGCAAATTGCCAGAGATGAACAGATGCACAAAACCAGTATGCAACCCCTTTGAACATAAAGAGCAGTGTAATCCATCTGCCAGGGGATGCTTGTGAGAGCAAAAAGGGTTCAGTCATATGAGGTGTCTTTAAACATTCCATCCCCAACAACAATCCTTAAATTAGCCTGCCCTGAGATTCTCATCAGGCGCTTGGGAGAGTAGATTACATTGGCTGGGTAGAGTAAAACCTTGTCCAACTCTACCTTTCAAATGCACTCTGTCATGTTCTTGGGCAAAGAATTTACATTCATTCAAGAATTCATTCATTCAAGCAGGAGTAAACCACTTACTTAAAAGCAAAATCAGGTGAACAAAATAATCAAAAGTTCCTATACTTGATTACCTTTACAAGCTGTTTTGACTTTAAAAAAAACCAAACAAACCAAACCCTAAGAGCTACCATGAGGCTTACCAGCATTGCAATTAAAATGTGAGTTGACAACATATGGTTTTGTTAGTTCTTATGTGGCTAAGTGAACATATATGATATTACAAGACTTATTTCATTTGCTCACTTCCCCACTTACAAGGCAAAGTGTGCAATGAATATACCCTCCTCTTGGTTGAGTATTTCTATATTCAAACTCTCAGTTAAGCTTCAACCAGTGGGCCCTATAATAATGTGTCTGAACCAGCTACAATCATGATTCACAACCGTGAGAGCAATTCAATAAGCATCTCTTTTATCCAGTGCCACAAGGACATTTCAAAACCCCTACAGTTCCAGAGGTTCCTGCACCAGGAGCCCTGTCATGTAAAATCTGAGGACATTCACAAGCTACACCATGCATCTGCAGCAATTTATCACCAGTGGTCAGTGAGCACTTGAAAATACTTTCACAGTTCTTCCAGATAGTTTTAACACAGGCCTAATGAAAATGAACTTGCTTGAGCAAATAGTCTGTGAAAGCGTCTTAGGTAATTGCTTTTTAGGCTGTGCTTATAATTTTCAATTGTACAGGATGCTTCCTGGTGACATGCAAGCAGTGGCAGGTCTTAATCCCTTAATCTTGTTTCTGCTTGAACGAGCCCCTGAAAAGTGCAGTTTTTAGTGCCATCTAATGTCTGCCCAGGCTGCATAACCTCCCACTGGTACAGTGTATTAGATTAATTTCATTTGAGTGTGGATTCTCCTGAACCTGCTTGCCTACAGCAGGACTCCTGGTTCATTGCCAGTTGCCTGTCCCATTGCAGGAACTTCCCAGCTAAATCCTTCCTAGCTCAGTTCACCTCAGCATCACCCTGCAGCCCGAGGGTCCCACAAGTGCCAGTGTCCCCTGTGGCTGCTGGCTAGTGCGGCAGAGGCAAAAGGGCAAAAGTACCAACTGCATTTGCTCAGACAGTGAGGCCAGCAGTCAGTTCTAGTACTTTCTGGATCCAGCAGCTGACACTTGCCATGGCACTTAGGAGAGGGGCTGGGAGAGGCTCAGCTCTAGGTTGAGTGGGTGTGAGTGACTGTTTTGGGGGTTCAGCTGGTAGCAGCAAATTAACTCTGCTGCACTGTCCCAGGCCCTGGAGGAGGTCTCATACCAAAGGTCCTCAAGGAGAAGTTTGAGGGGTACTGCCATGGCTGTATGGTACCTGCTCCTTTATGGCTTGTGGGTTACACAGTCCACGGGGCAACACTGAGGAGTGATTGTGGCCTCCTCTCACCAGCGAGATTTGGAGTGACAGGAGAAAAGCCCACCTGGTACAAAGACAGTGGATCACAAATTCTTAGTCTTTGGCAAAAGGAAGAAATGGCCTCAGGTACCCACATCCTGGCAAACAGCAGGGAAGGCTTACATCTATATCTTGTATATACTTGGAGAGGATTGCACAGGCACAGCAGTGTCCTTTCACTTGAGATTCCAATTTCTTATTTCAGCATTGGTTTCTACCATTATGGATTTGCAAGGCACTTAAATGCATTCTAATTGACCAGAACTGTGAACTGTGCTATAAGTAAATTGCAGTCTAATTTTACTTAGCTATAACTGATAGAACACAAAGCTACAGAAATTAAACTACATCAAAAGGAAACAGCACTAAACACTGGTGTGAATATTAGACTGAACAAATGTGGCAACAGACCACTATCACAGCCAACACTGTTTCTAGAAATTAATATTTAGGGCCCAAGTGAATCTAAAATAGTTTTTTATGTGGGTTTTTGCCACAGCCACCACTCTAAAACAGAATTTGGATTTCAGTTAAAAGCTGAGGTTTTCAGATGACACTCCTTACAGTGACATCGACTGGATATTTACTGTTGGGTTTAATGGTGAAACTGAGGCCCATACTTCTAATGGCCATTTTTCTACCATCATATTTCTTACCTCTTGTATTTTATTTAGTGTGTTGTAGAAAAGTCAGCCTATTGTGCAGATAAAAGACCAAGGGTGTTCATTGTGAAGGCCTAGAACTAGGTCATTCAGTTCCCCTTCCAGATCTAATCTTCTCTCTCTTTTGTACTAATGAACCTGCCGTGGAGGTGGCTTTTTACATTTTTTGGGCATTGAAGTGAAAGCTGCCAGCATTTCAGCCCAAGCCAAAGTATGAGAAAAAGCTCTTTTTAATGCTGGAGAGAAAACATCTGGAGGTGTCCATTGTCATGCCAGGTTTTTCATAGAGATTTTGCTTTTCTAAAGCAATTGCTCACTCACATTTTTCCAAGAGCTACATTTCAGGAGGGGAGCTGAAAATTATATCAACCTCTCCCAATACATAACAGGGACCACATACTGCACCAGCAGCATTAATATCAGGGAATACTCCCTTTGTGTCCATCCCTTCTGTAATCTCCCCCATTAGACAGTAAATCAAATATCATCTGGGAGTGTAAACTTTTACACTCACTAGTGCCTGATATTATTCGCTTTGTGGCACAGCAGTGATGACAAGGAACTATGGCTTTTTCCTGGAAATAACCCCATAAACTAGCCACTGCTAGTTTATCCTGTGGTAAAATGCCTCTGGTCTCCTCCAGGATTTTGCTTTTAAGGGGAGGGTAACTTCACAAGCACTTGTTTTTCCTGTGATTAAACACACAATTTTCAACAATTTTTTTTCCAACAATGGAGCTAAAATCCCAGGTATGCAGCAACTTTCATAGCTAGACATTCTCAGGAGAGCTAAAATGTAGAGTAATAATGCTCAGACAGAGAACCCACTGAGAAGGAACCTGGCTTTGTTATTAGCCTGACAGACACATGCAATATTTCTCTAAAAGCCTAGCTTCCCTGTGATAGGAGTGACTTCATCCCAGGAGCTGAACACTGAAAGCTGCAGGTCCATGCCATAACATATTTTCTTCTCTCACTAACCAGCTCACAAAGTCAATATGCAGAGAACCACTACTTCTGCTACAAGTAGATCATTTCTCAGTTCATTAAACATTATTGCTAAACTACCAATAGCTCTTCAATTACCTCTGGGAAAAGTGGCTTACAACTGGGAGCAGAAATAGATATTAAACAGTTTATTCCAAGGAAATTTCATGCTCTGCAAGATGATTTCAGTTATTTGGTTTCCTTGGTGGGGGTGGACAGAGAGACTGGATTTTGTTAATGCTGAAGAGGGGTGCATTTATTGGTTCAGCAAGCATTCCTTTTGCTTCCAGAATCTGTATAATGGACAGAGCTGATCAGCCTCTTCCCTCTTCCATCACCTTGCTTGATGCTCTCCCTCCAGCAATATGAAAATATCAACCCTACACTTTTTTTCCCAACTCCATGGTTCCTTAAGAGAGGTTGGCAGACATACGGGGCCATCCCTTTTCCTGAATCCAAAAGTCTGAATTTCAAATCTTGGCACAGCACCAAGGAACTATCAGGAAGTCACTTTTGCACTCTGCCTTTCCTGCTGAAAAGGGGCTGGAGGCACAGGATCAAGGTTTGGAGAAGACAGGAGCCAGAGGAGCTGAAAAAGGTGACCAAACGAACACCGCATTTCAGCAGGAAAAATCCCCAATAACACTGTTGGTTTTGGCAAGAAGAGAGGATATTGGCAACATGCTGGTGAGAGATACTTCCTGCTGGGAAAGGAAGGAGTGAAATCTTGGGTATTTGATAAAATGCAAAGGTGCCTTTAAAATCACTCCAGGCCCTGCCTATCTGGGTTATTAAATGTATCCAATTTTACTTGTAAAAGGTATTTTCTCAAAAATATGAACAATTTATGACTTTCAGATCTAACCTCCAGGAGAACTCCATGCCTCCATTCCATGCCTCCAAAACAGTTACCAGCCCCATGAAACTTCAATTTTTCATCCAAGCAACAGCAAAACCTAATTTCTGTTCTTACAAAAGAGCTGATCAAGGAATCAGTTTCCAGCTGGGTCTCAATCATCAACATTTAATTAAAAGCAATGCCACAAGTCCTCAGAACACCCCCTCTATTATGCAATACAAATCAATCCAATTCTTCAGTAGTAAGAAAACAGCTGTAATGCTACCTTTTTTCCCAGTTGTCAAAATTGTTGTATGACTGCCAATTTGGGGACAGAAATAACATTGATTTAGATCTGTGTTCCCAGCTGTGAATCCAAACCTGAAACCTTTACTGTCTATTTTGCATTCAAAAGAAATTGCCGTAAAATGACTTATAGATGGCGTCTTCCAGAATTCAATGGATAGACTCCAAAGGACCAATTGAGCCTGATATCTATGTTTTCCAGCATTATAACTTCTCCTAAAGACAGACTTCTTTTCAGGGTACCTGTTCACCAGGTCTAGTGGTCTCAACGTCAGCCACAGGCTGGGTTTCATCATGCATCTCCTGACCTCAGGAGAGCTGCAGAGCCCAGGTTACAGCTGGTCTCTTTGGTGGGAATCTCTGTTAACAAAGTTGAAAACAGCCTGATCTTACCCAGTTGGTAAGAGATCCACACTTTCAGCGCATGACTAAGCTCACCTCTTACAGGAAGCATTAAAATATCTTTCTGTCTTTAGCAAGGAGAGAGAAGCTTACACAAAACGTTTATACTGATAAACTGACATTGAGCCCATACATTTAAAGGGGCAGTATTTCAATTAAACTGTCCCAAGACAATCTTTTAAAATGTAATTCCAAACGGTTTTCTGATATCTAGAGTGATGGGCTTGGTCTCTAAGTTTTTATGAAGCATTGTTGCTTGCAGCAGTTGCAATGCACAAGTTATATTTACAGTTTTAATCTAGACCAGGAATGAAATTGTTAAGGATTATACTCTATTCTATCTGACCTATCTGCAAGCTATTTGGCTTGGGATTCTGTATCTTGTAATGAATATGTTCCAGAATTGAATAACTCTTCTGCATGTCCTTTCTTCCTAGGGAACATCTCTTCTTCCCAAAGAAGTTTTAAAATTCTGTTCCTACACCCACAAATGATGCTGACTATTCAAGTAATTTGGAGAGGAGCAGGCACTATCTTGTAATGTCACACAGTGTCTACCACCATGGGCTCCTGGTCTGAGGGCAACTCCTGGTATTGTAACTTGCATGTTTATCCTCAGTAGAAGCAACTCCTACTTTAATTTCAGTGGTATGATCATTAGAAGATCTTCCTCAGTCACAAAATCATCACCTGTTTCCTGGCATTGTTGATAGACCACCTTTTCCTCTCTGAAGTAGCTCAGTCCGACTCTTCTGCACATGCACATCTTTGTGAGGAACAGCTAAACCTAAAGCTTTCTCTTCATGTGTTTGCATACAGAAAATTAGAAAAGCCCTTTAGGCTTCATCTGAACTCAGCACAAGTGAGAGGAGCCTCAGCTGCTGATCACTTTGTACCGCTTGGTTATATTTACATGTCTGAGTTAGCCTGCAGTGCCTATACAGTAAGGTATGTGGACTGGATCACCATGGATTACATAAGACCATTTGACTATTAAATCTCTATCACATGTGACATACTTAAATTAATTTATATGGAAATTAAATATTACTTTGAAGCCACTCACCTGAAATGACCACTGTTCCTCAAGACGCAGCTGAATGCAGCTGGGACCAGTATCTCTCTCAGATGTGTGAGCTCAGCGCCAGTTTTCTGCTGCTGGCTGCTTTGTTCTCCTTTTTCTCTTTTCAAGTCATGGCTTTTAGCACTTTGTGCTACAGAGATCGCTGTTCCTGCCCCAGGAATAATGAGGTGCTGCCTGCTGGCTGCGGCACCTGTCATTGATCCATGGAACTAAGTGTCCATGGGATCACAGCATGCAGTAGGCTACAGCCAGATTTGAGAGTGACAATGCAGAATGACCTGGCCCACTCTACAAGCTTTAAAAGAAAGAGGCAATAAGGCATCTCAACAACTACCCTTACTTCAGGACTAATATTTCCATCAGCAGCTAGAACTTTCGACATAGCTGTCTTTAACAGAAGCAGTATACCACAATACCAGAAAAAAAGTAGAATCATTCAGTATCTTCTTATGTTGCAGGAAATGCTATGTATGTTTATTTATTTATATGGAAGATTCCCCACAGAGTATCAGCAAGTCCCTCCATATGTGAGTTGAAGATGTTAGGCTCCATTTTGGATTAGAGCTTGTTCTGTAATTCAGCTGCAAGGATGGCAGCAGGGAGGCTGCTGGACCCAAGCCATTTATGCATGCTGTTTGTGGCTTGAGGATCTCAATGGTGAGATCAGGTAGGGCCTTGGGCAGAAACGAGCCCTTACAGCTGCATGGTAGGACATTACTCTTATGGAATGTACCCTCAGTTCTGTGGGGATGGAACCAACCAAGTTACTCCAGCAAATGCTGTTGAAAGGCCAATTTGTTTTCTTCCATCATTGAGCCTGGCTTATGCTCCTATACACCTCTGCAAAGATAGGGAACACTGCTTTAATCAGAAAGACATACATTATTCTAGGAAAACAGGTTCCAATTACCAACTCATTTCTCTGGAGCTGTGTCTTGGCATTGACTGCAATCACATGCCCATGAACCAGATTCTTACTTGATGCACATAACTCAAATCATATATAATTGTCTCCAGAGTTTCAGAAACTCTGGCCTCATGGGCACAGCATACTTTCCAATCACATAATCTTGTAAGTCATTGTACTGTAGTTGATTCTTCACTCCTAATAATGAAAAGAATAATAAAAGAGGTTAAAGTACAAAAGGAAGGTTCCGTTTTACAAAGCTCCYTTTATCTACCTGAATCCTGCTAAGGTCAAGAGAAAGTCTGCTTCTGACTCATAATAACATTTGAATCAACTGCAGAATACACTTCACACTTTGTACAATTTCAACTCAAGAAGGCTTGACTTCCTTAAAGGTCGTGGTTTTACCAAAAGTCCTAGGAATATTCACCAAATCAGAGTATTTTTCTCTTCTATAAGAGTTTTAATGAAAGTCAGTTATAATTTTGATCCTATGTTAAAAACTGGTTTCAGACTCCTTTCAAGGAAAGTTTTCCACTGAAATTGAAATGGCTGAGAGCATTTCAGGAGTCCGTTTCTAATGGGCTGATTCAAACTGTTACAGCTGTGGGAAGGGAGCAGGTACCCAGACACTGTCCATACCCAGATCCACTCAAACACCCTGGGACCAGCCAGCCTGGATTGGCATTGAAGAGGACCATTATGTACATTTTGATTTCTAAAGGTTCTTCCTTTGAATTCTGCCATGTTTTTGAATGGCTTTGAATGGCTGGATTGTCACAACTCATTCCTTTAGACAGCTGTGTCTGGCACTCAGTTACTCTCATTGCCTCCATGCACATGAGCACCAAGCTCTTCTCCATCTCATTCCACCAGCTCCAAGACCATCCCTTCTCTCAATCTGCAGAGAACTAAGTGGAGGAGGGACTGTTTAACCCCCAGAAGCAGATAATTTACTGTTGATTCTCTAAGCACTGGCTTGCTGTCTAAGGAGAAGCAGCACTAGTTGGTGGAAACTGTGGAGATGCACTAAGGCAGGTCTGCCTCTTTCTGGGACACTGTGCCATGAGCTGACTTTCACCCGTTATGAAACCACAGCTGTTATTTCCTGCCTCTCCCAGCAAATTCCTTTCTTCTCTCCAAAGTGGTGCACTGGGACTCTTCCTCATATCTCTTGCACAGGGCTCTATGTTACGTCTGCACTGAGCCAGGAGTCATTCATGATGTGCAGCCACTGTATGGAAGGGATAGATCTAAGAACAGATTTTTGGATTCTCTACCTTTCAGGCAAAGGTAATTTGGGGAACAGTTGCATATAGGTCATGCCTACAACCACCTGGGAATTTTAACAAATCTTGACTTCCACATTCCCCTAAACTCTACAGTAATTTCTCCTGCTTTCAGTGTCATGATTTTCATGCTGTCTTCCAGTGACATCTAGGGATAGAGACTGGAAATCACAAGCTGGATGCTTACATAGCCATTATTTAAAACAAATTTCAAACTGATAAAACTTGCTTCTTTGACAAACCAAAAGGCTTGAGGAACAATTGTAACTAAGATCAGGTGAAAAGAATCTTGCATGTTTTGCAGGATTGAATTCATGCCCCAAGGCCCATTTCTTGACTCATGGCATTAGCATTCATTCATTTCATCCTACAGAGACGTGGCACTAATTGACGTAACATTTTGCTCAAAGAATACAAGCAAGATAAGGGTACATCAGTATTAACGAAAAAAATACATGAAAGGGAAAATGTCATCAAGAGGACAAAAAAACTTTGAGGTTAAAAGATCAAACAAGTTGCTTTAGTAGCTGGATCCATTATTTAGGCATTGCTACCACTACTAAATTACTCAATACACTTATGTATCAGTCCCCTGATGACAGAGAATCACCATGCTTGATGATTCACCTACACAGTACTAAGATATGGGCCCTGATCTGGAGATTGCACCTGCAGGATAAGGTAGAACTGAAGGATGGAGGCAGTAGAGGACAGGGAACAGTGTCTCAATCTACACTGCTTTGCATCCTTGCTTCATATTAGACTTCACAGTGTACAACAGCTTATCCCTGGAGGATCAAAGCAGAAGCAAGAGCAAGTCTTCTCACTGTGCTTTTATTTCTTTATGGAGCACAGGCAGGCTTCCTCCTGAGCATAACCAGGGACATCCAAGCAGGATTAGACAGAAACGCACTATATGCCTGCATAATACATCACATGAAAGATGCAGAAATGTATAAGCTGACTCTTTCAAAACAGGCTTTGCGCGACTCTATAATCTACATCTGCTCTGGGTTTTCCCTGTAAATCTAGACTTCCTAAGTATTCACAGCCCAACAACAAAAAGAATTCTGTGCTAATTCATGCCTGGACCTTTGCAGGACCTAAAAAATACATCTCCTTGATGGCAGAAGGAAATGTAGAACACATTACCAGAAGAAGACATCAAGAGAAGTGTTTATACATGTATCAGAGTCCGCATGTCCAAAACCAAAGTATTTAAATATGTCTATGGCCCAAATTCAGTGAACAAAAAAAAAATTCAGCTCAAAAGTAGAGTCAAGTAAAATTTTGAAAAAAAAAAAAAAAAATTCAGTGGATGCTTTTCCAGTATCAGCACTACAAGACACAATCCTGAGAATATGGTCTATTGAATGACATTAAATCCAGGGCAATTTCTCTTGATAAGTGTATGTGAAATAACTGGGGAAAAAAAATCCATCCCTTTGCTCCCAGCAGCCACTTTGTCAGATCACTAAACCACTAGAGAAAGCACCAACCGTTTTGTTACTGGTTTTTCCATGGCTGTTTTTTCTGTTCAACAGCAGTGCTGCTCAGCAGACATAGCTGGTGGCCTGTCCTGGGGCAGTCACAGGCAACTTGCACTTTCCTGGTGCCCATCAGAGCACTACCAGTCGCAGTAGGCTCTCCAAAAGCTTCCACATGGGGACTTGGAAGAAAGCACTGCTTCAGGGCTGATTTAAGGAACTGAAATAAATGCAGCAGGAACTCTTCTAGACTGGAAATGTCTCTTAGGGGAATATAAGACACACATCAATTTTAGAAGCCTCATTGCAGAAATATAACAACTAACTTATTAACTTGGAAGATCTCTATGTTATAGATGAACTGCAGATGAATTGTTTGTTGTTTGTGTATGTTTACCCAGTTAACTGTAATTGTTGTTAGTTTTTACCATTTGCTGCTAAAGTTTTGGTCCCCAATTGTCCCACCTATATGCCCTTTCCCTTCCATTGGGTAATGCCTCTGCTGCTCCCCTAAAATGGCGCCTGTGAGGAGGGTGACGTTACCGAGCCATACACCAACGAAAGGAGTGCAAAGGACACTGGGACACTATTTGGAGTTAAAAACTCCTTAAAACAATGAGCCCAAATAGCATCTGGAACTGAAAATAGTGTTCCCAGGTTGGGAAAACAGCACAGAACAGGTATTAATAATCTCGAGCTGCTTTGTTCCATCACTATGACCCAAACAGCACCCTACCAACATGACCTCTCCCTTGACTACAAGCCAGAAGAGTCTTCCTATGGGCCCTGTGAGGATGAGAGGCCCAGCTCTGCCTTAGGACAAAGCTGCACTCCTCCTCCTTCGTGTCGTCCAAAGGGAACAGCAGTGGTGTGTGCAGCCCTTCGGGTTCTCCACCCAAAGCTGACCTCTAATAAAGGCCTTACAAAGGAGCAGGTCTCCTGGCCCATTTATAACACCTACATTGTCTCTTTATACTCAGTTGTTTAAGCTAAGCTTTCCTTTAAAGCATTCTTAAGGGCTTCCTCCTGAAAACACACAATGTATTAGCCTGAAATCAAATGGAGACAGCTAAGAAAATACTAGAAACGAATAGGAGACTAAAGATCACCTCCTATGATTTAGGTGAACGCTGGCCTTGATTATTTGTGTTTTTATTCCTGTAATCTCCACAACCAACAAATTACAGTTTTCCCTCTTCAGAGAGTACTGCCCTGAAGTTAGAATGCTACTTTTATCAGACAGACAAATAGTTAATTAAGTTACTAGAGGGACACAGCAATGTCCATTTCTGTTGCCAGGCCACATCCTATGACCAGAGTGCTTTGTTACTTTGAATTTACAGCCAGAGACTCAGCTGTGTATCAGTCGGAACCACTAGGAGAAGCAGCCAAAACTTGGAAATAGCACAGGTGCTTTTGCATAGTGTAAACACAAGGCAGAAGATGCTGCTATGTTCAGGCTTGGCTTCAGGTGGCAGCAGCCTGAAGAGCTCTACATTGCTCTGCATGGAAGCAGGATGCAAACACCTGCTTCCCTCAACCTCTCCAGAACAGATTTTTATCTTCTACAGAGTTACCAAAGGATGAACTAGTTGCAGGGTGATTTAAATGAGTATTGGACCTGACTTCTACTACCAGGACAGATGAAACAATTTGACAACCCCAGAAGATGTCCCTTCCCTCAGGGTCCCTAGACACAGCTTATCACAAATGGCAGTGACGGGTAAGACTACACGTACAGGTACTTTCAAACAGAACAAAGTTCACAATATGTTTAATGGAGACTACTACTGGACAATCAGAAAGTTTCTCCATGTCACTGCTACAACCTTACTGAAAGGAAAGGCATTTAAGCACAGAAAATACTCTTTGTTCAATATTTTGTGTAAGGAATTCATACTGAATTCTCATTCAGATAATTTATTTTAAATAATGTGTGGATTAATTTATGGGTTTCTATTTACTAAAGGAATCTGGACAGTGTTTTTGTTCTGTACCCTGAAATTCATCTCCAGATGTGGACTCTTTGAGTTGCAGGTGTAGGTCACACACACAGTATCAGATAGTGACAAGCAGCAGTTTGCAAGACAATCTTTCTCTGCTGCTACTGAGTACAGGTGCGCTCACATCAATGTCTGTTTTGTCTGTTCACTGGGGTGTAGCCAGGAGCCATCCCATCACAGAAATTTCTCTGGTAAGACAGTAGTTAAACACTGTTTCCTCTATAACAGGGGCTACCCTTAAATGGATCTTTCCAGCAGGATCCTTGGAAATTGACCATTTTAACCCTTCTTACCCAGAATTATTGTTCAATTACATGTCAATGCATTTATGTAAATTGCTGGGTCTACCCAAAAGGGCAACCTTCCATTTGTGGAAGAACCATTTACACCCCTTCCCTGGGGCCAGCTGTCCTGTGACAACCAAGGCTTATCTGAGTGTACTGTAGGAACAGAGCTATGCCCCTCTCTGATGGTGAGAGGGACCATAAACACTGCTGAGAGCTAAATCCTCTCAGTGAGGAGCAGGGCCAGCCCACTTGGAACCACATCTGCTGAATTCAGCTACTCAGAACTTGGAGAGCTGAGTCTGGATCACGTGTTGTGTAGGTTTTCTGATTTGGGGGGTTTTGATTTTTTTTTAATCACAGCAAAGATGGACTGTTAATAAAAATAAAGAGAACCAAAAAAAAAAAAAAAAAAGAAAAACCCATTTATTTTATACACAAGTCCTGGTCTCAAATTCATTTCAGAAATGTGCTGTCACGTTTCACAGATGTAAGATATTCTAAAAGAGCTGAAACCGAACTTGAGCGCATTTCTGGCTTTATCCTAAAATACTGTGCATTTTATTTATCCAAGAAATTACATGATTCTCTTCTACCCAAAGTGTTAGACCTCAAGCCAATACAAGCCAACCATTTTGTTTTAGAGCCACAATATTTCAGGACAAGTCACAGTACTTTAAAGCTGGTTAATACAGATTATGTTAGCAATTTAAGGGAGAAAATGTAACATTTCTGTATGAAATCAAAGATGGTTTTACAAGAGGATCACACACATCTCTATTATGTTACTTTTATCTTCCACTAAAACTCCTCTTTAAAAACAGCATAAAATTTCATTTGTTGTAGAAAAGCATTCATCAAGTAACACTGGCACACTTTATTTGAAAAGACTTTGTTGTCTCAGCTCTGTAGCAATACTCCAATACAGGTTAAGACCTGTTCGTTAAGAGATCAATGACCGGCACGTACCAAACTTTAAAAAAAGGCAAGCCAAGTAATCTCTTCTGAGATTATTTTTGTATTTTTTATCTAAATGGGAAACAGTAGGCATGAAACATCTACATAAGAAACATAAAGCAACCTACACCATTTTAGCCTTAACGATCTCAAGAGTTTTTGATCTGGCAACCGGAAAACAACCTTCATATTGCCACGCGCAGGGGACAGATTCCTGACTGAGTATGGATGTAGAAAGTCATAGTACTTAAACACACACAACCCTCTAAGCCCACTTCATTCTCACCAGTGGCAGCAGCACAGTATTTAGAGGAACGCTCAGTGATACTGATCAACACTGAACAGATACAAGGGACAGTAACTCCTACTGGGTCTCAGAGTGAGCTGCAAAAAAAATCAACCCCCTACTTTAACAGGCTAAATATTGATCTTGTATACATTTTCACACAGTGTGAGGAACTACTGAGCCACTTAAAGATGTAACACATGGATTCTGTACACTAGAGCCTTGCAGAAGGATTAAGGAATTAACTGCTGTCTGGAACTCAAGGTATATCTGTCCTATACTGCAAAATTACAGTAGTACAGCCTGCAAAAGTGAAGCACATCAGGATAAAATTTTAAAAACTTACAAACAGGGTATGACATAACAGCAGGAATATCTGATTACTGCCTGACTGTAAATAACACATGCATCTTCAGGGCAACTACATACCACCTATAAGCAGGATGGCAGCATAGAAAAAAAACGAAGTTCTACTTAATTGTTATTTCAAATATTTGAAACTTAAGCTTCAATGACCTCGCATTTTAGAGTTTTATAACGGCTTTAGATGTATTTAGAGTCCTAAATATCAAACTTTCAAGGACCTTTAACTAGGATTTTTAAAGATACAGAGCAAGAGAAAAACAACATTACAGGGGTCTTGCAGTCCAGGAATCTAAGTTAATGAAAACAAACTTCAGATATAAACATATTTCCTAAAATGGTCTTTTTTTTTCTAGTTCCCTCCTCCGCTCTCCAAAACAAAATGTTATTCATTTAGGCTGTGCAAAAATGGAGTTCAGGAATAAAGGTTCAATCAAAGCCACCAAAGCAATGAATAGCAGCCCAGGCACTCCTTTCAGAGGCTACTCCACAAGTATTATCTGCCCATTGTTGTGCTCCTCATGCTCATCTCTGAGACACAGAACCAGATTTAGCAGACCATAGGGGACAGTCAGGGGCCTGAGAACTCACACAGTAAGAGGAAATAGGCATCTTACAGACTTAAATTACTAAACTTTATATTCTACAAACAAGAGCGGCCAGCAGCATTTGGGAAGCAAGGGTTGCATTGCTCATAGCTGCATTAAGTAGATGTAGACTCATAACACACAATTTAGTGAGTTGATTTATGCAACACCTTACTCCAAAGTATCAGCTAGAACAGCCTAATAAAATTATGCACAAGGCTGTAAGTTCAAAACAAATTTCTACGTCCAATAACACCTTGAGATTAAGCCCAAGTATCACTAATGCAGCAATCTTGATTGGTATGTCTGAAGCACACAAACTTAACAACATTCCAATAAAATACCACCATTCTTTGCAGTCTGAGCTTGCCAAGCCTCAGGTCCTACCAGTGAACTTCAAAAGAGTTTTCTATTATAAGCTCCTTTTTAGAGCCTTGACAATTACGGGCCACATCCTTCAACATTTTTTAACCTACTTCAGAATAGATAAAAAAGATTGAAACCTGCATTCATTCTGAAAACAGATTTATGTGGCAGCACTTTAAAAAGTTCTTTTCCAAAGCCTTCATTTTCAGCATTTTTAAAACATAGGTATGTATTTCAAGTAAGTTTCAGAATAAGATGACAAAACATGATATTGTTGAAGCCTTTTGTCTAGAACATACAAAGAGGTTTGGGCTTGTAACAAGGCTAATTACAATCTCAGAAACACTATTTTAGTTCAAAACACTCATGGACAAAAATTTCTGCTTTCCTTCTAGAAAGACCAAATGCTGTGTTGCCACTATAAATCTCACCTCTTTAAAACTTCAAATGTATTATGTCTTATTCCATCTCCTTATAATTTCGTCCTTCAAAGGTCAAAACACAAGCATCTCCACCCACATGACCTATCAACTGCAAGGTTTCTCCTATTAGGAAGGGTTTTTAAATGAGGAGAAAGAAAACTAAAGATTTTTCTTATTTATTCCAAGCAGAATGACTATGGAGAAATGACTCAAGCTTAGGTAGTAGAAGTTAATGGAATGCCATCTGAAATGAAGACTGACTCAGTAACACGAGACCTGCTAGTCATTTGTTAATCTTCATTTCAAAGCTCACTAGAAGTAGTTGTATAATACCAGCAATATAGAAGATACTGACTGGTTTTCCTCTTGGGCAGGAGAACAAGCTTTAAATTAAAACATCAGTTTTTCTGGCATGTGATAAAATGAAAATCATTAATTGCTATGTACCCCCAAAAGACTGATTTCTTTAGCAGTCAAGAATCAGGACTAGGTAAACTTGCAGTAGAATGACTTTATTCTGCTCATCTACAAGACTTGCATAAGATTTATTTTTGGATTTCCATTTGGTATGTGGGTATTCTGCGCTTTGTGTGAGGCATTTCCTCCTCCTGAATGTATTGCACCTTAACAGTACACAATCTTCTGGAGCATCCTTTCTCTGGAACACTTAAGATCTGTAACACCAGGCAGAATTTGTGGAATTGAGACTGGATTTTTACAAGTGGAATTGTCTAGACCAGATGAGAAAGAAATCGTCATATAAGGCTCCCCTAATTGTTGCTAGTGTCTTTAGGATTCATTTCTGAACTCAAAAATCTAAAAAAAAAAAGGAAAAAAACAGTTCAAATGAGTTAAAACAAACATTTCCGTCTAGACAGGCAAATATGAATAGGAAATAAAGTACTACTTAGATAGTAAACAATTATTTTCTCAATTACATCTTTTTTTTTTTTTTTGGCTAAGTTATTAGTAAGTCTTGACAATAAAGAAATGTCTCTTTCTTTCCAAGGAATACATGATATTACATGAAGTTTTTTAAACATTTCCCACTATTGTCATGGTTTTGCAACTCAGCATGTTCTGAATTGTTTCAGAAAAAAATTTTCATGTCTACCTCAAAAGGAAGACAACATCTGCTTTTTTCACCAAATTAATTAATTTCATTTTTCACGAGACATAGCCTATAAGCAGAATAGCAAATGCCTACAGCTAACTAAAACCAGCTTAAAAGCATGGTGAAACAAACATATTGTAACCTCAGTAATGCTGAAAAAAATTGCCTTGTAGAAAAGTAAAGCAAGTCAGCTTTTTGTAGTAACACCCAAACAAAATTACAAAATCCTCCGTGTGAACCATCGATCCTAGGAAAACCTTTCATGACAGGGAAAAGATTAGTGTAGATCCTGTTCCCTTCCCTGCTCCTGCAGCTAACACTACCAGCTCAGTCAAGCACTCTGCTTGCCAACTTTCAATGTACAGTCATGGCAGAAGCCAACACAATGTCTTTTCCCCTTACTCAGTGACAGAAGAGATACAATATCCCACCCACTTCCTTCAAATGTTTTCGGACTTTTGACCAAATATTCTGCCTTCAGGAGCTGAGCTTGCTTTACCCCTACTTTGCTGCCCACTAATGGCTCACAGTCACTGTAATAAATTTTAGAGAAGTTCCAGTTACTTACACAGCAAACAAATGATGTCTTATTATGCTGCTACTAAGCTACACCCACACTACAGGCTTTAAAGCTCTAGTCTTACAGCTACAGAGTAAGATCACATCAAGCTAATCTACTGATTAATCAGCTAGTACTTAATCATGTAGATTTTCCAATTTCTTCAGTCAGCAGTGAGCTATACTTGCCACGAAACAGTTCAGCCATTCTTCAGCAATGCTAGTGCTAGTTTAAAACTTAAGCTAAAGCATTTCAAATATCCCAGAAATTAGATGAATAAACTTTTATTTTTAAGCAGCAACACATACTATTTGAATAAAACTCACACATTTAACTCAGGTGGAGAGTACTAAACTGAACAATCATCACTAATACATTTCCATTGGAAATGTGTTAAAGTTCACAAGGGTCTTCATTACCATCTTACTGAAGTTTTCTTATGTGTTTCTAGTCTACACACCACCTGTTTCATGCAGTCATGCAAATCAAATTGTAAATGTTCAGGTAACAGGGAAGTCCATTCACTGCAAAGATTCATTTTTCACAGAAAAGCCAGGAGAGGTAAGACCAATACTGCAGGGTTCTTCATAAGAGTACAGGTATGTTAGAAACCATGAACTTTCAGTTGTTCTTCCTTGACAATGCCAATCTAAAGGAAAGAAACAATGCATTTTAGTAAAGCTTACATATTTAGGCTATTATAGTGATATCAAGTTACCACCATCTTGCACTTCGATTAAAGAAACTGCTATGAAGCGTATACAACCCAATGAAACATTTTTCTAGTTTACAGAATGTTTCTGGGCCAAGCAGAAGAATTGACTCAACAAGAAGAAAATCTTATCAGACATCTGATTTGTTCTGTAGTCCTAGGACTTATTCTTTGACAGTGTAACAGCTCTGTATCACCATTTGCATCAGAGTGAGCTTCTTTCCTCTATAATGTATTCAGTCTCACGATTACGGTTTGCATTGAACACTTGATTTTACAAACATAGAGCTCAAGTTGCACTGCCAGAGAACAAGTGGTGTGTTGTAACACTGCAAAGGCATTCTACAGTGCATTGATTCTTACCAGAGGCTTACTCTCATTCTGCAAGTGTCATTTTACTTTCTGGCTGAAAATAAAAAAGAACTACAGTGGCGATCTTTAGCTGGCTAATTAGCATCAGTACCACCTGTCACCTTACTGCTTCAAGAGAGGTTTAGATATTTATCTGCAGTCCCCTCACCTCCAAGAGGAACTGGCAAATGTTCTTCCTCTGGTCACCTTGAAGCTGGATAACTTCACCGTATTCAGGATGCTCAATCACAGTACCATTGCAAGCAAATTTCTAAGAGAGAAACATCCATATTATAAGACATCTGATGCACATCATGATTTTGCTTAGTCAGTGTTTTCAGAAGAACTTAATTTCAGAAGCTCTTACTGTTTTGATGCCAAGCCAGGCAAAGGTTAAATCAATTTTACTGGCTCTGAGAGCAAACGGAATATATCTACTGATACATACATACACAAACTAAACTGCTGATGGTAAATTCAAGCAATGACAGGATTAGCTACTGTGCAGAAGGAAATGGTCAACAGTCATTGCAAGATTGAAAAACAAAGTCATAAGATACAGCCTTTCAACTCCACACTATTTTAAAATAAGTATTTTTATCCTGGCAAAATTAAAGGCCTCTATTTTGAGCAGCAACCCAGCTGTAACAGAGGCAGGAATAAAAAACAGCTCTACTTTAAACTGATTCTATTTTTCACATCAAGAAAGCCATATATCTGTGAAATTTGAAAGAAACATTCTGAATATATTTTATTTATTTCTTTTTAAGATTGAAGTGTTTAACTTTTTAGCAAAATCAGTGTCACTGGTCACTGACAGGTGTTTTGAGCAAGGGAAAGGACTCAAATATGAAAGTGGTGTGCACTGGAAAGAATTAAGTGACATAAATATTTTGTTACTTAGTATTAAAAGCTATCTTACTCCTTTATATATAATCATTATCAAATCAAATCAGCAACTTTACCTTTTTGAAAGCTTTCACAAGTTTCTTCTTGTCATAATCATCTGCAATGCCCTGAACAGTTGTTAGTGTCTTCCTTCCGTTTCGTTGCTGGATCCTTATATGAATGTAATCCTCAGTCCCCGCCGGGAGTAAGTCGTCGCCCTTTGTTGCATCAGCAAAGGGGTCTGCAGGAGGAAAAAGATTCATATAATTCCCACAAAGGAAAACACTCAAGTCCAAAACTAAGGAGGAAGATTCTCACTTCCAAAAAATTATCATTATTATTATATTCAGGGTATCACCTTGATGTTTAATCCCTGCTTAAAAGCTCACTGTTGATACCAAAGTGCTTTTTCTACAGCTGTTTTAAGTGTCACTACACCATGCATTCAGGACAGCCCTCTCAACTAGCATGCACTGCACCCTTTCTTCCATGCCTTCCCTGGCATGAATGATTTTCTGCTGCAGTTTACTTCACTGTTTCTTGCAAACTGTAAATCCTGAACCTGAAAACATGGTTCAGAGAGAACATCGAATGAACACAAGTTTTAGACAGCGGCATACATTTAAAGTGAAATAAAGCAACTGTATCTCTTATCAGATCAACTGGTAGGAATAGAAAAGTAGAAAAGCTCCAGAACAGACACTTCCTTACAGGTCCAGAAGAGAAGTCTTGGACTGTGGTAACTACCACACTACCAGCCTGTTAAGGCATGGATGTAACTCTTGGCTACTAACAGAAATAAAAGAGAGATACTAACAGATGTCAGAGGCTGCCTGTAAACCAGAACTCCTCGGTCAGCTTTAGTCAGGAAATGAAACAAAATTAATTCAGGCTTAGACTAAAGAAAGGTCAGTTCTCAAACTCTTCCAGGCTTAGCATTTATCTAGCACAGATAAAACAGAAAAGCATTTAGAAAGAAGGGGGCTGTTGGGTTAACACTTCTTAGAGTCCATACTTTTGTGTATAGAAAAACAAATTAAAAAACCAAAAATGTATTAACACTGAAAAACAAAACATATTCACAAAAACATACCAACAATCAAGAACTTTTACAGCTCTACATATCTTCTAATCAGTAGCTCCAAATAAACGTTGAAGCATTAAGTGCTTTAATACTTTTTAAGAATAATCACAAGCAATTTTTTGTACTAATCAGAACGATATTTAAGAGCCCATGGAGGTTCAATAGCTATGCAAGCTACAATTTCCCAAATTTCCACTCAAAACTCAGACCTAAAAACACTGGTAAAGTTCTGCCATCCACTAGGAAGAAATGGCCCAAATGAGTAAAACTTCAGCAGAAACACAAAAAGGAGTAGTTCAGCTGCAAATTGACAGATCCTTATAAAAACAAGAATTGACATGAGCATTAAAAGCATTGAAAGCACAATGAAGATTCAAGCACCACAGGAAACAAGCACCGGCAATCTTGACAAGATCAAGTTCTCCTACAGAATTTGTTAAACCATGCTGAATTTACTGTCTCCCACAGCTTGTGGTTCAAACTCTAATAGAAAATCTTAGTCAAAGAAAAAGTGAAAGAAAAAGGGGACCTGAGGATCACTTGGCAGAGTTTAGGACTCTAGGTTACAGGTAAGACAAGATAGCTTGGTTGAGTTTAGGGCTCTAGGCTGGAAATAAGCCAGCACTGTAGGTGTCAACATTGGATCCCTTCAAACAAATCCTCTGGGAGGCACCTTCTTAAGCACAGGGTGAGCACCCGAATCATGACTGAATGTAAACCTCTCACATGGCTTATATGTGCAGAAGATCAAAGTCAAAACTCTGACGAAAAGCCCGATACTATTGTATAAAGTCCTAACTTGCTCACGTCTGCTGCTTATAGATAAGGCAGGAGGAGAAGGCTGGCCCAGCACGGTTAAACTTCCTTGCTGACAGGAGAGAAATGATCTGCCATCTGCGTAGCTCACTCTGCAAAAACAATAACCTTTGCAGGGCTTATACAGCGATTTGGGACATTGCTGAGCAAAAGACGCGGCACCAAACCAACTGTAACCGACGAAATTATTTCCTCAGTAGAGGAGGATACGAGCCCTGATGCGGGGTGCCAGAGCTGAGAACATGGCAGCACCTTCTACAGGAGTAGCGAGGGGCTGAGCCTCCCGCCCGAGGTCTCCTCGCCGCACACACTGAGCACGTCCCGAGGCCGGCAGGACAAGGACAAGCCGCCGGAGCTGCCGCACGGAGAGCTGCGGCGGCGGCGACACCGCTCAATGTCACCGCGGGGGCGGGGGGTCCGCGGCCCTCGGGAAGGCAGAGGCAGGGCGGCGGGGCCGGGGGCAGGGCGGTGGGGCTGGGGACGATGGGTGGGTTTGCGGAGGGGGGCAGCCGGGGTGGCGGGGTGCCGGCGGCTCTTACCGAAGGATTGGAGGTTCTGGATCGAGGACATGCGACTCTGCGGCGAGAGGCTGGAGCTGCGGGAAGCGAGTCCGTTCGGGTCACGTCTCCGGCTCCGCAGTGCCACGCGGGGGCGGGGAGCGGGAGGGAACGAAGGGAGGTGTAACAAAAGCAGAGGAACGCAGGGAGAGAACCCGAGACGGAGGGCGAGAGCGAAAGGAAGGAGTAAGGAGAGGAGGAAGCGCAAAGGGATGTAAAATGTGGAGGGAGACAGGGAGGGATCCCCCGCCCCTTGCCCGCACCGCCCCACGGCACCGCCAACGGGCGCTGCCCGCCGCGCTCCGCACAAAATGGCGTCCCGCACGTGACGGCCCCTCAGCAGCCCGCTGCACAGAACCACGGAATCAGTGAGTTTGGGAAAGAACTCTGAGATCATCGAGTCCAACCCGTGACCGAGCATCAGCATGTCAGAGAATGTCGCTTAGTGCCACCTCCAGATGGTGACTCCACCACCTCACTTGGCAGCCTATTCCACACAATTTCTGTGAAGAAATTCCTCCCGATGTCCAGCCTAAACCTCCCCTGCTGCAGGCTGAGGCTACATCCTCTCATCCTGTTGCTGGTTCCCTGGGAGAAGAGACTGACCCCACCTGGCTACACCCTCCTTTCAGAGCGATAAGGTCACCCCTGCTCTTTCCAAGCTAAACACTCCCAGCTCCCTCAGCTGCTCCTCATACGACTCGTGTGTGAAACCTCTCACAGCTTCATTGCCCTTCTCTGGACCTGCTCCAGCACCTTAATGTCCTTTCTTGTAACAATCAAGAACAATGAGTGTTCTCATCAGTGCATCCCCGACAGCAGTGCTGATGTGTTGCTGGAGCCCCTTGTTCTCCATTATGCTGGCTCTCAGAGATGCCTATGCCCCAGAAGGGTGATCTCCATGGAGGCCCTTCCATATTCACATTCCTTTGGCTTGGGTACTTCTGCAGCTGATCTGAAATTTGGAGAGTACTTCCCCCTTCCCCGTTAAAATATGTTGGAAACCCCACTCCCTCAGGCCCCCCTTACTGGACAAAACGCTGCTTTGAATGCCTGAATGTTGTGAGGGAGGCAGTCAGCACCCCACAAACCACCTGTGTCTCCACTTTGGGCATGACATGGAGACACAAGAAGTTCCACCTCAGCATTAGAAGGACTTCTTCACATTGAGGGAGGCAGAGCACTGGAACACGCTGCCCAGGGTGGACATTGGAGTCTCCACCTCTGGAAACATTCCAAACCCACGTGGACACGTACCTGTGTCACCTGCTTGAGGTCAGAATGCCTTGGCAGGGGGGTTGGACCAGGTGATCATGAGAGTCCAGTCCAACCTTAACTATCCTATGATTCTGAGAACTTAGCACCCTTTCAGGTGAGTGCAGCTGCTGTTCCCCAGTCCCTTGGTTGGGGACCATCCACCATGGATGGCTGGCATGTGGCCTTACAGAACTTCTGTGTGACAGCTGCTCACTGTCCATCCTTTCTGGGAGATTATCAGTAGTGTATTGGCTGTAATGGGAAAAGTTTGCCTTTAAAATGGTGTGCAGGTATTGCAAAGCTTGCTGGTCCTTATGAGGTGATTAATGGCTTTGCAGATGTACAATAAGCTAATTCCACTGACAGAAGTGCAAAACCTATATTTCTCTTTATTTTCCCCCCTTTTTGGCTTTTATGCTAAACTTCAGTTCTCTTATGTCAATGGGATATTTCTTTACTGTAATCCAAGATCTGGATCAGCACTACAGTAGTTTTATGAATGCCAGCATGCAATAGTCTAAGAAAGTTTCTGATCCTGGCACTTTGTAAGGAAGCTTTCCTTTCTCCCACGGGGAAAGCAAGGCCATTGGCCATGGCACAAGACCTCTGCTTACGCTTTGCTACCATCATTGATTAAACCTTTCACTGCACTATGGGCTGTACAGGGGGAGTTGTTTAACTCATTGCCAAGCAGCTGCAAAAGGCAATGGGAGAATGCGGCAAGAGCTTGAGGCCAAAATGTGGACAATGTCTGTGGATTGAGGATGCAGAGCTAAACACTGAGAAACCTTCTGGGAAGGTTGAGGAAGCTCAGGACACGTATTTTCAGGGATATGACCCCAGGATATCAATAGCACTTCTCTCAGAAAATTTATAATACTACTAATGTGAGTAATTTTTGGCTCTGATATATTTTTGCTAATCCTATGTCTCTCTGCAAGATTTTGTTGCATCTTTTGCTCCGCTACCATCATCCTATGAAACTTCTTCCCAGTGGCAAAACAGGTGCATCACCTTTTTTTCTCCCAGCAATTGCTTTTTGTTACCTTGGCTGTGCCGGTACTGTTAGTCAGACACTGGGATGAGCCAGATCAGGAAACTGATTTGAGTTAAAACCTAAAGGTTAAATTCTCAGATCCACTCCACTTGCATAATCCTGCAACAGTTGTGCTGAGACAACTGAGGAGGACAAAGCTGGCCATGGATGAGAGGAACAGTGGATATTCAGACACAAACCCCAAGTATGAGTCTGCAGGTTTAGCTGAGTATGCCAGTCATTGTGTCAGTTCTTCTGCTTACTCTGAATCTTCATGCATTTAAAATAGTTTTACACTTCTAGTTCTCACTGCACAGTTAATCCAGTGAGCATCACTGGAATTCATCCTGCAGTTTACCGACGAGATTGGGTGTCTGGGAATCAACAAAGCTCCTTTGATAAGCTAAGAAGATGTGACTTTGTTTTCCTTAAATTGAAACAACAATGAATAGTTCTGGCAATTGCAGAGAGAATGGAAACAACCCCAAACTTGGCATGCACTGTGGAGCAATTAAAATAAAGGTTGTGGCCAGCACCCTCATTGTTCTCTTGGCAGCCTTCCACAATCTCCATGTGAATTGGCGGGGCCTCTGTGGGGCTGTGTCAACGCAAAGAGCTCTCCTTTGCTGTCCTACTCAGAGGGTGCTGCAGGTCTCGATGTCACATCCATCACTAAGGTCCAACACAAATCCTGTCTGTGCCAGCACATTGCACCAAATTTTGGTGTCTGTGCGCAGAGGCAGGCGGCATCCTGCTGGAGATGTGCTGATCCTGCTATTGCCCCTCAGGAGGACAGTTTTCCTGAGGTCCTTTGACCTGACTGATTCCTTCCCATTGCTCCTGAGCAGTCACTTGTGGCAATAGACCTGTGAAAGTCCTGGTTGTGAGGGGTTTTCAGTCACACCAGACTGAAGAAAGGTGGACAAATTAGGCATGGATCTGCAGCAACCAAAAGAAGTAGAAGCAATTAAAATGGGTTTAAAACATAAGTGAAGGTAAGAGGTGTTGTTGCTTAACCGTTAAATTTCAGATTTTGAAAACTGTTACATTTCAGATTTCAAAACCTGTTCAATTTCAGGTCATCCTATGTTGGAACCCAGGACATCCCTCTGGCTGCCCTGGATGGCTTGAGACCCTGGCAGGGGGCTCAGGGATCTTGGCACAGAGCCCAGGACCCCTGTGCCTTTGATTTCAACCCATGGAAAAAATTACCACATTTGTATGAAGAACTACAAGTCACAAAAAATAAGTAGAGTATAAGTTAGTTTATCACAGGGTGAAAAAGTAAGATTTTTAAGATTTTTTAGAATTGGGGTTTGGGGTCAACATGGAGGAATTTGGGCATGTTCTGTCCTTCTTTTTCCTTCTTCTTGGCATCCATCTTCTGGGTGATGATGGCACTTTGGATTGGTTTAGAGTAGAACTGGACTGTACAACACAGGTGATAGGTATTGGAAGATAATTGTAAATAATGTTTATGTATTTTGTAATATAAAAAGATAATACCGCCCTGAAGGCAGGCAGTGTGCCTTGGACTGACCTGCTGGACGGACCTCGGCTGGTCAGGGAAAGAATTTGTTAAATAAGATAAAATAAACAACCTCGGAAACTGCAGGCAAAGACTCCTGACTCTTTCTCCGGTTCTCAGGCTGGGCTACGAAGACTTTTAAACATACCCAGGTGGTCATCTCGAGCTCCTGAGAGGCAATATTTTGGGAATGAGACTCTTCTCTTTCTATGACTAATGTATAACATGCCAGCTACAGTGCCAGAAAAGAACGTTGTCTCCGACTTGATCACAGCTTCAAGCTGTTTAAATGTGATAGTTGCAAGACCTGGTTATGAATAGCAATTAGAGATCCCCTTGCTTGCCTTTTATTGTATTTCAGTTCATCTCTCAAGCTATATGTGAATCATTACAAGTTATTTATGACTAGATAAATAACGTGTAATAACCTGGATAAGTCTCAGGGATTAAAACAAAGGGCTCACAGGCATACGTATGATAAATATGACATACTGAAGCCATAAAGCACACTTTTGTAAAAAATGTCACCCTAGTGCAGTACGCTCACCTTCATGGGCATTCTCAGAAGCACTTGAGATGTGCTTGAGCAGCAATGCATAACCAAGACCAGTGGGAAAAAACTTTGTTTTTCCAGAAAATTATTGTGTTGGGAAAATGGGTTGGAAATGGTACAAGAAGGCCTTGCATTGGGCAAAAAAACCTCAGCCATGCAGTAGGGCTAAACCTGTGCTTTAGTTTAGGACTCTTGTGTAAGATCTGTCTTTGGTTGTGTACATGTAAAAGGCCACTCTTGTCTGTACCTGCCCCTCTGTAATAACCAGAATGAACAACATTGCTTTTCACTTCCTCCAGACAAAGTTCTAATATATACTACTTTTAATTTCAGGTGCAGCCCACCAATATTTGAGTTTTATACCTTAGGAGCTTTTACAAATTCAAAATTTAATTTAATTAGGGATTTCTCCAGTAGGAAGATCTCCTGTACCTGGCCTTACAGCCTGCCTTACCAGAAAATGTCAGACTTGTATGCTGACCTGTCCTCTGCAACAGCCTGGAGACTCAATTACTGCTTGAAGCACATGGTGTTCAAAGAGAGCTTTAACTTGTCTGACAAAGCGACTGTGCGTGAAATGTGCAAATGGCATGTAGCAGTACTAATTTTCATCCTGCATGCCAACAGTGCAACTATTCTATACACAAATTTGCTCCACTCCAGTGCCAGAAGCTGGCATATGCTGGCCTAATGTTGGCATTCTGAAAATAATGCCAAAGTGTCAGATCCCTGAGAGATACGCAAAAATATTTCCAACCTTGGTTCTTTTTCTTGAACTTTAATCTTCCCTGCTCTCACTACATTACTTACAATATCCAGCTTCATTTGGAATCTGCACATCCCAAATCTCTGCACAGAAGGCTGCCTTGTAGCTTTCTATCAGGGAAGAAGAATAGCAAAAGTGCCAGAAGAAATCCTCCCCCTTCCATCAACAGAATAGTTTTGAAGGTGGCTGTAACCATGCCAAGCCTGAATTGTACTTTTCCATCCAAGCTCCAGCTCTGGTGCAAAGCCTCCACATTGGGCTAGGGAAGGACTTGTGGAGAGTGGCTGAAGTCCTGAGCTGTAGGCTATGCTTGAGTTATCCAGTTGTTAATAAGTTGCCCCAATAAGCATGTGCTACCTGGGAGACTGGGCTAACTGGACATTGTGCTGATGGTAAACACCTGGATATCCAGCCTAACTCGAGAAAGACAGGTTTATATGTAGTTTGGCTCACCCTGTGTAAATGGTCAGATTTCAAGATACACATGCTTTCATTTGAAATGTGGGGGGTTCATTCCCTGCTCAACGATGATTGCAAACAAGATGATAATTTTGGCATTAACCACTAGATGGTCCTCTTTCTCAAATAAAAAAAAAAAAAGTAGCTCCGAAAATAAAGCCAGTCCTGGCTTTTCTCTAAACCTGAATGTTAGTAGAGAATGGTTTCTTTGTAAAGGTAAATGTTAGATGTTATTCATCTAGTTGAGGGAACAGACATAGTTTTCTGAATAGGTTTGAATACAAATTTTCATAATACCTCCAAACTCATTTAGTGCAACTGGTCCTCTACCACATTACAGAAGGCTGGGCAGACTCATAGGTCAGGCATTTGCAAACTTTTCCCAGACTGGTATGTGAAACAATAAGAGTGGGCTGGAGGAGAAAACAGTTTCTGTTTCTCCATCCAACTGCATCAAATGTCTTTGCTTTTGTGATTTTTCCCCTTGTTTGTAGAAGGTGCTGACCAGCAAAAGAATTAGAGAAAAAAGATTTGGATTAGTTCTTTGAGAAAACTATATGGGAGGATTTGTCATCAAAACTGTAGCTCACTGTTGGCCTCTGGTCTGGTACTGTCTTGTCAAAGAATATTTCTCTACATCAGGCTCACTGGACCTCATTCTCTTGCCTCCAGGCAATTCATCCCCCTCAGCATTTCTGGCCCAGAAGCCTGACCTCTCCTTACCTTGGGAAGTTGCTGTCCTCCTCACTGCCTTTCACACCTATGTTATCTACTACTGCCTTTTGATTTAGTTGCATCCTGGTGCATCCCTGGTCAGCCTTCCCACTGAGACACTCCAACTAGCAGCTAGCTCAGCCCTATTCCTGCTCGAAACTTATGTGGGAATTTTATGTGCAGGACTCTAATTGTGTGTGAGGCAGGACTTGGGTTCTTCTCAAGGATCTTCTACAAAGAAGACAGCATGTGCCCAGCCCCTCCTGCAGAAGTAGGAAAAGAAGGGAAATTTTAACACAAAACCTCTGCACCTTCACTGCAGACCAAGCTATCCTCTAGATGATCTTTCCGGTTTGGTCTTTTACACCCCTGGTTCTTCTGACACCTAGTTCCTCCCAGGTTTGAGTGGCTTTCACATTGCTGTGCTGCATGAGCTGACTTGCTTTTCTCAGCCAAAGCATAAGCCCTGCTATAGATGGGGTAACAAAATAAAATCACAGCTGCCTGAAAAGACCCTGAGAAGCCAGGATGATTTGTGTGGAAGCTTGTGGGTACTGCACATAGCACTGTGGTGGTTCATTTATGGTCTGGTGGATAGAAATGATGATGTCTAGTGTATGAAAATGGAGTAAAATTTACTTTGGCAGGAGAAATGCCTGATGAGGCTCATTTAAACAGACTGTCACATAATTTATTACTCTTCATTGCTGAGAACACTTTACAGTAGTCTTTCATGAAATCAGAATGATTGAAATTGAAAATATTTGAATGAAAGAGAAAATGAAAGCTCTTGAAACTGGCAAGTAAGTGTGTCCAGAATAGATGTACAGCCATGATCCTTCTTGTAGCAGAGAAAGAGCTGTGAAGTCCTTAGCACACAATTTTGTGGACACTGAGAATTTACATGGGTTCAGGAAGCAACAGTGAAAGAGAAGAAACCCATCAAGGCTACTTACCACAAAGAAACATTTGGTTTGAGAAGTCTCTGGACCAAAGGCCTTGAGGGTCTGTGGGAAGAGTATAGTGGGGAAAGTGAAAATATGCTACCCTGTTTTTAGACTTTCCCATAAATGTCCTTTGCTGTCCACTGTCAAAACCAAGATACTGCACTAGATCAACTTTGGGCCAGAATGAAGATAGATGATCATATTAGAGCATTTTAAATGCTGGCTCTCCTAATAATTACTTTTTGTGTGTGTGTGGTTGGGGTTTCTTTTATTTTTGTATGGCAAATTGTTTTGCAAGCAGCCTTTACCAATAAGCAAACATTCTTAACATGAAGACATTGCACAATTTTGTTTTATGTAGTAACTTCCATGTAGGTGACAACTGGTGAAAATCATCTGTGCTATGAAAAGGCTCACATTGCAGTGTCATCAAGACTAGAAAAAGTAAATGGGATGAAAGAAACTTTTGCTTCTATTTTGAAATGACAGGATCACTAGCAAAACAGCAAAGCAAGAAGGGGTCCTGTACATGCTGGAGAAAAGAAACCTTTACTCCAGCAATTGCCCACTAGAGATCATGAAAGGATACTCACATTTTCTGATCAAAATAAATGTGAAAAGCAGTAAGGGAAAAGCTCTACAATGAGAAGCCATGAAGAGTTTTACTTACTAGGAGGATATCCTCTGCACACATGCACACAAAATTAGCACAGCCACTGTCTGGTTCTTGGATGCTGATTGATTTTTAGGTAGGGAGTATTTGCAAGGTTCAAAGGGAACACGCTAAAAGGAGGTTTCTGAGAAAAGCATGTATATCTATTATTGATTGTGATAACTGTAGGAAGACCTTTTGTGCTACCATGGACTTGAAGTGCTCTTCATATTTTGAAGTTGTGATCCTGAGTAGTCTGAGTAAACTCTTGAAAACTTGGATGAGGAAGACACTTCTTTTAGCTTCTGTTGAGTGGAAAATGGAGAATGGAAGAGTATTTCTCAGGGTTCTTTACAATTTTCGTTCATACATGTACACATAAATCAAACTATTATACAGAAATTAAAAATCCCTGCAATTAGTGACCATACTCTCCCAGTGGTATTTGATGCTTGGATGCTGCATAAGAGCAGGGCCAGACAACATTTCACCATGCTTCCTCATAGAAATACCTTGCAAATTGCCCATAGGAAATAAAATAATTTAATTTCTTTTGAGAGGTGCCTACAGTGAAAAAGCATTATTTGTGCTTTGAGGTTTTCCCAACTTGAAGTGTCATTATAGAAAAACTGAATATATTTGGTATTGAATTTCATCTTAATCCTAATGGGATTCCAGCATTTCTTATGCAGTCTCAGTTTATGGATGGGGTCAGGCCTCAGAGCCCCCTTTCAAAGCACAGCCTTAAAATTGTTCCTTTGGGTACCTCACCAGGAGCAGAGCATGAACATGGGTCTGTGAAGAGAGGGCTTGTGGCTCCCAGCCAGCCCAGTAACACTTTACATCTCTACCTCTCTGCAGGGTGTTGCTCAAGGAATGAAGCACTTGCCAGTTCAGCTGCTCTTCCCTGCAAACCTCCAGAGTAAACAAGGTCAGCTTCCAGAGCAGCAAGATCCCTAACAGAAAGGCCGCAGTGACACATTAGTCAAGAGACAGAGTTAAAAATAACCACTCAGAAGAGACACCTATTGTGGAAACACAATATTGTTCGAGATGTTGGCCTCATGCACATGAAATTTTCTCTGCCACAAAACTGCTAAGGACCTGCTTAAGCACTGAATCACTACTTATTTCATCAGCTACTTGTGTGCTGTGTTGCAGTGTGACTTATGCATGGGTGGGTTGATCCGAGCTGCGGGTTGGGGCTGAATGAAACATGAGCTGTCATCAGGTAATATCCTAAGTAAAAAGGAAAGATGGGACAACAGCAAGAGGAACAAGGACTGGGGACGAGTGTGTGTACTGACTGTTCCAGCTTGCTGGTTCTGATAGCTCCCCACTGTCCATCTGCTTTTTCTTGCCACAACTCATTCTCAACCACGAGTGTTTCCCCCTGCAGACATGCACTTCAGGCAGAGCATCTCGGCTGGGCAGCACAGAGAGCTTGGCTGTCCTTTGCAGAAGCTGTAGCTGCTCCCGTCTGTCTGTGCCCTCCCTCCCCAGGCACATGGCAGCAGCCCCCTTCCCTCTGCTCTCTTCCTGGTGGACTTGGGGGCCTCAGTCATGTGTCCTGCCATGCCCCCCCCTAAAATCCTCTGGCGCCGCCTTCAACTCCTGCTCCGTGCCCTGATCAATGGCTTTCTAATAGAGCCTCCGTTCTCCTACCCCTCCTTTTGTAAATTTAAATCCTGCTCACCAGTACTGCTGACGTCCACTGGCCCACCTCTTGACTCCCCCTCCCTGCTTCAAGTCCACTTCCCTCCAGTATAAAAGGCACATGCCCCCATCTGCTGCCCTGCTTCTGCTTGGAGCAGCGTCTACCTGAGAATCAGCTTTGGTGCGCACAGGTGAGTGCCTTCCCCTGTCTGCTTCAGCGCTTGTCCAGGCTCTTTCTTGCTGAATGTCCTTTTTTCCTTTTTGGGCTTTAGCTTACCTAGGTTAACATACACAGCTGTGCCCTGTGCTCAGTAACTTTTGCCCAGTTTTTGTTAGCGAAGCAACCCGTGCCGAGGTAGGGTGGCTGACCCCGCGGGCAGTGCTGTGCCCTGCAGGGAGAGCGCGGGCAGGACTTGGCAGCACCACCCTGCTCCTCTTCGGCTCTCCCGAAACCAACCTGGTCCTGGGCCTACGCCCACACGGATCCCATCCCTCGGGGGTGCTTCCAGCGCTTTTCACATTTGCATCAGAGGGAGTGTATACAGTTCCTGATCTCAAGAAAGATGCTGGTGTAGGATGTAAAGAGTTAATATACCCTTGTCTTCCGAGAACAACCATGGTAGGGGTATACCTGATGGATCTGCAGCAGAGCTTCAGTTTGGTATAAGAGCCCCTATGTGCCCAGAGGGAGAGCTAAGCTGGTCTTCTGCTCCTTGTGAAGCAGACCCATGGTAAGCTGTGATACTGCTGCTTCACTGTAGCTTTGTATGTGGCTTTAATTTTCCTCTTTCATGTCGATGAAAGTTGTCACCTGTTGCTCAGCCAAAATTTAAAGACACTGCTTGGGCACGAAGCAGAAGTGGCAAGTTGATCAAATGACTGTGGCACTGGATTTTGCTGAGCACCAGGAGCAAAATTATTCCTGAAAATTTTAATCCTGTCAACCAGTTGCAACTATCCTGTCAATTGTTGCAACTAGTCAGTTTTAAAATTTTTATGATTATTTAATAGCTGAAAATGGAGGCACACAGCTTGATTGTGTGAAGTCTTGTTCTTTTTCAATTTTCTTTTTGGAAGAAAGCTGCAGGTCTGGACCTGAGGAGATCACAGCCCATCTTATCCACACGACTCTTGAAAGGACTGTGTGTAGGTAACCAGGACACGATGGAGCTGGGTGTTAGAAATGCTCAGGGTCAAGTTTGTGGCAGTACCTCTGTCTCTGTTTCTTTGCGTATAAACAGTGCTGGGACAATTAGGTGTAGGAAAAATTAGGGAGGATTAGGGATGCTAAGCACCCTGATTATTTAGGGCGGCATATTACTGAGGAGCAGTGGGAGTGATGTGCTTCACAGAAACCCTAGCCAGGAGAAGAATATGAACAAAAAGTTCAATACATTACAGTGCTGTAGAAAGTGGCTGCAGTGGCACAGGGCCAGCTGGTGGGGACTGAAGCACAGCAGTGCTTAGGAAAAAGTGTGTGCTAAAAGCTTTTCTCTGTATTTTTGTCTTTCATCAACAATGAGCTCAAGGCAAGCTCTTCTTCCTGTAACTCGATTCCAAAAAAAAAAAACCCCAAGACGCAAAACCAGGGAGCAAGTAACTTGGAAAACCTGTCAGCAGCCCTGTAAACACATCATAGAGATGCCTCAAAACACCTTTTTGTCTCACTGAAACTAAGGTTTTGCTTAAAATGGAGCAACAGGAGAGGTACCTCAGCTTAAACTAAAGACAGAATTCACCACATGGGTGAATTCTGCATGCTAAGACAATTTAGTCCTAATTGTGATGAGATTGTCATGAGATATTCAAGTTAGAAAAAGTTAATTTGCAGTTTTGAAATCATGAGTTAAAATCACTTTCCTATAAGCTGCCTGGTAAGCAGCTGTCAATGTGGGAAAAAGCCCTTGAGAAACCTTCACTGAATACTAGGAGTGAAGGAGCTTTTGACTGCATTTTAGTGAAAGACACAACAAACTTCTTCATGTGCTTTTGCTATGTTGCCTGTTTGGTGTGACTGGGAGCATCTTGCATCAAAATTTTTATTCCTGCTCTGCCTGTATTGAAAGGAGGCTAAGATTTTGGCAGCAACTGGGGAAAAATTCCACCTTTACACAAAGAAAAGCTGCTGTATAGGCATAGCTGAAAGGTTTTATTACAGCCTCTGTGCCTGTATATCTACATCATTTATATGATGCTTAAGCAAATAGGCTCCTGCTCTATAGGCAGAGGCTCCAGGATGTCAAATGTAGAAGCAGACCTTGCATGTCACAAGACACGGTCCTGGTGTGACAGCTGGGAGAGCTGCCATGAGGAAGCTTGTAGAAAATGCCAGAGACAGTGGTAAGCAGAGCCTGGCTCTCTCCCCTTCCTAGATGCAATTTTTCCAGCTCAGCACCTTCTATTCTGCCCATCCTATCCTATGGAAGCTGGGAGAGATTTCTCATTCTGTTGCATCTGAGTGTGTTTACAGGACTGGGACATCTACAAGTGGAAACTGGAACTAAAAATTGTAATTTTGCACACTGGCAAAAAATGGCAGAAGAGAGTATTCCCATTTATATTAAAATGCATTTAGTTGTAAAAAGAGTGTGTAAACCACAAATATTAAACACATTTTGTTGGCCAATGCCCAGGGTCATACAGAGAGCCATATAGAATCAGCAGTGAACTCAGGGTCAGGACTCAAGTGTCCTGTGAAGACTTTGACTGCTAGAGAGAAAAACTCTCCACTGTTTACCTCAGAGATGGCCCTTTTCATAGCCTTTGCCTTCAAACAGAAATGCCCAGGACATCCCCAGAATGAGTGTTCCATAGAACTCAGAGCCATGAAATGGCTTTGATGGATGGGAACATACTGTTAAAGTTGCCATGTTCCTTCACCTTGAGAGCTTTAACTCATATGTGTTGCCCATGTTCACTCTTCTCCTTACAGCCTTCCCACCACTGCTCCGTCATGTGGCATCCAATCTCCTGGACACCACGTGCACAGTGGTCACCAAACCACTTAAAGCTAGTCACTGTCTATGTCCTGATGCTCTTGGTGTCGCTCAGCTTTGCGTCGGGACAGAGCAGGCCGTTTAAACACCAGATAGACAACAGAAGTAAGTATGAGTCTCACCTGACATGGTGACCCCACAGTCTCTGCTGCACTGAGGGATCAGGTCTGGGCTGTCAGGCAAAATTCAACAGCAAATCACACAGGTGTTTCTGTGGTGTCACCTTGGTGTGAGGGCCTGTGCTTCCATTTGTATTTGTCTGTACATATACAGAACCTCTTGTCCTTCTCACAGCCCTTAATTAGCCAAGGCAAATAGCATTGTTTTTGATAAATATCAGTGAAGATACTAATGTGCAAAGGACAGACAAGAAATTGTAAAGTGGTATACATCAAATATTTAAGCACCAAATTTTCAGCTGTGTTCTGCAGACCTACACAACTACTTCTATATAATAAAAAGAAACCGATGCTCCAGAAAGTTAAGTTAGTTTCACTTTACAGACATCTTCAATTCTGTCTGGGACTGTGAGTAATCTGAAAGTCCAAATACAGGTGGTTGAAGTATCTGCATTCAGATACTCTGTGAAGAACTGAGAGTATCCAAGTCATGGATGATACCATGTATCTGAAGTTTAAACTAGTACATATTCCAAAAGATCTCTGAGAAAATCACCAAGAAATCTCATATTCCCCCAGGGTTTATAGACTGATAATGGTAGGTGGAGTGGGAGAGAGGTATTGTGGAGAGTAAGGTGTGTGGGCTCAGTGCTGTACCTCTCCCCATTAAAGATAATAGAGATGTTGGGAACCTCAGGTTTTAGGTACACAGGTGAAAGTTTCTTTGGTTTTGTTGAGTAAGAAGGCTGTTAAACACTATTCTGAAAGACTTAAGAGATGTATTTATGGAGAAATTTAAAGGCAAGGTGAATTTTTTCCTCTGTTAAAGCATCAAAATGCATAGGGGAATATCCTCCTGCCTTGACTGAGACTTTAATGTGACAGGGATGACATATAATGCATTAAATTGTAATTTATTCCGGTTCCTGACAGTTGTCTGTCTCTGGGATTTCCTTAAGGTGGCTCATCTCCAGCATATTTTAGAATTTTCCTGCTGCTATATCTTTTAAATATAGTCTTTAATACTTTAAAAACAATATTATAGTCTTTTAATACAACTATAACCCTCTGAACACCTGCCCCAAAACTATGCTAGACCACAAAAATAAGATGTGTCAGAGCTTTAAAAGAAAAAAAAAAAAAAGTTAGTTATGAAAACAACTTCCTAAGTGATTCCTAAGTGAACAAGAATTAACTTTACATGTTTACCTCTCATGTAGGAATCCCTTCTGCAATCCAGTGGATTTGTTAGCCTGTACCTACTGCAGAGAATTTAGATGGGCCCTTTGGCTCATGTTAGAAACACAGGTTGCAGTCCAGATGGGTGAAAATTAATTTTGCAACTGAATCCTCTTCCTTTGGGCTCTACACATGGAAAGGCACCAGTAAGCTGTGTCTGGCTGTGGCCTTTCCTTTTTTTTTTCCTCCTGGGCTCCAAGTAAGCTAACATCCTCAAGATGTTCAGGAAACAGTGCCTCCAACTGCAGTGGTACATCCTCACTGAATGCTTTGAATTCCAGGTCCTGAGATTGACCCTTTTTGGTATGTAGGCCGTGGTGTTCGCCCCATCGGTCGCTTTGGGAAGAGGCAGCTGAGAAGCAGCCGTGGCAGCCTGAGGCCTGTGAGCGGACACCTGGATTTCATCTTGAATGCTTTGTGGGAGCAAAAATCATTGGACACAGAGGACAGTGACTGGTGATCTCTGTCCCCCAAGGTGGTGACCCAATCTCTGTGCTTTGAATTGTGCTCTCCCCTGCACCTCAGAGCTACAGTTCTGCTTTTGCCTAGCAATCCCACACAGCTCTTCTTTCTGCTCCTTATGCAATTACTTGAAAAAGAAACATGTTCAGGGTGCAGGTAAAAGACAATGCATGGACACCAGCACTGAGTGCCACCACTGCTTTTAAAAATGTTTCTTCATTGTGCATCCCTACAGTCTCCTGATCCTGTTCACTGGGTTCACTGTAAGGTTTATCTAAAACCCATACAGCTTTGAGGCTGGGATTTAAACTCTGCAGTGTTAAATATATCATGAAACCTTCCTGTCCTATTTCAAAGTCAATGGCTGTTGATATGTAAAAATAAAAAGCAATGGTTGGAAGAAAGAAAAAAGGCTCTTACCAATTTTTAATGTACCTGCATTAATGATATGAAATGCTGGTTCTGTGTGTATAGCTTTTATAGAGATTGTTAACATCCACTCTTAAGAATGTCTCCTGAAGTACCCACTGGCCTTCATAATTCTTCCTGTACTGATGGAGAGATATATTAATGAACAAAGAGGAGCCCCTATTGAAGATGTGTATTTTCTCCCTGCTGAAAAAAAAAGAGGCTAATTGAACTCTTTGAAGTAGTTTTGTGCCTACTGCATGTAATCACGCACTATAATCCAAAAGGAGCAAGGGCCTGAATGATTTGATTCCCTTTAAAACAATGTCACTATTTCCAAGTACATTGTCTGAGCAAGCTAAAGTCACTCTTTGAGGATCACAAGCCATGTGCTATCTATTCCATTAGTCCACATCAATAAGCCTGATGATGCAGCTCAATATCCCTATTTACTCATGTTAATATAACTTTGCTTTATTACTTTTATAAGAAGTGTTACTTACAATATGTTTCATCTTGATTAATAATTATTAGCAGGAATAATACAGTTTACTCTATGGCTTATACCCAAAAAAAGATTATAATTTAGGCAATAAGTGATGGTAAAACCCAAGCCATGAATCATTCTGCAAAGGCTGAACTTGAATAGACTTCTAGTTCTAGTTGTGTTTTGTGAGAATTACTACTAAAATTAAAAAATTGTTGAATTAACCATTGCAGACATTTTAACTCTTCTCTCTCTTTTTTTGCAAATGGCCTGTGAGCAAGGGATAGGTTTTTATTATAAGGGAGTTACTTCCATTTATAATACAACAAAGCTGCTGACAAAAAGTGTAACTTAAAACACACTTATTTTACTGAATGCTTTCATGGTGGAGAAGATATGCCGATAAGTATTTGGATCTGCATTCATTGCAAGGAACTTTGGAAGTGCGAGACCAAGATTATCGGCAGGGTTCTTGCTCAGTTTTTGTAGCAATCCCAGAGAGAGATCAAGAAATTCTGAGAAACTGTACTTGAGATGGTATTTCACCCAACAGACTCAATGGTTTGCAGAAGACTCATCAGCAGATGTTCCTAACAGGATTCCTCCTACCTCAGCCCTAGAGGAGGAGGAGGTGTGAACCAAAAGTGCACCCTTGCCCTCGGCAAACCCCGGCACCCCTGTGGAGATGCCTGTGTCCTGGGTGTGACGGTGTCATGTGTGTGGCTGTGGGTTCTGAATGCTTCTGGGCCAAAGTGCACATAAATCCAAACAACAGAGAACAGCTTTTTGGTTTTCTTTATGAATCAAGTAGTTGAAAAGGCATTCTTTTCATAAATCGCTTTTACTCTTTTGTAATTTCTCTTGACAATAATTCTTGTGAGTATGCAGATAACAACAACAAGGCAAGCTTAATATTCACTCAGACTTAATCAAATAGGTCATATAGTCTTCATTTTACGCATTAAAATATTTTCATTTATAAAAATTAATCTAAATATAAACACTAAAGATTGAAATCACCTGATGACAAAATAATTCTTTGTGTGCTATAACATATGCTTTTATGATTTTTTTAAAACAGTAAATTATATCTTTGCATGTATTTGGCACGATAAACATTTGTAAAAATTCAAATGCCTTAGAGCAGGTGGGATTTTTTTTAATTTTTTTTTTTTTTTTTTTTCAATGCCTACACAGTACACATTTGTCTGTCAAAGAAGACTGGATATTTTAACATTGTAACACGATAATAGCTGCTTTTCATGCCTCTTAAGGAAAACAACCTACTCCAAACTTTGTTGGAGTTGTTTAAATCACACTAACAGAACAAAAGCCAAAGAGTTATTCTATTAAAATTAGTCCTTTATGTATTGATATTACATACACAATATTATTTATTATTTATTAGACGAATATGCAGACCAACCACCATTAATGACATTTCATAACACGCATACCTGCATAAACCAGAACCTGGGAATGTATTGTATACATACACAAGAACAGTCAATGGAGGAGGAGACTGAATAATAAAAAAATTACTAGGCATCCTACTCTGTTTAATCTCCTTTACTGGATTGCATATATAAATAAAATCTATTTTTTTTAATATATATATTTATATATTAAACAGAGTGGGCCAAATTCTTCCCTCACATCTGTGCAAACCAATTTCAGAGAACTAGTATTATGTGAGAGTAAAAGAAGGCCTAATTTCACCCGGAATGAACACACTGGGCCAGATCTTGGGCAGATGGAAATTCCTTGAAGGGATGGAGTGACACTTGTGTATTTTAAGTGGGAAGATGGTTGTATTCATTCCAAGGGTTCCTCACATGCAGCTGGACATCAGAGTACTAACAAGCTAAATGTCAAATGTGAATGGCAGATTTGCAACTGGCACTGTTTTTTCAATCAACCCATCCAACCATTCCTTGTCTTCCTCATTCATGCCCCTAAATCCAGCCTAGCCAGGAAATTTGCCCAGTTTTACTTGTATTTGCCCAGCCATAGGCATTGCACAGCCTGGTGTCCCAGGGAATTGCTTTCCTGCTGCATGACAGGTAACATGTGGCACTCTGCTCATGGGTGCTCACTGGGAGCCCAGGGAAAGAAGGAACTGTCTTCCTTCCTGATGCCCACAGCTCTTGGGAGAGCTCACCACTCCTTAATGCTGAGGGGAACGTGCCAGCCCATGCCTTCCTTCATAGCACATTTCACATCAACCCCATCTGCACTTGGGTACCTGCTCTGCAGCTGGTGTGGAAGGTAAGGGATTCACTGGCTTATCACCTCCTCTGACTACCTTCTTTGTATTCTTCAGAGCGAAAATTACCACAAATTGGCAATGTTCTCCCACAAAAGGGTGAGAGGAACATCCTGTAAGCAGCATCCTTCCTCCTGGGCATCTGCCAAAGGGCCTTCTAGTCTGACTCACCTGTTAAGGGTCTCAAGAAATGAAAGAAGGAATATCACTATTCACAATCCAATTCAGAGTGTCCAGTACTAGTGGGATGCACGTGGCACCAGCAACAGGGCCCAGCTACTCTCTGGTGGCTCCAGACTAGTATAGGAATTGATGTTTGGGCTACATTTGCCTCCTTCTCAGAAACACCAGTGAACTTTAGAAAGGAATCTCTTGCAAGTTGCAGCCACCCCACAACCATAGTCAGTCAGCAGAGATCTCACCCCCAAGGCTTTCACCTCCTTTTTCCAATCTAAAAGGTTTGGACAGAATTTATTCTGAACTACAGCATGGTTGGCCACCACCAAGTGGACAATACTGCCAAGAACAAGACATAAGAAAGGTGTTGGTTTCTTTAATAACATTGAGATGTTTCCAGACACTGGGATCGTAACTCAGCAGACATCTGGTCCACATGTGTGGCCACCAATTCCTGGTTCCCCCGCTGCCTAGAGCCATATCCCTAGCTCTGAAGCTGGAATATTCAATCTGCAAGATGTACTCTCAGAGAACAGAGAACTCTTCCTCTTCTCACCAACCCTCCCAAGACTTTGACTGACTCCCTGGGAGTAGAGTGAGGTACACAGATTCTCCTCTCCCTCCACGCAGCTGAAAAGTAGCACACGCTGCACGGAGTTGTTCTTATTGCTCGACATGACAGATGCCCACGTGAATAGTAAGAGACCAGCAAATATGGATCACAGGTCTGCTTTGGCAGATTAATTGGCCCATATTTATGACTGATTGAGTGTACAAAAACATACTGCAGTTTAAAGACGACATACTTTAGTACAATCGACAGGGAGAAAAAGTGCATCTTAAAATGTGGAGCCTTGCTTTTGAGACATAGCATCCTGTCTAGAGTCCTCTGAGAACTTTAAGGCAGAGTTTCCTGTAGCAGACCACAATGCTGAAGACTTGGACAGCTTTCTCAGTGAGGTATCCAAATGAAGCCCTATAACTGAGGCTCTGTGGGTTCTTGAGGGTCCATTTTCAGCTGGACATACACAATGGCTGTTAAGAAAAGGCACTCTAGTGTACAGCCTTAGGCAGTGTGTTATTGGCAGTAGGGAAGTGTAGATTTAGTACATCACAGCAGATCCTATAGCAGGTTCCTAGAACAGAGAAGGATATGAAAGAAAAAAACATGAGTGAAGGACTAAACAAACCTGCTGAAGAACATAGCCGAGTCCTTTCCCTTCTCACCTCTCCACGTATTTCCCACATATCCTGTGGCAGACTGCTTTGGAACAGTCAGCTTTTTCTCTTATCCCTCTATTGCTGCTGTAGAAGAAATGACTGACAGCTGTCCTGGTGTTGTGAGCTTTGTTCAAACCCTGCTGAACCAATGTGTGACCTGTTGACCCCTTAAATTCCATTTAGACAGCTTTTGACCATTTCTCAACAATTGATGAAATTCAAGGTGACTCTCACCTGCCAAGTTACAATGCACAGCTGGTTCTGTGGGGGTCTGGTTTAGAAGTCTGAAATGCAGGGGATGGCTAATTTATTTATTCTTCAAAAAATATAGGTAGCACATTCCTGGAGACCTGGCAGCCAGGCTACACTATCACAGGCTGACATTCAGGAGCTTCTATTCTATGGTAAGTATAGTCAGACATCTTCCAGGACATTGGTCATATTTGCTCAAGAGTTGCCTCAGCAGTCTCTAATATTTTTTCCTCAAATTATAAAGAGAAGATTTCTGAAGATGCTGAAATACAGCTGCCTACACAGATAGTGTTATCTCCCTATTTGACTGTTTTTAACAGAGTTTTAAAAACATTTTTTTACCATTAAGTCCTTGGCAGTGCTTTTCCTTTCTTTAGTTCTTTGTGTTAGAGATCCTTGAAGCATGAAGTTTCTGTTAAATGTTCTGACAGTAGTAACTTGAGAACCATCTATTTTTTCACCTGAGAAAAATACAAAAGAGGAGATTTTTCACATAAGAGATTGAAGCAGATATAAAAATATTTCTGAAGAGTCACAGCTTCTAGAGAGATAAAACTTTCACTAAAATGTATGAGGAAAGCTGGATTTAATTTAAATTAAAAACTGCAGGGTGTGGTACTCCAAATAAATTAAAGTTTGAGACCATGTCAAACAGTGGAATTACAAAAGAATAGTGCAGTGAACCAAGCCCTAGAATTTTCAGAGATAATGCACTACAGAGTTAAAAAAACCAACCAAAAATCCACAAAAAAACATGAAAGAAAAAACCCACTTGATTTTATAAAGACATTTCACAGCCATTCTCTGACATACCAGGAGCATTGCTGAGCCATTTCATACAGACTGAAATCAGCAAATATAGACTTTAGGGAAGTGGTGGGTTGTAGAGTGTGGCAGCCACGCTGTGTGGTGCCCAGCCATGCTGCAGCAGCAGCACCCTTCTTGTATTCAGCATTCCTCATTTGCTTTTTCCAGCCTTCTGCCTCTGCTCTTGTTTATTTGTCACTGTCACAACTTTCACTGAGGAGAAAGTGGTGATGCTTTTAAATGTGACAAAGGGGTATTTTATACAATGCAAGTACATGGCAAATGAAGAGGATGGGACAGTCTATTAGGCTTTCTCTGTTTATTTCATAATATAAACTTTTCCCTACTTTGATGACCTGTACATTATATTGAATCTTACAAAGAGAGTCTCTCTCTCTCTCTCTCATCTACATAACACTTTAGGCGCACCTTTTATTGGTGGAGCTGGAAGTTTTCTCCTCTGCTGTCTTGATGTGTCTATTGTATGCATCTGTAAACAACACATATGCATTACTCAACTCCATTATATAGAAAAAGGCAAGATTTCCCCAATGTATTTTTGAATACTACATAATGTTCTGGCACCTGGTTTGTTTGCTTTTGATCCCGTTTCCTTGTCAGGTGAACACAGGGAGCCACGTTCAAGCCTGCAACAGTGAGAGCTGATATTCTGCTCTCAATATCTGAAATCTTCAAAGAAAATAAAAGAGAGAGACAGACAGATGGGGAGGGGGGAAAAGAAGTTTTAAAATTACTGTGGATGCCACTACTGAAATATAACCCTCCCCCAGTAAAATCCTCTTTAATAAGAAAATATAAGAATATATGGCTAACTTCTTCAGCAATTCTGACACTTTCCTGCATTCTTTAATCCTGACATTAAAAGGGGCTTAATTTGTTAGTAAAGATGGAGTAAAAGAACAATCCAACCTACCTTGTGACTCCAAAGAAGAGGCATTTTACTCCTTTTGAGGGGAAAAAAGAAAGGAGGAGAGAAAAACCTACATCTGCTATCTCCCAATTACAGTAATTTCACGACCATAAGGCGCACCAGACTATAAGGCGCACCCCCCGGGAGTTGGCAAAATTCGCAACTTTGTAGATCATATAAGGCGCACTGGACTATAGGGCACACTTTTTTTGCAGTGAGGATCTGCCCCCAGCTCCTCCTGTGCAGTTGCTGGCTGATGCCCCGCCTCAACCTGGCAGCCATGGGCCCCCGGGCCTAGCCTGTACCCGGCGTGCCTGCTGCCGCTCCGCCCAGCCTCCCCAGGGCCAGGCTGTGCCTGCCGGGGCTCCTCCCCGCCTCCACCTGGCAGCCATGGCCCTGCCGGCTCTCCCCGCGGCTCGCAGCTCTCACTTCCAGGTTTGCAAATTTCCAAACTTTGTCCATTATATAAGGTGCACCGGACTATAAGGCACACTTCTGGGTTTGGGGGAAAATTTTAGTCAAAAGGGTGTGCCTTATAGTTGTGAAATCACTGTACCTTTAGCTGCATAATCCCAAATTCATTCAAACTGAGTTTTTAAAAGGCTACATTCAAAGAATAACTTTGTGGGACACGTTTTCTAACTCAGAATTAATTTCATACACATGCAAAGTACATACTCTGTCACAAAATCTAAACATTTGATCTTACATATTTATAGTTCAAATGTATATGCATATTAAACACAAGCATGCATAAATGCAGGCACTATATAAAAATACTGAATGGAAAACAAATTGCCAGGGCAAAGTAGTCTGCTATTGAAAGTAGTGGAGACAAGTGTTGACAAAAGAGAAAGAAGATTCAGGGAAGTCAGACATATAACCCAACGTCTGATTCACAATGACACCTGAAGCCACAGTTGGCTTCACTCTGCAGATCTTCCAATGGCCTCCTTGCACAGCTTAGACTTCTCTCCTCCTCCCTCTCACTCCCATTAACAGATTTAGCCTAAAATAATGACCGAAGCCACTGTCAGTTTGCCAAGTAATACAGCAATGCACTTCTGACATCAGAGACATGTCAGGCTCTCAGATCTTTGCTCATTCCTGAGTTGAGCATGCTTCCAATGAGTAAAATCACCATGTATTTCCCATTAAATCCTGACACAGTCAGGTCAGGGCATCTTGCTGACTACAGACTGGACAGTGAGCTGCAAGCAGTGTCAGGCCCTTGAGGTCTGGCAGCATTATCTTGTTCAACTTTTAGCACCAGATCACAATGTGTTCTGAGCCCTGGACTTTCTGGAGCCCTGCTAGAGTGGTGCTAGAACACAGTGCACAAGAGTTCTTGCCTTTGGCTGGGATGTGTGTTGCTTAGCACCTAAATCCCATGGCAGGCATGCAAGCCTTAGGCTCTGTCCTTGGTTCAGCCTCTGGCTGCTGTTGGCCTTTGCTGGTAGAAAGCTGCTAAGAGTGGCATCTTTTGGAAAGCGCTTGACAAGTTGCTGATTAGATATACTGCCTCAGACTCTATTTGCTGTCTGACCAGGGCCACACACATGACATGGAGCGCAGCATGGGAGCTGCCTGGCAGCTAGGAGCAGTCCAGCATTAGTACTGCAGTAAGAGGCTGCTGCAGTGCCATGTCCAAAACCAAGCTGAGGGAAGAAACAAAGAGATACAGTACATCTGGCTGGGCTGAGTTATACAGCTCCGTTATGCTCTGCTCAGCTTGTGTAATGCAGTCAGCATCCTTAGATCATCAGACTACGGCAGTACAAAAGAATATTCAAGGTGTGTACAGTGAGGTGGATGTTAGGCAAGGCAGTGTGAAACCTGCAGATGGGGAGGAGCTGCTGTCCTTACCTGAAGCTCTGCATGGTGGACCTGGGCAGCTGCTGTGGCCACCTGATCCTCCAGATCGGCCAGCTCGGATTCCTCAGTAACACTGTTGATCCTGCGTGCGGCGTCTTCCAGGTTGGTCAGCTGCCCCTCCAGCCCATACACCGTGCTGGCTGTCAGGTACACCTGCAGGGCCAAGGCACAGACAGGTGTCAGTAATTCATGGTTTGTGGGCATGCAGGTTTGAGCAGACTGCGTTTTCCATCACACCTGCAAGCTTCTCTGCTTGCTAGCCTACCACAAGGAGATTTACCTGGCAAGAGGAAAGTTATGGGGAAATAATCTGAAAAACACACATCCACAAAGAGAAGGGATGAACGAGGTGGCTGCATTATAGATTTCATAGGTGCTACAATAGTGTTCCAAACCAGATTTGTTCCAGACTGATCAGCAAAGAAAAATGTTGAAAAGTTTGCTTTTATATTATAGATATTCAATTGCATAACACCTTAAGTTTACAAAGGGAAGTCAACAGATCACACCTTATATAAAGCTGTGCTTCTTTAAACCCACTTGATGCCTCTGGTAGTAAAAACTGCATGAATAACTGTTCAGCAGCAAATAGTTATTAACTTCCTATGGAGTAAATGTGCTTATATGTATAATAATTGTCCATCTCATCCTGCTCTCATCCAAACATACAGCAGGCAAAACCTTCCCACCTCCTGGACCTTTGAGTGAATCTGGGGAGGATCAATAGGCTTATTTGGGCCATGTAGGAGAGAATTACTGACTTTATAACTCAAGAGTTCTTCCCTAAAAATTAACAACTCTTACTATATTGGCCCACCTCTGGTATCTATAACTACAGCTAAAGGTGCAATTTCCCTTTCAGCCCCTCGGAGCAGTAATTAGTGATAGACTGTATTTTATTGTTTCTTTTATTTCACAAACTTCCTAAGGTACATGGAGGTCACTGGCTTACAGAAAAGGGTAATTTTCAAGCATTAGTTTTTGACATCTGTGCTTAAAATTGTGCAGAACCACATGAAAATACTGCACTTTTTGCTTATTTTCTCCTTAGCCAAAAGGCTTGTTTCCATGAGGCTGGTAACAGCACAGTGGAAATGAAATATATAATCTGATTTTCCCCACTGCAATAGCAATAAATACCATGTTTTTACAAACCCAGCGTGAATTAAAAATGGTGTGGCTGACTTCAGGATTCAAGGAGAAAGCAAACAGGATCTGAAGTAGATCCTTGAGCCAATACCTTCATTTCATACGTCTTCCATTCCAGTCATTACATCTGCCCAAAATTACTGGATCATTCAGTCCTTTGACATAAGAGATATTCAAATAATTTATGGCAATGCTGTGACTTTATGGACTAAAATGGTGGAGAATGACTGGATTGAAATTTTTAATTATTTTTCTATTTTATTAGTGTTTCTTAATTGCTTTAAATAGTTTTTTTTTTCTTTATGTCAGTTGTAGATTGTTTTTTTCATACATGTGACTTTGCAAAGAAACAAAATCACTACATCTGTACAAATTGCATCTTGTAAGAATGCAGGCATGAAATCTTTAAAAAACATGCAAAAAACCCCTGTGATCTGATGTAACATCTTTGCTCAAGTACCTGGGGAGACAGGTGGTCCATAAAAATAAACATCATGATGCTCATGTTTTTGTGGGGTTTAATTATTCTTACTATTCATTTTAATGATACATCTTCACAGCTGATTCAGATTAAAAGGTGATTTTTTTTAGATTTCCCTGTCACCTCTAAAAGCTTAGAGAAAGAAGAAATAGAACATTTTGAACAGCAGCATCTTTAGAAAAAGGAAAGATACATTTAAGTGCTGTGGCAAAAATCTCTGCACAGTAAGATGTCCTTTTCAAGAGGGGACAAAAAAATCTAAAGAAAATGGGACTGACAGAAAAATGTGGGAAAGAAGGGTCATCAGTGTTTCTGTAACTCAATCAATCCCTACATTTGTGAAATGTTAATGAACACTTCCCAGCCGAAAAGAAAATATTTTTCTAAAGAACCTTCTCTTTACCTGGACAATTGTTACACTTTCAAACAGAAATGGTGTCCTTGCAGGTCTCCCCTAAATGATGCCCTTATTCATACATTCACATTTAGATTGTGGAGACTTATTTTACCATCATTTAGGTATGTACAACTTCCACAAAACCCCAACCTTTTGCTGATACAGATGGCCCTACATTCTCCACACTGTTGCATGCACAATCCTCAAAAGGCTAGGCAGAGCAAAAATGAACAAAGTCTTTATAAACACCCAGATCCTCTTGCAGAAGTTGCTGCAAAGAGGTTGTGGTTCATGTAGATATGGCCCCAGGTGCAATGGGAAAAATTATGGTTTCCTGGATTTCTAAAGACTCTTTACCATGAAGTGTAATGGTGAAAACTTCAAACCGTGAAGTTTTTGCCACCTCCTTCATGTCCTGTGTGGTACAGAGAAAGATATACTGTGGGGACACAGCAAGGCTGAGCTGGATACCTTGTGAATTCTGCAGAGAACTGGGAGAAGGTAAACCAGAGATGCTGCAGTGAGGGCTAAGTCAAAGCAAGAAATGCTCTGCCTCTGTGCCCAGTGTCTGCTCAGTGAGAAATGCTTGGCCCAAATGAATGATTAGAGGTCACAGCACCACAGATGCCAAAGCTCCACATTGCTGGGAGGAATTATCCAAGTGCAATTGGGGAAAAAGAACCCGTGCACCTTAGATAGTTTACAACACAATTCTCCACAGAAAAAAAAAAAAAAAA
>PYHW01010476.1:1449329-1461817 GCA_013186435.1 Turdus rufiventris | reverse complement strand
TACTCTTCTACCAGATGAATTGTGTGGTGTTTGGACCTCTAGGATACTTTACTATTTCATGAGATAAGAGTCCAGTGCCAGGACTGGCTTTTAGTGCCATAGAGTATCTTCCACTCAGTTGTTAGCCTGGGGCTGCTGTGGAAATGTCTTTCTGTGGAATAAACTGATTTTATCCTCTAAGACGAGATTCTGCCTGGAATTTTCTCTGGGTAAAGAAAAGCAGGATTTGTTTTCTTAAATTGATTAGGATGATATAATGGGACAGTACAGATTCTTATGAGATCTTTGAGAGCTTCTAATGAAGGGAAAGAGCACTGAAATGTAATTGCTTAAATTTGGGAAGAAGAGAAAACTTAAATTTAAAAGTGTACCAAATCCATTAAGTGGATTCACAAAAATTTCCAATGAGTAGTTACTTCCTTCTATGATTTGGCATTGTACTTTGCCCTGCAGATGATAGGCATTCATGAAAAAGAATGGATTATTTGGATGTGGCCAAACAAATGTTTGTTTAATTCAGACTCTCCAGCCTGCCCTTTCTAACTGGGTGCTCAGCATGGTGTGCTGGAGATGTAGGGGGAAAGGAAGAGCTTCTCCTTTTCTTTGTGTAACTGGGCATAGGCTTTCCCCACCTGTCCTTGGAGGGATGAGGTTGTGCTGAGACTGGGAGATGTGTGGTTTTAGCCAGGTGTGGCATAGCCACACTGCCATAGCGGTGTGGAGGGCATAAGTGCGCTTTTGAGATAGAATTTCTAAACGTAGTTGTAAACCCCAAAGCATCCAATTCCTCCTCCCCTAATATTTTAAAGTACATATAAAAAAACCCCACTGACACAGTTAAGCACTGTTGAAATATTATTTCTTTTTCCACTGGTGTATTTGTTTAAAAATCCCAAATTAATTCTGAACAGCCATTGATGTTGCCCATGTGCTTTCCCTTTCGAGTTGGTGCACACAAACAGGTGCCCTCACTCACTCACACAATGTGACTGTTTCACATACTGATTCATCTTCTTACATTTTCTTCCAGTGTGGTGAGTTGCTCATCGAGTCTGACAGGATCTGTGCCCAGTGGGAGGGTTCCTCTTCCTCTGTCCTGACTGTCATCCGGGAAATCGCAGGGATCGGTGGATTCTGCTATTAGTTCCTCAGTGGCATTTATGACTTTCAGGACTTCTGTAGATATGTTGCAGAGAGAGACAGCAGAGTACTTCTATTTTTTTACAAGAACAGACAGAGAAAACAACAGCATTAAATTAGCACAGAGGGGTAAGATACAAATCACCTTCCACTAGCCTCTGCTTTAGCCATGCTAAAATCACATCCATGGCTCTCTGCAGCAGACACAAGAACCATGTAATGAAATTGGAATTTATTTACCTTTTCCTCCTTTCCTTTCTCACATACCCATACTGTTACAGCATGCAAAATAACATACACATGCAATTATTCTAAAACACAATTCCACTGGAGGAATGGTCTAAATCTTATCCCAATGGAGCACACAAATATCCAGCTTTAAACTCTTAAGTGAGCTACATAAAGCTGGTTCTGCAAAAGTGTTTTAAAGAAGTTTTAAAACACAACTTTCCTTTTTGGATACTGGCAAAGAGATGTACAATCATCTATGTCTGTATCCACAGGAGCCATTTCATTGTGGATGCAAACACGGAAAAGGAATCTTCAGCAGCCCTGTAAGGATAGCATTTTTCTAAAATGCTTACTATGAATTCAATGATCGCCCCAAATAAACAAAGATTAAGCTAGAAGTGTACAAACACTTGTATACCTTTTTTTTTTTGTAATTTCAACTTACCGATTTTTAAAATATGGAATAAATTATATCAGATACCAAGGCAAAGTACAAAGTTTAATCGATTTTTTAAAAAAAACTGAAAACCTTTTTATCAGTGTTCCTTACTTGTAATTTGTATCTAATTGTCCTGATTCTTATGATTCTCACATAGCTTCACAAGCTTCAGGATAACTTCTCTGATGAAGGAATAAAATTTTACCTGATGTACCTTCAAGCACCAAGCTCAACATCCAAACTACACAGCTTGGAGACTGAGCCAAAGCTTGTTGAAGCCAATAAAAATACTATAACTGAATATATGTACAGTAGCTTTAGTGTTGTTTTGTCTACAAGAAAGTGTGAAAAAATTTAAACCAAAATCAAATATTTATGCATGTGAACTAGGGGCTCACCTGTATCACAAAGTCTCTGCGGATCAGTACTGAGGAAACAGATAGTCTTTGGATTCTGTACAGTAAAGTCTATGGTACTGGAGAATATAACTGATTAAAAATGTTTATGGGCAGGATAGAGGAGAAATAATGTTTTTTGGATTCCTACAATTTCTGATGGGTTAAACTGGAATTTTCTTTAGCTCTTTCATTATCTCTTTTCTTTAATCACCATCTATTCTTATGTTAGATAAGACTTTCACTGAAAAGCTACATTTTTAGCAGTATATACTCAATTGTTGTGTATCAATACATTAAGGCATCTTTAGTACTATTACTCATCTGAATTACAAGAAATAATTAGAATGAGAGATTAAAGAGAAGAAGAACAAAGCAAATACAGTGTGCTACAGCACTCAATCTTTTAGCTTGTTACGACAGCCAACACAGCCCCAAACAAGCAGGCCTGGGACTCTTACTGAGAACAAATACTTGAACCCCATGATTAGCCTACTGTGTTTTTCCATTTATTTTCACAAGTGCCAATTAGGTTAAAAAAAGATCAATAATTTTACAGGAAAGAACAGAGAAATCAATGCTACTTTCTTTTATTATTTACTTGCACAAGTACCTATTTCTTTTATTCTGCAAGTAGTGAATAAAAAAGGATGAAGGCCAGATACTACATATTCTTCGCCATATTCACTGATGTATGCTCTCCATTTCATGAACTGTAGCCTCACTTTAGTGTTTATTATTTCTTTTTTTTTATTTTTCTTTGTAGTCAATGATGAATTTTTAAAAATAGAATAAATTATATTAGAAAAAGCTATTTTTATACCACATATGAAAATCCATATTAGCATTTTTCCAGACCAATTACTATAAAAAAAAATTTCTCTTTTCCAGTAAAGTGGTCTGTGATGGAAATCTGTGTGAAATCAAGATCTTGAGTGAAAAATACCCTGGCTTCTCAAGAGGTAATGGACAGGGGCCAAGGAATTCCTTCAAATGGAATGGAATGGAATGGAATGGAATGGAATGGAATGGAATGGAATAGAATAGAATAGAATAGAATAGAATAGAATAGAATAGAATAGAATAGAATAGAATAGAATAGAATAGAATAGAATAGAATAGAATAGAATAGAATAGAATAGAATAGAATATTCATTTGGAAGATGATGAATGATCACCTAGTCCAGCTACCTGACTAGTTCAGGGCTGACCAAAAGTTAAAGCATGCTGTTAAGGATATTTTCCAAACGCCTCTTAAACACTGACAAGTTTGGGCATTGACCACCTCTCTAGGAAGCCAATGTTTGAGCACCTCAAAATGAAGAAATGCTTCTAATGTCCAGTCTAAACCTCCACAGGTGCAGAAATGTGATTTGTAGAAAACTGGATACTCAGTTAATGATCTTCTGTATGTTTTACGCTCCTTTTGAGCAACTGTTAAATCAGCTCATGCTTCAAAATGGTCCATTTGCAAATATTGTGAGGTACTCTAGATATAACTATTTAACATTTGTAATGGGAAAAACCCAAAAGAAATTAAAAAAAAAAAAAAGAAAATGTGTCACAGGGTTTTAATGCTTCACAAATATCTCTCTTCCCCACCCACCCATGTCAAACTTAGGATTTACAAGATCATATAAAATCACCTGAAATTCACAGACATGCACACATCAAGATCATCCTGGTAGGTGGATTTAAAATTGCTCCAAACATCTCTTGGTTGTCTAATTTATCTTGCCCTTGCAGAAAAGGTCATTGTTTACACCTCTAAGTGACTCACAGAGACAACTGTCATGACATGACCCAGGCTCTGTCCTGTCAAGCAAGTCAGAGAACTAATATGGATGTGGTAGATTTAGAAAGCAATTTCTGGTTCAAATATCCAGCACAGGAAAGCTAAGTACAACCATTCCTCTCAAAACTCTGGGATGCATTTGAGTTTCAACTGTGCCACCCTACTTCTGAAATTAACACCATCACTCCCAAATCCATGCAGCAGACCAAGTATGAAAGTTTCACTATTTTTTTTTTGTTTGTTTGTTTTTTTAACTGAATTTGAGTCTAAGCATCTAATGGAATATCCTTTTTATGATAATGTCCATGGTCACCAAAATGTTAGAGACACGGTCAAAAGAACATGCTTGATTTCTCTGAGTTCTTTGTGGTTGAGTTGTAAAACCAAAGAAATGCTAAAAATGTGTGTGTATGCAAGCACACATACATACATATTCGCCCTGAATATAAAAAATATCTTGGAAAACTTCTTTACTGTTATTTCTGTTTGTCAGATGGAAAGTATTCCTGTTATGAGAAGATTATGTTTCAGTGATCTAGAGATACACTGTTAGCCACTTCCCTTTCTTTCTGCTCTCGTTCCCTGTTGATGTTGACAATATCAATGTGTTACACTGTAAAGTGCTTCATCTGCATTCTTGCACAAGCAATAGAAAGAAAACATGATGATTAAACAGAAGCAATATTAAATACCCAAGCTGCTGAGAGCAGATGAGCTTTAAATGTTTGTATGCATCTCAGCAGCCTATGACATTTTCACATTCTTTCCTCTGCATGAACATTATGGCTTTTATTCTTGATGCTCTTAAAATAGTTAAGTTCTCTATCACTACTCCTATGTTTTTCTGCCCATTGTACTCAGCTATTAGTGTTTTCTTTTTTCCTGCCACTACAATGTCATTATTAGGCTCTTTTAAAGAGCATGGGAGAAGGTGACATGCAATTCAACAGAGAACAGTGACATGAACAGCTAGATCAAGAAGTAGCGCAAGAACACCTTTCCATCACTAGCAGTCCTGGCAGTATTGACCATATCCTTGATGACTTGTGGTGCAATCATTTTTAGCTCCAGTGTCAAGGTGTTGTATCATGCACTGAGTCACAGTCGATATCCCTCTTTTTATGTAGGGAATTAAGGGGAGCTGGGGAGAAGGTAAGTTTTACTTTGCACTGATAAACTCACCTTTTCAGAGTAACCTGACCAAATCCAAGCTGGGTGAAAACAAAAGCAAACCCAAACCTGTTTCACTCATCTCCCCACCCTATAGGAGTTCATTGCACAGTTTTGAGAAGGCCCTGAAAAGCCCAACAGAAGTCCTTCACAGGCCAGTAAAATCTGGGACACAAGTCACAGTGTGGGAAGAAAAGAGCCATCAGTACCCAACTCTGTGGTAGTCATCAGCCCTGGCCTTCAAAAGATCTTTGGCCCAAAAGTGAGCTCTAACCACTCATTACCACAAAAACTGTGGGGAAAAAAAAAGGCTAAAATTGTCCTGGCTGTTTGATGGCAAACAATGATAATAATCATGATACCATGATAATCTGTGATATCAAGGAATTACTCTTCTATTCAAGCTTAAGACTTCCTGCCTTTACCTTTAACATCAATATCTTCATTTATGGGCATTCCTTTTGAAAAAGAAAGTGAAATTATTTTACAGGCTGAGAGCTATTATTCTACTGATACTCTCCAAAGTGTAATACAGAAAAGTAATCTCACTCTTTTTGACTGTGCTAGGTAATTATGAATATTATATTTTACTATTTCAATCCACTATCCTAGTATAGTTACAGATGTTATGACTATTAACTTTTAATGCCTTATTTCTAGAGACAAATGGCCTATAATCATGAGAAAGGAAGTGATTTTCCAGAAGGTGAAATATTATAGGCTAAGTTGGAAATTGAAATATTTACATCTTAAAATTCACACAGGTTTCTACACTGTCCATCTACAATGGACACAGACCGATGACATTACACAAATGAAAAAACACTTTTTCTCTAATGTCACCACTGATGTTATTAGTAAATAAAATCAAGGTAATTAAAAGACGATTAAAACTCATAGGACAATTAAGAGCAAGGAAAAAAGAAAAAATGACAGAAGTGTCTTGTTAAATTAAGCATCAACTTCTAACACAAAAAGAGGTCATTCTTATTTTATGACTGAGAGAATGATGTATGACATACTACAAATGGCAGGTATTTTAAAATATAAGATAAGCATATATTTGCTCAGGAAACATAATGAAAGTATTTTTTAATATGTGATCCTCATAAGCTGAGATTCAAATAGCACAGAACATGAAGCCTCTTTCCATCTAGAAGAATGATAAGCAACAGTCACTAGCAGCAAAGTGAGAAAATATCTGCGTACTGTACAAAATCTACAATGAATTAAGGGTTTTGATTATTTTTTAAATTGAGAGGTTAGAAAGATTTTTGAAGACCACTATGGTCAGAAAACTTCCTTCCCAATTTCTTAATACAGGTGAGTACATGAGAATAGCAAGTTCATACACCTTATTTTTGTCTTCTGTTGTTCTTTACTGATAAAACCAAATTTTCATCACAAGGCCAGACAAGGGAGCCAGTCTGCTCCACATGTTAACTGTGATTTTAAAATAATTTTCTGCAGTGATTATTGATTGTGGCCAAAAGGTATGGTTTTTCAGGCCCAAGATTTCCAGGAAAACATTTTGAGTTTGAGAATGTTGATTGGGAAATGTGGAAACCCTCAATATCACGTTAAGGCATCTCTTACTACATCAGAGATGTAAGAAGACACAAACAAAACAAAGTTTTCTCACCTGCTGCAATACAGTGGATAAAAACTGCAGCTTTAAATGAAGATCAAAAGCCTTTTGTTTTTCCTAGATAGTGGGAAAGCAGTTAAATAAAAAGGCAGAAAAGTTATATTAACAGTTACAGAGGTTAACAACTATATAGTTCAGACTTACAGGGAAGCTTAGGAGAAACATCAAGGATAAAGAAACTACCATGATTTAAATAGCATAAACTTTAGATTTTTCCTTAATTACTAAAATATTAAAAATAAAGCAATGCTTAATTTAATTTTAGTTGTGAGATTTAGACTGACCTCATTGAGACAGATATTGCAAATCACAAACAATTGTTTATAAAACGAAACAGAGAGAAAAAACTATTTTTCCACCATCACAAGAAGTACCACTAGGAATGGAAAAATACTTTTGCAGCAGTGTAGAGAAGAAAAATAGCCAGCTATCTTCACTTTTGGAGTGTACATGGCAGCAATTTGGACAGTAGTTACCAAAGAGTCTGTTACCTCACTTATGCCAGAGTCACATGTCCATGTGGGAAACATGTGGGCTAAGTTAAGTAAGATGTCTTGTGCCAAATCACTTCCTACTGTTTGCTGCTGTCCCTCTCCTGGCCTCACTGTCCCAAAACAAACAAGTAAAACCCCTCATAGTACAGGTCTCCAGTGACCAGCCAGTACGGTTACAGGCTTCCTAATTTCCTTAGGCATGTTTAAACTGAACTGGTTTTGCTTTGAAGAAATGACAAAACCACAGTTGCCCTGATGGCTATGCTGTGACAGAAGTATCTTCCAGCTGAGGAGCAGCATTTCCTTGAAACTCTTCCAGCTAGATCTGAAAGAGCTCAGCTTTCACTGCCAAGTCTCAGGGCAGCTTACAAAAGAAGACAAAATAGTAGTAAAAAACAGTGTATTTTCCCACCATTTTGTTCCAGCCACTTACAATAATGCTCACTGTCTTCCTGCAACTGTATCTGTAGAATGGCTTGGATATTTTCTCCCTAAGTAAATAAATCTTTGGCAAGGAGAGCACTGAAGGAGATTCCCCTTGCACGCACACTGGGCAGAGCTGGGTGTGCATGCACGCAAGTGTCAAAATTGAGACTATGAGAAAAAAGCTGCTTACAAAGACACTGCATTCCCCATGTGAAGGCAGCTGAAGTGTCACCTCTTCCGCCCTTCACCAGTAGATCCTACAAGGCTTTGATTCAATTGCTTAAACACAGGTAGATAAAATGCAATTTGAAACAGCTTGAAGTGTGTGAGAATTTTGAAACAACACTGTTGGGTATGACATCGACCTGGGAGATTCATGCTTTTTCTAGCATGAACTAGCAGCTGAAGGCCCTGTGGGCACTCTAAGATATCTCAGATTTTCTATCTACATCCATATTTATGCAACTGTATTGAGCCCAGAGTGTCAGAATTGGAAGTACACAAACATCACTGCTCACTTTGAAAACTTTAGAAAATACATGTTTATGGTCTTGATGCTTGAAAAGGAAGACTCAGACTATGACAAATTAAACTTAGCATCAGCTTCAAATTTCATACTAAAGACTGATTAATAGCAAATACACAGGAGAAACACCTTGAATGGGAATTCTGTTCAGCAAACAACTTAAACCTCAGTTTAAAGCTGAACATATAATTGACTGCTTTGTTAAATTGAGAACTTAAAACTTCAGTTTATTAGCCCAATGTGAAGATTATTGTCTCATATATCTTTTCACCTTCCCTAACCAAAATCTTTTTTTTTCTCTGCTATCATTCAAAATCCTGTGCATAGATTATTTGCAGTTCATAAACCTTGAAGATGACTTTTTAAATTGCTGTCCACATTCAGTTTTCAATCCAGGAATTTGGGAGAGTACCCAGATAATTAACATAATCTTAAAAGCAATGATCCATGAAAACACAAGAATTAGTCTGAGCATCTTGCACACAAAAATGTGAAACAATAGACACACAAATACCTTCCAGGCTGTTTACCCAAGAAGATATCATTGTACTACGCCGTTGAGCATTACTACCATAATAGCAGCAATGTAGTAAAGCTACTGTACTTACGCTGTTGTGTTTTCTGGCCAAAGTGATACACGTGGTTCTCCTTTAGAAACTTTTACTCAGAGACTTCTAAAGCTTTTAGGCATATGAAGCTGGATGGCAGTTTCCTATAAACCCCTGCCTGAACCAAGCCAGCCAAACATACCTAGGATAAAACACCAGCCAAAATACCCAGGAATACAGGCAGTTGCAAGATAGTGATCACGAAAACTACGACATCATCATCTGTGAGGACAGTGCCTGCACCAGCACAAATGTCTAAAGAAACCCAGCCACCAGGAGACACACCCACTCTCAGAATTACAGCACTGTTGTTTTAGCATCCCAGACATCCCTGTTGTGATGTTTCAACAGGTCTGTGGTACACAGGAGGGATTCACTGGCATGTGCATGTCCAATGCCATTTTCCAGCTCCATCAAGGCTGTGAGCAGAAGTCTCTCCACTGACTGAGTCCAGTGAGCCCCAGCTTTCCTGACCTCCCTCACCAAGCCCTGGCCACCTCCTCCAAGGCCAGCCCTGAGCACAACCACCAGCATACACACCAGGGAGCTGGCTCTCACTTCTGCAGTAACATGCATCCACATGCACTGCTACTCGATATTCTTCTTCTTAAAAAGAGAGAGGCCAGGCAGATTTTCTAACAAGCGTCAATCTTGTTATACCATTAGTTGAACAGTGCTAATTTACCTGGTGAAAAAAGTTAGATGTACCCTCTTGAAACAAAGGAAATAGGCCTCTGGCAAAAGGCAACATGAAAATGTTACTCATAGTTCATACCTTCCCCAAAATACAGCTTTTTGAAACCTAAGAAGAATAAAATATTTCCAGAGAATGGAAGTATAAATATTTAATGAAAAGATTATTTATGTTGTTATTCATACTGTCAGGACTTGGGAGTTTTCACTTAAGAAACAGGATCCCACTGTGCTACTTAACAAACTCACTTAGAGATTGTCATTCAGAAAAGATCTATTGTGTCACGTAGTAAACAAAGTTATTAAGCCTTGGTTGTAAGATTCTCTGAGCAGAAGTAAATGCATAATGGGATTTAAAGAAATTCCTTAAGCACACAGCACATTCCATCAAGTTAATGCAAAGAGCAGAGAAACTCCACGTTTCTATGGAAGTTTAGCTTGCTTGCTCATTGGTATATCTTCAGCAAGTTGTAGTACTAAGTAGAGGGAGAAAAAAAGAAAAAAACCACAAGCAAGGTTTTACCAACTATTTCAATTTTTATTCTATGTGAGCAATTTGAAAAAATGGCAGGGGCTAATCTGTTGTTTAACATAATCTCTATAGTTTCTGATAAAGTGATCACACAAATAGACTATTTAAAATGCAGCCTGCCAAAATTGCCTGCTAGAATGTAATTCTGGCATATAACATGAAATAAAGACCCAGTCAATTTATCTTCATGAAAGTATTAAAAGAGAAGGAGAATGGATGAAGGAGAGTACAAACTAAATACATCCCATTTATCATGCTTTCCACTCTCAGGATCAGTACCATTAAGATACATCAAAGGGAATTTACATTTTGCTTTCTTCTTTAGGCATTTGTTCAGGGTTTAGGGGAGTAAAGCAAAAACTAACCAACCGATCAAAAAAAAAAAAAAAATCAAGACAGAAAGAATTGTGCAAATCATTGTGCTACTACAAGATATTTCACTAAGACAACAGTTGCACAATTTGAATTTTGGTTTGTTCACACCTGAAGTTTAGAGGGGTTGAAGGTCAACTCTGCCCTAAGCATGGCTTTTGGTGAAAACCATGGCCTTTCACTGTACAACTAAGACAAATAGACTTTTCAGGGCTCTGAACACCCCAGAAAGACCATGAACTACTTCTGTAGCCTAAGAAGCACAAAATACTTTCCATAAAAACAAGTGCTGCAGGATTATGTTTGTTTTCAAATGAGAGTTGTGACTCTCCACAAGACCATTTTAGATAATTACAAACTGAGGGATAATGAAAATGAGGGTGCTGAAAATCTAAGAAGATTTAAGTCTAAGTCCCAAAACTTATTTGTGTTAATTAATACAAACCTAAATCCTCAGGTATCCCAGATGAACAAAATAATTAACTCAAAGGTCATCATATTCAAATTTGCATCTTCAAGGCAGACATACAACTCAAAACCTCAATTTGAAGTGAGAACTGAGAATCCATAAATGCCAAACAACTTCAGCTAACTCTCCATTAAAGATAATTTTTACCACCACTTCAGATCATAATATGTTAAATACTATTTTTAAAAGCATCAGCTCAATGTGTGATTACACGAGAGTCCCACTGCCATTAAAACAGAAGTCCAGGTATTTAAAGGTGCAGACAATTAAAGGTCAGATGAGCACCAAGTTTTAAAGTCTTATCCTATGGTCAGAACTAAAAATTCCCAGTGATTTGAAGCTCCTGAAGTGTTCCAGAATAAGCTTATGAGAACAGAAGATTAACAAAGACAAGCAGCATGGCTAAAGTATAAGCAAGATGGCTAAAGTACAGTATTTATGTTCAGGAACAAAAAGCAGAATCTAGGCACTCCATCTCTCATTTTAATGGTGCAGAACTAATGTTTCTGTGTATTTAATTTGAAACCAGATGTCCAGGTGAGGAGGCTGTCTCTGACCAATAATGGTGAGTGCTAGCCTGAAAGATCTGTAAATTCCTCCAAGTGCATTCTCCAACAATCAGGCTTTTTTAACAGACAGCATATTGGGACTTCTGGCTTTGAAGGCATCTAAAATTACTGGTTGCATGAAAATAGGTTTTCTGTGCTTGTCTTTCAGATGACATCTACTAATCCTAAAGTTACTGCATCTTTAATGAGTTTAGGTATGTCTGTATTTTAGACTGCCACAGCCCCAACTCGTATTATACACTGCCATCTTCAGCACTTCCTTGTAAGACGTTGGCCAGCCAACTTTCTAGAGGGAAGGCATGTCAGAAGATTTTAAAGTACTTTTAAGGACAACTGCCAAGAATAAGAATGAAAGCAGTGTGCTTGTTTCCCTACACCTGGGGAAGTTTTCCCTGACAATTCTGCTGAATTCCAGACCATGAAGAGTACTGGAGTATTCTGGTTTCTTTATTATAGACAAAACCAGCACACACTATGACCATTAATGAAGATAACTTTTTTATCCATACAGAATAAAGGATTAGGAACCCCAAGCATTCCTTTTATGCTGAACATGGTAAGCCCTTCTTTTTTAAAACCTAAGAAAATCTTGAGTAAAAAGATAATAATCTTTGCTTTATTTTAAACAACTGACATAGAAATTTTAAAGAAATAACAAAATTAGGAGAGAAAAAAACTGAACCAATATTACTTTGTAGATTTATGCAGATGAATAAGTACACCGAAAATATAAGTTCACAATTCTCTGTGCTCAGTTCTCTACACAGAAGCATTTCAGAAAGTTCTCTTTAAATTCTGGATTTGATTTGCATCATGTTATAACCCAGCTAGCCCATATATGCTGTTGAATAATGTATAGTAATTTCACGACCATAAGGCGCACCGGACTATAAGGCGCACCCCCCGAGAGTCACAACTTTGTAGCTCAGATAAGGCGCACTAGACTATAAGGCGCACTATTTTTTGCAGCGAGGAGCCGCG
>PYHW01010476.1:1413606-1443039 GCA_013186435.1 Turdus rufiventris | reverse complement strand
CAGGGCTTGGGGTTTGTTTCTTTGTAGCATTGTATTTCTATTTTAATTTCCCTAGTAAAGAATTGTTATTCCTAATTCCCATATTTTTTTGCCTGAAAGCCCCTTGATTTCAAAATTATAATAATTTGGAGGGAGGGGGTTTACATTCTCNATTTCAAAGAGAAGCTCCTGCCTTTCTCAGCAGACACCTGTCCTCCAAACTGAAACAGCAGCTTTTCATTTTTGTCCATATATAAACCACACCTGATTATAAGCCGCACTTTGGGTTCAGACCAAAATTTTAGTCAAAATGGTGCGGCTTGTATTCATGAAATTATTGTACATAAAATCTAGGGGAGCAGTGATGGAGGCTGGAAGTCCAGAGTGGTGGATTTTCCAACACTTCCTCCTCACTGCCGTACTGACAGTTTTCACTGTGCAGCAGGACATGCATGAATCCTCTGGGGACTTCTTAAATAGATCTGCTTAACTTTAATTGCTTAGCAGCTTTATTGGAGGAGCAATGCACATGTACACTCATGGAAAGTACCACTAGCTAATCTAAAGATTGACAACAGCAATACAACTCCTCTCAATCCTGAAGAAATACCAGTCGTCATGGGATCACACATGGCAGCAACTTAAAGATCTTTTTGCTAAGTCTGCCAGAACAGATGAAAGTCATGAGATGCCTTGGCAACCCCAGGGTCTCATTCTGCATCAGCTAAATCTGTGTTTTGAATACACATTGTTTCTTGGGGGAGGACTCATCTTGAGAGTATTGACTGTATTTTAGCTGGGCTCAGGTATGTCTATTATCCCTTTCTTAACTTTCTAACCTTCTTTAAATGAGTGAGTGGATTATCTGTTTTGGCTAGAGCTGTTAATTTCTGTGCACGTGCAGAGATAATGGTACCTTACACTGCTGCACATTGTGGTTTCTGTTAACAGCAGGCTGCTTGACTTGTTGGGCCTTTCTAGTGGCAGCAAATTATTTGTGAGGAGATTATACCTCTTTCATGGATTTACAAATTAAATAATGCATTAGCAGCCATGAAAAGAGTAAAGTAAATAAATTGAAAGGTACTACTATTATTATTTAAAAGATGCTGCATTACATTTTGTTATTCTTTACTGTTCATGTTTTCACTCTTTCTGGTAAGTTTAATGACATTTTTGTGTCATTACACAAATCTTTGTGTAAACTCCCATTTGCATCTATCAGCAATATATAATGCTAATAACTGCAAACATGAATAAAGGGCTACCATTTTATCTGAAAACTGAGTTTCCATGAGGGCCTGGCAGACTGACACAGCCACAACACAGTTTCACTAAAAGAAAATCAAGCGTTTCTATGCAAGCCTAAGTCTTTTAGGAGACAATGAAAACAGGAAATACACCTTTACACTAAATAGTGTCCAAATCCTTGTACACAAATGGCTGATAACTCAATGTAATCAGAGTGGACAGAAACAAAATACAAAAAAAAAAAGATGCTTCACAACAAAATCCATGTTAAACTATAAATTCCTGAGAGAATGTTCCCTTCATATAAGAAACCAAAAACTGGAAACTAAAATTTTTAGGAGAATACTAAAATTGTGAGGTTTGCAGGCAGTTTCTCAACATGAGCCAGAGTGATTTCAGGGAGCTGTTTTCAGAGAATACATCCCAAGCGCCATCCCGTGGGAACAGGCAGTCTGACAGCATTCACCCCTTACCTGGCTGCAGGGCAGGAGGGCTGTAATTAACAGGTGGAAGTCTCCTGATCAAAGAAGCAAACTCATAATGAGGGCACTTCTTTCACTTGAAGCAATTAAGCCCCTCTACTTTGCATCAGAAACATAAGAACTTCAGCTACATTAAGCAACAATCATATTCTTCTCACAAAAAGATAATGAGAGCCAATATATCAATATTACTATTACTATCAACTATTATTATAATTATTAATAATAAAAGCAGATAATGGCTGGTGGCTTGAGTGTCCATTTTTTGTAAAAAGTTACCATTTGAAAAATAACCATTAAAAACTAGGCTGCACTTTCCAGTTCAGTTCCCACAGAAATATAAGTCTTTTGTGGTACATAAGCAATCAGATACTATTTATAGCATTACTTTGGCTTTATCAGGACAGTTTTCATACCTTGCTTCAGGACTGCATTTATGGCATCTCTACAGACAGCTCAGTAAAGGAGTTTGTTCTTTTACTTATCATTAAGCAAAAAATTCCACAGATACAACACATCTTGGTATCTGTTCTCAGGTTTCTCCAAGTCACTGAAGACTTCAAATAAAAAATTCTCTCTCAGTCACAAAGTCGGCATGGTGTCTAAAATATATTTAAAAAAAACATGCCACAGCATTATCCTAATCGAGGAACTGGATCTTGATTTTAAAATACCTGATTTTAAATTGAAATTCAGTTGTGAGTTATGAACTGACTGCAATTTTTCCAGAACATTACTGCTTACAACTCTCTAGACTCAGAGCAAAGAAGGAAAATGCTTGTTTTCATCTTGGAATCTTGGAAGACAAGAAAGCAACCTTCACTATTTGAAAATTAAAAATGAAACCCCAACTTTTAGATTGATAAACTGAAATCATGTTCTACAATGCTGATGAAAACATAACGGTTAACAAATTATCATCTTATCATCTTTGTTATTACAAAGCAGTAAAATAAGATTATATTCCAATGCAGTAAAGTACTGAAAAAGTGTGTTTCTTTACTGCAATTGACATGTAATCAGTTATTCAGTGTCTAGTATCTTGGTTCAACAAGAGTTTAGAAGAGTTTGTATGGTCTCTGCAAACTCTGCATAATCTCATCATATGAAAAGCTATGCCTGGTTTAAGACCCTGCAGTCAGTCTGAAATCTATGCTGTCTGCAATCTTTCACACACCTACACTATAATTCTGTAGAACTGTTTATATATAGGGCTCTCCCTGCTGCAGCCTCAATCATTTTACCAAGATCAATGCATTATTCTAGTGAATATATGAAACTCTGACATCCCTTTTATCTCATTTTCCTGAGCAATGTAAAGGATGTCTGGCTAATTCATTTCCATACATTTAATCAGGTTCCTTACAAACTTAACAATCCTACTTGCTTCCTAGAATTTTTCAGCCATGCAACATCCTTGCTCTAAACTGTGGTAGTCAGTCCATTCCTGCTACCAGCAGTGCTTGTTTTCAAGGTGCTGGAGTAAAAGTTCCATGGTTGTGAGCACCAACTGTCAAATCAGTCACCTCTGTGTATGTGTGTGTCTAAATGCAAACTAAACACATGCAAACCCACCCATAATAAACTTCCTAGTGAGAATTTCATTGCTTTGTAACAGCGGCATGATCTGGAGGCAGTGTACCTCTGCTTGCCCCACTGAGGCTGAGGGAGAAGGGGAGCAGGAATGGCCTTTTTTAGCCTTGAGGGTAAAATGAAGGGGAGAGTGGGTAAGAATCCCAAATCTTGCACTTTCAGCACAACAGACAGGTTACAAGAGACAAAGCAACTCACAAAAGACTTGGAAAGAAGAATCATTTTCCACACCAGCTTGCACTTTGAAGCACACACTGAGTTGCTAAAGGATGCCATCATGGATGTTGGGGAAACACCCTGCCTTTCTGACCTCACCTGGCTGCGCATGGGAGAGATTTATATTGGATATTATGAAACATTTCTCCACAGAAAGGATTATCTAGCACTGGAACAAGGCTGCCCAGGGAACTGGTTGATTCACCACCCCTGGAGGTATTTAAGAGATGTCATGACACTTAGAGACAATGTTTAGTGCTAGACCCTGCAGTGCTGGGTTAACAACAGGACTTGATGATCTGAAAAGTGTTTCTAATCTAAATCATTCTATGATTCTATAATGTCTCCAGGACCTTCTCTGTGAGCTCTGATCTTCCATGCTCTGCATATTGTCTATTGAGACAAGGAAGCCATAATATGAATACAGACACACAGAGATCATGCATAAATACACAAAGCCAGAAAGCTAAATGCAAAAGTCTTATGTACAAGATATGGTTTTTGTGCAGTCCCTATAAAGCCTAGTAATTCTGCCTGATGTTCTAAGAAGTCAATAATGGCCACTGATGTGTTGTCAGATCACATTACAATACATCACACTCCCCTTCAACAACTGTTGAAGTATTTGAGGACACATGAATAAATGAATCAGTACAGAACACCCCAAACACCCACAATCTGTCCTAAAAGCAGATGGAATGGTCCAGAATTAATGACATCCAGCATGAAAGCCCTGCTGAAACCCTAGAATCCTAATATTGACTTACAATCAGCTGTACTGATGCTTTTCTATTAGAAATACAGGCTAGTAGCACAAGGAAATAAAGTGTTCCAGGCATCCTAAATTTGGTCAGTTAGTTTTAAGACTGAATCAGGCTGCTCATAATCAGAGGCACAGGGAAGACAGCCCCCAGCTCCTTGCTTCAGGCTCTTTATTATTCTGCTGCAGCAATGATGTAGCTTCCGGATTTAAGAGGGGTAGGATGTGTGAAATGGAGCTGGACAAATGGTCAATATTCTCCTGAGCTAGTTGCTTGCACTGCTAACAAAATTCTGGGGGACAAATGGATCCCTTTGTATCAGTAACAGGTCTGGACAAACTCCAAATAGAGGAGATTTCTAGGCTTTCTTGTTATCCAACACCTGTAACTTAAAAGAAATGTTTGCTGTCTTCAAGTTGTATGAACAGTTTTTCCAAAATTGAGATATTACAGTTTGGGGTTTTTGCTTGCTTGTTTCAGGTTTTTTTGTTTTCTTAATGAATTGACAAATTATTTAAATGGAAGTAGTATGCAAACACTCACCCTAACACAACAGAACTCATCTTAAAGTGACCAATTAAAACCAGACATCACTTGGACTGGATTTCACAAAAAGCCCCTTTTGAATTTCTGCTGAATTTCTGTTTATCCCTTACCACAATACTTGCAGACGCTGCAGAGCAGATTCCCAGCCATATGAGTTATTTCTTATACCAAGAAAACAGAAGTTAAAAAACCAAACCCAGCACAACAAAACAAGTGATGAATTAACACTTCTTAGCTGCTGAGGGTTTTTTCCTTAAGAGCACTGCATTTTTCAACATTAACAGTGTCTTTGACTGGAAGAAAGTGGCCTATTTGAGAAAAAGTAAAGCCTGTCTAACACCCTACCTTTTCTTCTTATTTAGGAGACATTAGGAACATAAAGCTTGCAAGAACACTCCATCTCCTACTCATGATTCACATAATATTGCCAGCATAGCTTAAATAGTTTTGCCCCGCTCATCTTTAAAATGCATTTGGTAAGCTCAAACACAATTACCTGACTTAAATTAATCTTGTTGGTTTTTGCCTGATTCTTTTCTTCACATAAGTCTTCAGAGATGGCTTTGTTCTTTTTCCACCTTCTTGATCTCTTTTCTAAATCATAATGGACTTCTTCAGTCTCACTGCTGTCCGAATACTCCAAGCTAGTTGCCTGTGGATTGAAATTTACATCTAGTTCTCCATGGAAATGCTTCTTCTCCATTCTGGGCATATCACTTTGAGTTCTGCTTTGCAACCAGAGAAGTTTGCTAGGTCCTTTGGCTTCCTGGGAAGAGTTTACTGAAGATGTTTCCGAATCGGAGAACAGTGTCTCAGTGTTGGTGTATAACCCAGAGGAGGGGGAGGTCACTGCCTGGTACTGATCATTGCCATAAACCCACTCAGTGCCATACTGGGAATTGGAGTAATAGAAGTCGTCTGGCAATTGTCGAGGTCTCCGCCGCAGCTTGTTCAAGGCCACATTCCAGTCATAGTCATCCTCGCTGTCCGAGCCCATCTCGTCATAGGCAGACACAATGCTGGACTCATTCTCCAAAGCTTTGAACACCTGACTCTTTGGTTTGGCGAGCATTCGAGGACGAGGCAGAGTGACATTCTGCAAAGCCACCCAGTTTCCATCAGTGCTTTGGAAAACAGAAGGTGGACCTGTGAAAAGGAAACAAGATCAGCTGTGGTCACACACACTCTGAAAAGCTGCTTTTACTTGCCACAGATTGAAAGTTTCAACAAAACTAACAAACAAATGCAAGTGCTGCTGCCACATGAACTCTCCCATGTTGACAGCCAAGCTGCCCTTCTACTCAGAAGCCATCACCTTAAGTCATGGTGATGACTAAAATGGGAGAGTACTTGGACCAAAGTTTCTTTCTAAAAGAATGATTAGGAAAGACTGATGGAACATAAGCACACGGGCATGTATAAATCCTGAGTTTTGCAAATGTCTTTGATTCTGTGTGCAATTCTGGTCCCCCACATTGAAAAGAAAAGATGGAAAAAGAATCAGAGAAGAACAACAAAGGTTCTGAAATGGTGTCCATTCAAGGAATGATTATGTAAGCCAGAGCTCTGCCATCTGGAGGACAGTATACTGAGAGAATACACCCTAAAAGACATGGGGAAATCTCTTCCAAACTAACTACTGCAGGGTATGAAGTGAAGCCAGAGAAATCAAGGTTCTAAACAAACAAAAGAAAGGAGTGGGATGCAATGGATACCAGACCTATGCAGCTTTTTCCCTAAGGTTGTTCTGGATGCGTGAAATTATCTGTGATAAAGCAAAGATGGCTATGAATATGGAGGAGAAATCCACTAAAATTTAATAAGTAGAGACAAACACTTCTAGCTGAGTTAGTCATTAAATTGAAAGTTCTAGAGGTTCAGACACTAATTAGAGGCAGTATGAAAAGTACTTGCTTTGTCCTAATCTCTCCTAGACTCTTGCTTGTGGCTACTGTTGTTGTACCCCAGAGTAAATATCAAATGAGCCTTCTGTCTGACACAAGCACTGCTGCTCTTGTATCCATCTACATTTTCAGAGTATGTTTTACAACTCTAACATAAAAACCAAAAAAAGTCACAAATATTATCAGAAAGTGTTCTTAAACTCTCATAACTCCAAGAAATGCATTTCTTCTAAATTTAGATTCAATTTCCAACCAAAATTGAAAATTCCCCTCATGGGAAATATGGATGTGTGACAACTCTGCCTTCTTCAGCACTTGAAAAATATGATGCCATGGATTTACAGTTATCCAGCCTACTGAATGACCTTTTCAGACTTAAGGATTCTTCCCATGGATTCAAATTTGTTATTTTCAGAAACCTATAAAAATACTTAATATAAACCATTTGTCTTCTCAAAATGTAAGCAGAACTTCTCTATTTTCAAAAGGACAAGTAATATCGAGGTCTGTTGCAGAATACAATTAGGTATTTTGCATTAGATGGCTACAAATAGTAGGATGAAAAGAAGATTACTTTTTCCCTGCAACTGTACATAAAGAAAATTAGTATGCAGTAAGCTGTACTTAGTCAAAAAAAAAAAAAGTCTGAGGTGCACTACTATCACCAAAACACTCCCACAAAAGCAAAACAAAATATAAATGGTAACTAAACTTAGGAGCTATGAGAGTTTTATGAGAAATTTTGCATTTCTTCCTCATTTAAATACTTTTGGCTTGTTTTCACTTCGTAAGTTTTAAGTTAATTCAGAGAACTTGAGAAAATCCATTTCTTACTCGTACTAAAAAGGAAATCAAAACAATACTAGTTCTCTTGTAGCAGTGACCAACCAAGGATATAACTGAAGTCAACTGTGTAAGGAGAACTAATAATTCTTTATTTTAACCCCTGATTTTGGAGGAAAGAAAAATCAAACAAGCTATCAAGTGTGAACTTGTTCACTTTTCTCAACTATACTCACTAATCTAAGTACAGGGGTCTCTTGAAAGAAAGAACCTTCCTTAAAACATCATTCCTTCAAACAAAGATAACAGCTCTGCAGGATATAAATCTCCAACAGGAACTGAATTTATCTGTACCACATTGCACAAATGTAATGGGGAGCCACAAACTTTTTTCTCCTCCAAACCATATTCCCTTATTGTATTTAACAACACCACGTGGGAATCAGTCAACCAACCTCAGTTAACTGAAGAAAGGACAGGCTCTTAGAGGGCAAACAGAATAGAAAGCCACTGAGAACCTGATATTCAGAAAGCTGACTCAGTTTTATCCCAGTTTTATTCTGCAATGTCAAGTGCTCCCTTCCTGATTTTTCGAAACGAAGTGACTTACTTGAAAGAATGTCTTTTTCACACAATTCTTTGGGCATAAGCTATCATTCATCCATGTGAATAGGAAAAAAAAGATTGAAGATGTTTCATTGTAAGACTATTGATAAAGGGGGAAAAAAAGGACAGTATCATAATTTGGCTCTTCAGTCATCATTTAAACCAATACGAACTGTAACCAAAATGAATCATGAACTACTTTTGTCTACATGACTAAAAAGTCCACTGATGTTACCACATCAGACTCTTGGTTGAGATTTCTCTTGTTTTCTGTATCATAATACAAAGCTGTGTATTACTGCATAGGTGAGACCATATTAACAGATATTAGCACAATCAGCTGTTTACTATTAGCTCAATAGGCACCACAATTTCATCACAAATATGGTTTTTAGTTGAAAGAAGCAGAACAAACCCTCTGTGTAGAGCATCTGAAAAGAAACTGGGTCAATCTGTCATTCTGCTATGGTTAAGCAATTGTTAAATACTAAATTGCTCAATGGTTGAATGCAATGGGATTCAAGTAGATTCTTAAATTTAAGTACCAAATTAACTGCTTTACTGAAAAACAGGCCTTCCTCTAAAATGCCCAGGAGAAAAACACTTCTGACAGTGGGTTGATTAAGAAATTCAGAGAGCAATGCATAGTTGGTTAAATCAGATTTTAGTACTACTTTAATATTACTTTCACAGGGAAGGAGAAGTATTGAAATTGTCTAAATTTCAGTCTCCCCTGTTGTCAAACTGGCATTACAGATAAACAAATTGAACAGATGGGCAGCCCTGGTCCCTGGTCCTCACCAAACCCAAACACACATTTTAACAACTACTGCTTGCCAGCACCAAGGGAGGCAGCAGTGGGAGTTACAGCACTAGAGAACTCACCCCACAAAAGAGCTTTCTGCTTGTACAGCTTCATGAACCAATGTGCTACAGGGATCAGATGGGTTCTACAGTGCAGGGGATGCAGAGACTTCCCCCTGCTCCTAGGCTAGCTCAGTCCCAGGAGGAAGCCTCAGATCCCTGCATGGACAGAATAAAAGACACAGAAGAGGCCCTTTCCTCCTGAAGAAATTCCAAGGTTTATTTCTGGAGGGCTTCCAGGAGAGAATGAGAGCGAGTACAGGGGACAAAGGGGTTTTCAAGGCTCAGAGTGGGAGTGGAGGGAATTGTACACCAGCCAACCAGGTCATGCCAGAGAGGAGAGGGGAAGGAAAAGGGTCAGATCACAGAATACCACAGGGGTCAAGGGTTGAACCATTTTCAATACATCTAGGACAGTGAATTACAACACTACAGCTGCTACAAGAGAAGAAGCAAGAACAAGCAGATTCTGCCATGGGATGACAACACTTGGACCCAGGGAATGCTGCTGCAATGACTTCAGCTCTTCCCTCTGTGCAGCTGTAGGGGTGAAAACTAACCAACTCCTTGGTAAGGGAGTTGCCTGGTGCTACAACCTGTGGCCTCACAAATGCTTCAGCCAGAACAAGAGAGACAATGGAAACAGGACCACCCCAAAAGCATGAGCCACAACTGCAGAAGCACAGAAGGGATTAGGTTGGAAGGGACCACAGTGGGTCAGCTGGTCCAACCAACCTGCACATGGCACAGGATTGCATCCAGGTTCTTGAATATCTTCAGTGAAGGGGACTCCACAGCATCTCTGGGCAACCTGTTCCAGCGCTTGGTCACCTGCATAGTGAAGAAGTTCTTTCTCATATCCAGGTGGAACCTCCTGTGCATCAGTTTCTACCTGTTGCCTCCTGTCCTATTGCTTGGCATCACTGAGCAGAGCATGGCTCCATCCTCTGATACCCTCCCTTCAGATACTTATATGCATCGATATCTTCTTCAGTTACAACCTGTCTTTATGTCATCTAGAAGTAAGCAGGGAATTGCAGTCTATCCCAGGGTGCTGATTCAGGAATGGAGCTGATTTGGAAATCTTGTATCATATCATCCATATTTACATCCATACCTAATGTATGATGATAGAGGCCAGATCCAGGGAAGCTGCTGGTCTGTGAAGTTCCTACTCCTACAGCTTCCTCAAACTAGTGTGGTAGCACCAGTGAATAGGGCTGCATAGAACACTGCATTTGTGAATTAATCAGGGTTGAAAATAAAGTTGTAAGGAGGAATTGTAAATGTGAATTATTTTAATGACTGGATTACCATGTAACCTTGTGAACAGTTACCTTGTGCCATGGAAGGGATAAAATGGGCTGCAAACTCCTTCAACAGGAGGACAGATTACCAACGACTAAGAAGGGCCCTTGAGCTCTTGTGTCTTAGAAGTCCTGAAATGTATTCAAACTAGTTGTCTAAATTTTGTAACAGTCCAAAATCAATTTCATAAAGACTCAAATTTTGGATGATTTTTTTAAAGAAAGTTAAGATAAGCAATAACATAGCCCAATGAAACTGTGACACAGCAACATCAAATACGCATTTTACATGTGACCTCTGAAAGCACAGAGGTCAGCAGAAATGCTCTTGAGAAGGTCTTTGCTTTAAGTTGCATTTATTCCACATGTGAGTGAGAACCAGAAAAATAATCTTATTCGTACTAGAAATATTTACTTGTTTCATTTAGTCTGTCTACACTCTTCCAGCTGGGTAAAGCAGAAAGCTTGCGTTCCTTCTGCTTCCTGGACTCTCCCTTTTGCTGTCTCTGAAGAGCCTCGGTCACAGATGATGCAAGGTCTTGTCCTTTACTGGCCATATCTTCACTAGCCAGGGAGAATGCAGACTGAGACCTCTGTGGGATTAAAAATCAAAGAGTGCAATTTAAAAACAGAAGTAGTTAATTATCCAACTCTTTACCATAATTAGTATTCATTGCCCATGCAAGTGTGGGATGTGCTAACATCACAAATGGGATTTAATGCATTCAAAAAAATTCAGCATCAGATTGCTTATTTATGAGCATTTCTGATGCTATGCAAAGAGTCAGGAAATTGTTTATACTACCATGGACCAGATGGAGAGAAATAATTAAGGTGAAGTTGTTGGGAATGTGCTTGGTGAGGACTGATACTGAACTGCTTTGACTCAAGTTAGCCAGAAAGGATCCCATTGTGGTGAGACATGATGATCTATTGTTGGCTCAACAGGCCATCTGGTGTAACAATTTGCAGAAGTTAAAAACTAAAGAAAAAGCAAACAAACAGCCTGTTCCCCAGAAACAGATATGCAAATTTTAATGCAGAATTCTGTTTGCTAGGACATACATACATAACACCCAATATGCTGAGCAGTTTTATCCTATCTTACTAATGAACTCAACTTAGCCTACAACTGCACATCTATTTAGTTTCTAGGAGGGTCACATTTCAAGGCATAATAAGGTAAAATACAGTTTTGATTGTTAATCAGCCTGACTGCTACTTGCCTTTTGTTCCACATAGGCAGATCAGACATTTTAGTTTTGACCTAGGCACAGAGAAGTCAGTCAGTTACAGAAGACTTTTAAATTTGGCCTGTTTTAAAAAGCTTTGAGTGCTGTTAGTGTCATGCTGATTCAGTAGAACTCACACTTGCATATCAAATCACATATGCAGTTCTAGAAACAAGGCTTTCAGAGTTTGAGTCAAGTTGCTTTCCCAGCAGAGTCAGAAGACTGTATATGCCAGTTACAAGTGGCTCAGCTGCTTTGCACAGGCCTAGTTTGCACTCTCAAATCTTAGTGCATTTTTACTGATGTTCAAATTACAAATGATTAAATCTATCTGTTTCTCTAAAAAGGGACAGTCTTTGTCTGTATCAGAGGTCTGCTTTGCACTGGTGCAGGTGAGGTAAAGGAGAACTTGACTTTCAGCTATTTTCAAGTCCCTTCAATTCCCAGGACAGCATAAGCATTGCTGGGAATCCTGCTGGCTCAAAAGCCACACTTACACCACTTTCTGGCTGCACCTCCTCTCATCTGAAATGCTCCTCTGCGGGACCCATGTACCATGCCAGAAGATTTAATTAACTGCAAATCTTCCTGTATCATTGGCTCAGCAGTAAAAGGAAACACAATTAAGTACAAGGGTTTAGCTTGGCTTCTGAATTAATGAAGAAAAGCCAGAAGAATTATTGCACTAGAATCAAGTATTTTCTATAACTACAACAACTACACAACTTTGTTAAACTTGTCCATACAAAGACACAGGTCCTAATATAATGCATTGGAGTGTTTCCTTTTAAATTCAGTGATATAAACTATTCACAACAAGCTCAAAGTAATTTTGCTATAGGGAATCTTTCAGGTGCATCACTTTTACAAGTCAGCCATATTCAAGTGTGTATTTAGTCTGTTCCAAACCTTGATCTTTCACTGATCAAGATAATCTGAATCCTTCTTAAACCTGAAAAAGTAATAAAATAATTTATTGCAATGCATACAGGTACATAAATTGTTTCACTATTTAATTTGCTCATGAACTTTGATTTTATCTTGGCAGGTTGTGTGGAAAATACAAATAATTCTGCCACAGATTTGCCACCTGAACTGTGCCGAGTTTTAACTATGCTGTAGTTCACTTCATTGTAAAGCTAGAACTACCAAACTTGCCATGCTTTCAATAAATTAGGTCCAGTGTCTGCCACATCTTTGGAAATCTTTGTGTTAAAGTTGTTATATACTGGAAGCAGCAAGTTGTGGCTGTCCATGAGTATTCTCTCAGGGCACGTTCTTTTTCCATGTTCATATAGCAAACACAAGAGAAAAGAGATGGTGAAGACCTAGAAGAAGGAATAGCCTACAGTTCAATCAGTAGTTTCTATTTTCCCTTAATACTCAAAGAACTGGATATTTAAGAAGAATACCAGGAAGAACTTAAGTAGTCTGTAAAATGATAACTGGGACTCTGGTAAAGTTTGACAGCTTTCCTGTTTTGTTTAAATGGCAGCTTCTTGTGTGCCTACTCACCATTTCATAAACATCATAGTGAAGCGATGCCACCACAGTGTTGGCAGCATCTGCTCTTTGCTCTCACCTAAGATCTGCCAGTAGCTTAACCCTGACAAGGCAGAACTTGGCATGGGCTGTGAAACCTCCTGAAGGAACTGGGCATTCCTGCCGCCAGGCTGATGCTTTGGCAGCAAAGCTGCAGCCACCAGTGCCTGAACAATTTAAAGTCAGCTGAGGTGCATCCACACTATAAGGCAGATAAAGCTTTCAGAAGGACTGGGAGAGACACAACAGCTTGAAGGATTTAATAAGGAGAAGTTGAACAGCCTGAAGGATGAAAGGAGCTGAAAAACAAGCAAGCACAGAAAAGAAAGTGGACACAGTCCCATGTGGTGTAGTAGCCTAGGATCCAAAATAAGCTCAACCAAACAAGCTTACCTAGCAAAAAGCTGTTTTTTTAGAATTATGTGCTAAAACTTTTGGATCATATCAGAGGGATACTGCTCTCCACAGTTTCTACAAGGTCTCTGTGGTGCAGGAAACTTGTATTAGACAGGAACCACTGCTAAGAAATTTTTCCAAGAAATCCAGCTGAAATACAGTAAGGGGTAAAGCTTTTGGTGCCTTCAAAGATTGGCTTGAGGCCATCCTCATTATTTTTCTACGCTTTATGTGAATTTTTAATAAAATCTGTCTTGGACTGCTCTGCTAGAAGAACCACCTCTTCTCACTAAGGATGGTTCAATGTCAGAGAAAGCTCAAGGAGAGAAATGTAATGCCATGATAAAATAGCTTGGCTGCACCCCTATATTTAGATCCTGAAAAAGGAAGACGCTATTGAACTTGCACTCTTCACTACTACATTTTCAGTTCTCTGTGGTTCTTGTATCTGGAGAGATTGAAATGATCAAGAAGTACCAATGTTCTGGTAAGATCCAATTCAGAAAAATACATAAAAGTAAAGGATTAGGTTATTTCTTGTTCTGAAACTTAGTTTTAGGTAGGGATAGAGAGATAGTAGAATGGTGTTTTACTCAGACAAGCAGGAGTAGAAAGAAAGCATAAACATTAATCCCTGAGCAGTTCAAATCACTGGTAGCATTGATAATGACAAAAAAAAAAAAAAAGAGTGTCAATAGCAAAGCTTGCTGTAGGAATAGGACAGAAGCACATCCTGGCATTAGAACAAACCAGTCTAAATTGACTGTATTTTTCAAAGCACAAAAGCAAATGTTTGTCTACAAGTTTATCTCCAATCAAAACCATGACTCTATCTGAAATGCAAATTACCTCAAGACCTCCTTTTGTTGATTTTGCAAATAAAGAGCAAACTAGAAAGTTAGTTATTTGATGTGAGGCAACACAGCAAAATCCCTAATCTTGGCTGGCACATTTGCATCAACTTAAACTCAGCCAGCACCACTGACTGCACAGCCCTATAGCTGCAGCATGGGCTACATCCTACTTCCTTGTGGGCTGATTTCACTGCTGCACAGATCTGTGCAGGCAGCAGAAGCACACATTACTGTGCTGCATCAGTGCCTCTCTTCTTCACAGAGGCAACAGCCCATCTGTAGATCCACAGGGGATGTCTTTCCCTTGGGGACATTTGTATGGAAAGCAAAACACTGAAAAATAAGGGAGCAGGCTTCAGAAGCCTGCCTGGGGGCTGATGCTCCAAGTGGTTTCCCTGTGAATGGATGCATGGAAGTACTGGGGGTAAGGCTGGCTACCCTGACAGGCTTTTGGATCAGTTTGCTTTGGAATAAGCTATTTTTACTGACCAAATTAAGGAACCATGTCCCTCAAGCTTTATCAATGCCTACATGTTTGGACTGCAACAGACTTCAGGGCAAAGAACCAGAAGTATGAAAAAACCAAAAAAACCAAAAAGGAAACTAAATACAATTTTCAAAAGAAGGTAGGAATGTAGGAACTTTAGTATTGATTCACAAAGATATGAGATGTCAGGAAAGGAGCTAAAGAATCTTGGTGCATTTCCTAACCAGAAGTTCTGCTTCCTTAGCAAATAAAACTCCCAACCCATTTCCCAAGTGCTATTTTAAGTGTATTTATGTGTTACGAATGACAAGGCTGCCCTGTAAGTTTGCAGCCAGGCACTGCTGGTTTCTGCAGTGAATTGGTGCATCAGCAGATGGCAGTGCAGCCCCGTGGATCACTTGCTGTGCGCTGCATACACCTCACAGAGGCAGGCACTGCACGCTGGAGTGTTGGGTAGTGCAATGCAGCCCACAAAACACAGGCATTTCCAGACACTTGAGCCAGATGAGTTCCCCATTAAATCCTGCCTAGTGGCACCTCCTGTGATATGTTTGTTTCAATTACAGACACATTATTATCCTTTGTTTTAAAATACCTCTTCAGGGCTTTCTGTTGTAGAGTTTATAATGTCTGGATGGAGAGAACTGAGCCTTCATTTTTCACTGAACTAGAACTAAAAGGAATAATCTAATTAATTGATGGCCTTCAATTAAAAAAAGTTAAAAACAAGACAAAGTGGTTTCTGAAGATTAAAGAAGGAGTGAATAAAAAGTAATCCCATCTTCTATCACTTAATAAATATAAATACTCAATTTTCTATCAGTAACAATTCACGAGCTCACTCTTCTAAACACCAAATAAATAAAAGCAAAACAAATAACAAAAAGCAAGAACAACTTTATAAACCACTATACAGAATATTGAGTCTGATGTTGATAATCTATAGATTCTTTCCCTTGAATAACTGCCTTATATGTATGCATATTGTTAGAGAGACAACATGAAAATTTTGCAATAAAATATGAAAAAGTATGGGTTTTTACCAAAAGATGAAAAATAATTCCTCTTTTGCCTAAAGAAAAGCTGAAATTTTAATTCAAAATAGGTCCCAAAAGCATCTGATGGGACTTTACAACTGGATCATGTTTTTTCCCCCCCACTTCCCTCCTATTTCACGTTGTTTCCACCCTTACATTATGCTTGATTCTGGTATAACTAGTGAAACAGTAATTAATTCTGTAAAGGACTCTCCCAGGTTCAGGAGGGACTGGGAATCCTGGGTGCCACAAGGCAGCTTCAGGGTCACCATAGGAGGAGCCCTTGCAGCACAGGGACCTCAACACCCATACTGAGGGCAGGTACCTCTCGATTTGCGCAGCAGAATCCCGTTCTGGGCAAGCTCTGACCTGAGTGCTACCTTGTTTATTCAGAGGATCAACCTAGAACTGACACACAGATGAGTGGAATGCAACCTTATCGATCTCCTCTCCTCCCTTGCAAATTCTGCAGCTATGCCTGCCAGTGGTGCAGCAAATCCCCTTCTCAGCTGTGCTCCGTGAATATAATCAACGCACAGACAGAACAAGCAGGTCTGGTAGCAAATACAGTAGCAATCCCTAGGCATTAACAGCTTATGCATCCTTCTTAAGAAAACTCCCACACCAGGAAGGAGACAGTATGAGCTTGCAAATGGTGCCACTCTGCCACAGCCTATTTATCCTGGAAGCAATTTTTGCTCTTCTCAAATGTATGCAGTCCAGACATCTAGCAGTGGGAGTGAAATACCAAGGGTTTTGAGCATCTGTTCCTTAGTTAATCTTGTGTGTGGCAAAGGATCTGTTAATAACCTTCTGAAAAAGGGCAAGAACAGGCAGATTTTCACACTCAATTGAAAGAAAATTCCCTCCTAACCACCCCTTGTGGATATCTCAGCCATCAAGGCAAACCCTTGAACAGCAGGCTAGGAGAGAGCAAAGATGACTGGTCCCTCTCCTGCAAAAGCCTTAGAACATAGGTCTTTCTAGGGTCTGCCCAAACCAGCTTTTTGTTCACTTGTGACAGACATATCCTGGCTGCAATGGATTTTTTCCATCCCTCTACTGGCCCCTTGGACATCTGATTCCTTTAAAAGAACTGTACCTTTAAAAAGATTACAAAAATAATGTTTTGCTATCAGGAATGGGTCTGTCAGCAGGATGAATTGCAGAGCTGTGTAGTAATATGTGGAGCCACATTTGGGTGCCCATTTATTTTGGGTCAGTTTGGATTAGCTGACCTTGATTAACCAGATGGAAAGGAGGGTTGTAAGGGACAGAGACAAGTGGTTATTCCTTATCAAACCCATTGCTGGTGAGCATGCCAGTAGCTCTACACCATCATCTATAGTGTAAAAAAAAGGAAAAAGGTGGCCCCACATTTGAAAGTGCTACTGCTTTGCAAGGAATTTGTAAGCTGGTAATAATGGATATTTCATATTGATCCCTGAATGTGAGTATAAACATCTTTTTATTGTACTTACAGGGTTAACAATTTAGGAAAGCGCTAGGAGCAAAAAGTATCGTGGTTTAATCAATGTAATGGATTATGGGAAGTCTACTGAAGTTTGGAACAGAGGTTAGATACACCAATTGAAGTGTAATCCACGCCCTGCCTTTACAAGGTACTCTTACGTATTCAGCCATTACTGCACCTCACATATCCACCTAGAGCCCATTCTTTTTCCCTCCTCCCACACTTCAAATGTTTTATGATTATGATATGTCCTGAAAAAACCTGAACAAATGAAACTAAGAACAAACAGGGAAGACAGTTCCCAGTTTGAAGACACTGAGAGCTTAGTTAGTATCCTGCAGTGACAGTACTACCATTTTACTTGCAGAAGAGAAAAAGGAACAGCAAAAGCCAGATCCCTGGTTCTGGTGTAGGACAGGAGGATTTTGCTTTGCTACTAGCACACCTCTCTGGAAAAGTGCTTGTGTATAAGAGGGTAGGGGGAGGTGGTGAGTTGGCACTCACTTTTCAGGTTTAACTGCAGCCTTACATATAAACACATAATTTTTTTTCAGGTGAATACTCTTCACTAAACACAACTATTCTTTTTTTATCCATCTCGAGGTGTCTCAGTTTCCTGAGCAACCTTTCATGTCCTGTTCTGACCCTCATCTACAAAGCTGTGCTCAGCACAGCACTCGTCCTTCAGAGAGAATCACTGTGTTTCCTACTCAAACACCAGAGAAAGAAGTCTTAAGCATTCTGTGTTTATTTTCTTCTTCCTCTGGCAATATACACCTTATCTAAAAATAAAGGAAGGTTTGTCAGGCAGCCTAGCTCTGAGCATCATAGAATTTAAGTCAGACCTGAAAATTCTGCAATATGTTATGATTGCATCTTTAAAACAAAAAAAAAGCTGAAAGAACAACATTTGAGCTGAATTATTTGAAAAATAACATTATGCACTCTTCTGAATGACCACCCTTCTCCATCCTTTCTCCTACTTCCTTTCATGCCTTAAAACCTATATTGGTTTGCTGACATTAAGCGCAATGCAGCTGAATGTAGGCCTGCATGGGCTCGATTATGTACCTAGCATCCAAAATGGTCTTCGAGTTTGTCAAGTGCATGGATAGTACTGTGAAAACAAAAACCAGTAATCCAATGATAGAGATACATATCAAGAAGAATTACAAACTCAAATTACACAAACAACTTTAAAAGGACAATGCTGTCATGTTTAGCTTTGCACTGATTATTTAGTAACCTGAGCCTTAAAATCTGGCATTAATTGCTGAGTCAGAATCAGACTAGTTGTATCCTACCCTTCTGCAGCAGTGGAAGGAGGGAAATCAACCAGATTAACATGGATAGAGACTTCTTCATCTGAAATCCAGACGGTTTTTGCAGTGAGATTACAATGTTACAGTGTCACCTGTGGAGTCAGCAGATGCCAGTATTATCTGTAACCTGCAAAGTGTTTAGAGAAAGTTGGATCTTCAAACAGTAAATATTAGTGAAAAAGATGCATTATTTTTAGAGCACCGAGTGCTTTTCCACCTCAAAATGCACTGTTCTTTCCCATTCTGTGCAAAGAAGATGGTGCTGTAGTTGGCTTCTTTCAAGGAAACAATACAGATAATTACCCACTGGGATCCAGCTGATGGGCCTCTGGATGAATGCACACCTGCTTCATTGGAAATAGGTCCCAACAATACATGCCATGCAACCTTCTGATGCCAGCTCCTGTATAAAAGTTAAAATTTCCATCTTCCTTCTGAGATGACACATTTATTTACTAAACATGAATATGATGTTTCTGATGCAGTCATTGACAAGTACAAACTGATGTCAGCTGGTACCTACAGTGCTATCCCCCCTCATCTGAAATCACTCTTCCACTGTGCTGCATGACTGTTGAACAGGATTCCTCCTCCAAAAGGTTTTCTTCAAGTAGTTTTGTTTGAGACAAACCTAAAAAGGTGCAGCACCTGCAAAATCTCCAGGGATTTCCAAAGCAGTGCTAGACCTCAAACTTGTGGAACCTGCCTTTTCTTTAGAACAAATCAAATGGAGGGAAAAAAAAAGAAAAAAAGAAAAACAACTGTCAGTTCACTGTGGACCTTATAATTAACTTAACCAGTATATTTCTGCATTCCCTGAGGTGCATCATAATGTGTATTTAATGAAATCCTCCTTCCCCTATATCCCTAGCTATTCCATATACTATAAATTATGGATGAGCTTCTGTTCATATATGCATTCTTTATCCGGTAAAATAAAGACCACTAATACAGCACTTAAAACACACCAGGGGGCCTTCACTCCATCCCTGTTTAAATGGGATATAATTTGCCTACTGGTTGTTTGCTCTCTGGCTGGCAGTGATGTATGGTGAGTGAACTGGACTGAGAGAGCAGAGAATCACCCACTCATTGCTCTGCACTCCTCCTATCCCAACACTGCACAGCCTTTGCTTATTGGTAATGAGAAACAGATGGTGCCATCCATCTCCTTTTATGAGATGAGGCAATAAAATATTCAGCTCTGTTTCACTATTTTTAGCCTGGGTGAGAGATCTCAAAGAAATCTAAGAAGGAAAAAAAAAAAAAGGAGAAGACATTGTCTACAGCTACTAGCACACTGTGGTACTGCAGTTAAACAACCAGTACTATAGTTTGGAGCAGGGAGGGGAGGAACTTTAACTTATTTAATTACTTTTTCAAAGCATGTGGTTTTGGATGAGCAAGGAGGTAATGCAGGGCTTCCAGAGACCACTGGAAGTTTCTGGCTGATATGGATGAGCTGCACACAAACAGCTGTGATAAAAAGAAAAATTGCTTGGCAGGTGAAACCACAAGGAGGTATCTGGGATTATTACAGCACCCCCGACTCTGTAAGAAGCGACTATGGTAATAAAAAGCAATGCAAGAATAAACGTGAGTTTCTAAAGGCCAGTGTTACAGCATGCAATTGTCCTGAGTTATATATTATTAGTTTCACTGTGCTAGCAAAAGCACACATATTATCTTCTGCATAGAAGACAAAAAAATATTTCTTCTAAGATAAATTCTCAGTTTTAAATTATGAAATTCTGACTGCCTTAGAATTTGCTATCCTTATCTCCCTTTCCTCTACATGTCTGTCTTTCTGTTAATCATGTTTATTCTTTCCTTTTATTTAATCTATCCTGCCTCTGCTGATTTGTTAGCCTGATACCAAAGAAATGCTTGAACATGGAAGTTCTAGGTAAATAACCTTTATTGGGAAACAGGTTCACGTACATAACTCTGACACAGTAATAGTCTCCTTGGATAGCTTTCTTAAATGAAAACTTGTTTTTCTTCTTCCTTCCCTTGGGATTATTGTTGGCACTGTGTCTGTCTACAAAAACCTTGGTTAACTAGGAACACCTGTGCTAATAATTCTATTGCAGTAGACCCCTTGTTAGCTGTGGTGTGTACTAATATTAAAAGGTTTTTACCATTACAGGCAGATCTCTGCCTAAACTAAGCCATCACACACAGATCAATGTTAGGATGTATATACACAAATCAAGAGTTTGGGGGTTTTTTTTTGCCAACATAACGTCATCAGTTAGGAGCTAAGAAAACTTCACTTATTGTAGTGGAATCCAAGAGTACAGTAAATTCACGAATACAAGCCACACGGAGTATAAGCCGCACTTCCGGTGCATCGACAACGTTGATGTTTTTGTCAATAAAAAAGCCGCACCCGAATATTAGCCGCACTTTCGTTCGTAGTGAGAATCCGTGTGCAACTTTCACAAATTTGCCAATCAGTAACAGGATCGCAGCATAGCGGCGTTTACTGTCTCGGGGCGGGGCCAGGCAGGCTTGGCCCGCTCATGGCTGCCGACGGGGCCGGGGGAGCCCAGCTCGGCGCCACAGCTCGGTGGGGCCGCTCGGGGCCGGCCGGGCGGTGCTGCCGCTGCCACCACTGGGCTCACTTGCCCCCCCCTCCCGTCTGCACCACCGCGTTTGCTCACCCTGGCCAGCACTGCAGGCCCCCAGTTCTGCTGGGCTTCCCCACGCTGCTGGCCCCGGTTCTGCTGGGCTCCCCCATGCTGCTAGCCCCAGTTCTGCTGGGCTTCCCCACGCTGCTAGCCCCAGTTCTGCTGGGCTTCCCCCCCGCCGCGGGCAGCCCCACCCGCTGGGCTTCCCGCTTCTGCCAGGCTCCCCTGCGCAGCCGGGCTCCCCTGCACTGCTAGCCCCGGGTCTGCCGGGTTCCCCTGCACTGCTAGCTCGGGTTCTGCCGGGCTCCCCTGCACTGCTAGCTCGGATTCTGCTGGGCTCCCCCACGCTGCTAGCCTCGGTTCTGCTGGGTTCCCCCACGCAGCTGGCCCCGGTTCTGCTGGGCTTCCCCACGCTGCTGGCCCCGGTTCTGCTGGGCTTCCCCACGCTGCTGGCCCCGGTTCTGCTGGGCTTCCCCCCGCCGCTGGGCAGACCCGCCCGCCGGGCTTCCCGCTTCTGCCATGCTCCCCTGCGCAGCCGGGCTCCCCTGCACTGCTAACCCCAGTTCTGCCAGGCTTCCCCGCGCTGCTGGTCTGGGCTCTGCCGCCCCCCTGCCCCACGCTGCTGGCCCGGGCTCTGCCGCCCCCCTGCCCCACGCTGCTGGCTCCGGCTCTGCTGCCCCGCTGCCCCACACTGCTGGTCCGGGCTCTGCCGCCCGCCCCCCGCACTGCTGGCCCCGCCTCTGCCAGGCTTTCCCACCTCTGCTGGGGCTGGCTGGGCTCCAGCTTGGCTTGGGGCTGCCGCGGGCTCTCACTTCCGTGTTGGCAGGTTTTAGAATATTGTTAATATATTAGCCGCCCCAGAATACTAGCCGCACTTCCAGGTTTCCACCAAAATTTTTGTGAAAAATGGTGCGGCTTATATTTGTGAAATTACTTTTGCTGTTACAGACTTGGACTCAAGAGTTCCTGGGAGGCAGTAAGGAGCATTGCCTAGAATGGGCATAGGGCCTCTCTGCCAGCTTCTGTAGAAGCTATGTTTTGTTTTGGAAAGAAAACAAAATTGCAATTCTTTTGGCAGAAAAGATAACTTTCTCACACGATATACAGAAGCAGAAGAGATGTGGTTTAGTCCTGCGAATCTACTGACAGATCCATGCTTTCCATTTGTCGCTGGATGAAAACAAAGTGAAATGGAAAGCAAGCTCAGGAAAAAGAATTTGAGTTGTTTCAGCACTTTTGATAAGAATCAAGCAGGCTGTAAGTACTCTACATTTGCTCTGCACAAATTGCCTTTCAGTAGACTTTCCAGCAGGCCCATGTTCTGTGACTTTAATTGAGCTAACAGCCTAAAATAAGTGCAACTATCTTAGCTAGCAATGACTGGATCTATACTTCCTTTACAAGGGTGTCTGCTCATACTAATAAAATTCTCCTCTATTCAGAGTAAAGCAAAAATAAACATATACACACTTCAAAGGAGAACAGAATATGATAACACAACCCTAGCAAAGAAAAAGGCCAAAACTAAATTTATGGGAGACGAAACAACTCACAGTAGATGGCCAAATTAATTCGTGCTCCTTAAAGCACTGTAGGAAGACAATTGAAACAAATGGTGAAAAATGTGGCAAAAGACCCTGTAAAGAGGTAGAGTGTACTTATAAAACACTGTGCACATCTGGATCTCTAGTACTCACTGATGGCTACAGAGGTTTTGAAGTTGCTTGCACCTCAGTGCAACATTTCTGTTTTTTCAGTGTTTTTTACAAAGTCTACTATCACTCAAACCAATAAGCCTCCCTCTGGCAAAAAAATCAGGACTAAATTGTTACCTCAGAAGAGAATTTCAAAATGTGCTGAGTTCAAGGTTAACTCTCCAAATGCAGAACAGGCTTCTAGTATAATGACTGAGGATTTGAACAGCGTATTTCTCTGAGTCTTGTCCTTAAACTTCAGAAAGAAAACTCATTTGAGTCAAACACAAAATTAACTCTCTCTCTCCTGGCTTTTATATTCCACAGACAACTTGCCTAGGAGAGCAAAGCACTTAAATCATGCTCACCCGAACTTCTGATCACTTATTAACAGTGGCATATTGCAGGCAGTACTTCTTCATTTTGCAAATAACTAGAAGACTAGGATACGAGTCTGTACCTCAGCAACTCTAGCCCACAGTCAATATTTTGGCATACATTTGTTCTCATTGTAAATGTAGTGGGAACCACGACACAGCCCACATTCAGTTCTGGTGGTTCTGCTTAGCAGGAGAGAGGTGGTTACTGGAACAGTAGCAGGACACTTAAGAGCAGCACCTTAAACCACAGTGTCAAAATGCACTGGAACTAAATCATCTGTCTCTGTTTTCCCTCTCTGATTGTTGAAGTGCTTGTCCAAGCCTACAGATTATTTTCACTTCTTTATACTTGCTGCTCTTTTAAAACTGTTAGTAATGCAACTTGTCAGATTTTTTTCAGCTTCATATCAGGAGACAAAGACATTGTGCTGAGAGACAAGTAGAAGGAGAAAACACTCTTTAGTGTAAGACATAAATGGTGTTTTGCAGCTGAGTTTTGGTGTGGCTGTTTTCTGTAAGAAGGTTAAGGAGAAAAAGAAACATTACAGAAACCTAATCTTATACAAAAGAAAATATAACACTCAGCAAAGACCTACAAAAAAAGTTAAGTGAGCAGAAGAACTGTTCTGAGGAATAAACACTGAGGCATTGAGTCCTGTCACCATTCAAATCAAGCAGTGAGACTGTTCATATCACAAACTTAGTCCTCCCCAACACAGTCACCAAAACAACACAATGTCTGTGATGTATCTCCACGGCCCATGGGATGTTAGGAAAGCATGCAGCTGAGTGACAGCTTGTCAAGACACAGAATTAATTATTGTTCTCTGCTACTAATTATTGTACCATTCCAGGCAGCAAGTATCCATGACTGCAGTCTTCTGGTGTTGTGCACTAGAAAACCTGGATATCTGTGCTGTGTCACTCACCCACAAGGTGTAGGAGCCCCTGCGGCTGCCTGGGAACGTCAGCATGCTCTGGTCCGAGACGGCGCCGGACGCCAGGCCGCTGCTCCGTGATGGCGGCTGCCATTCCAAGTCGGCGTCGGCCTCGGCCTCGGGCTGCTCGGGTTTGCTTTTCTGCTTCTTTATAATCTGCAGGGTAAGGGAGAAACGGGGTGGGAGGGGACAGGAAAACAGTGCTCGGGAAGTACTGTCTGAGCCATATGGAGAAGATCTGGATAAGCCCTGTCTCAAGGCAAGCTCCCCAGGAAAAGCATTTGACTTTCCCTTTGCTCCCGCTCCAGCTCATGCAATTACTTCTCAGCTGAAGTCCTACCGCTTGCAAGCATCCGTGCAATATAGAACTGTGCTTTCAGGAATACCAGAGGTGAATGGCATAAACACAGAAACCTGTTGCTACAGTAACACTTTAGCAGCATCTAAGCGTCAAGTATTTTCTCAGACAAGACTTTTTGCCAAGAAACATAAAATACTAGATAGGAGGGGAATTTCAAAGGCTGCCGTGTCATGCAGACACACTCTAGTGAGAACAATGACGTCTAAGGTCTCTGGACACTATTTTTATTTTTGAAAATCTGCACCATCTTAAGAGAGAGAGAGTGCTCATGTCTCCCTGCACTGACAGATTATATCCTGCTACACTTCATTTCCACAACTGAAATATAAAATATCTACAGAACATTATTCTATGGCACAAAGGATCTTGTTAGGCAGCTCTTGACAAAAACAGTAGCAATTCAAGCTTGGCTGAGAGAGGCTCTAGATTATGAAAGATTCGATAAACAGACTTACTTGATAGTCTAACATCACCATTAAAAAAGAAGGCCGATTATTTTCCAGTGAGCTGTTGCTCTCCTGACTTTTCTTGATAGCCTTATAAACAACATGCTCTTCTTCTGGTATGTGACTATACACTGTTAAATGCCACAGCCTATACAAAGATGTGGCACCTAGCTTATTTCACATGGAAGGAGACTAACTTAGCAGGATGGTTACTTTACCAACCACAGGACCTTAACAGACCTTGGCTTACTCCAAACTATCCAGACAAAATCAAGGACTGTTTTTTCCCATTAGCTCTCAACTTTCACTCTGTCAACCATGAGCTTTGCAGGGAGAATGAACTTTACTTAAAAAGCCATAGAATTCACACATGCCAAGGGTTCTGTGATTTTTTTGAGTGTCTCTCTCACAGCACCATTAAGAGAATTCTGTGTTAATGACTGATGTTGTTTTCATAGAATATGTTGTAGATGCAGGGTTCAGTAGAGGCTATGCTCAGAAGTCATACTTCTTTATATAGGGAAACTTTATCTTTTTGGAACGTGATGTATATGGTTAAGAGCTATACCTCTTGACATTAGAAAACTTTGTGCCTGTGGGGAAGTGAAATAGAGATGTAAAATTCTATCAAGCAAGGATCTTCCCTTCCAAGAATGGACATCACAAACATCAGGGAGTAGTACCTCAGCTCTGAACATGCAGGACATCAGGTTAGGCACTGGATTGATCTTACTTATAAAATGATCTCTGTCAGACATAGCTGATGAAGCCTACACTGTCATAGTTCATTTACTTTACTTTCTACACTGGTGTAATCCTTTTTGCTGTTAGTAGTGTTTGAGCTCTAAAACACTGTCTTTTGGCTATTAAACATAGGGGTGAAAAGCATGCCATACCTTCTGCACAATGGTTGTGGCCAGTTCTTCTATGAGGTCCTCCTTGTGCTCCTGCAAGTAGCAGGCTTCATTCTGCTTGTCCTACATGAAAACAGATATCTGTATTTGCTAAAATCACATAGAAACAGCCTTCCCACAGAAAATGTACAAATTGGGAAATGGGTAATATGCCCTACTGGCATTGTGGGAAGAAATTACAGGCACTTAAAGTACATGTCACCTTCTGAAATGCAACATGCATCTTGGATACCAGTTCATAAAACCCATGCCCAACTCTTTCAGTATATCATGAGATAGTCACTACTTCATAATGCTTTTCTTTATATCTACTTGATTTCTAGCACTACCCAAATTAAAAGAAACATGATTGTCCAATTTAATTTTTTTTAAAGTGTTACCAGGCTGTCACTGTAGGTCTCTGCCTTAGAAATAGCTTCTTCCACTGCTTCCTCTGCAACACGTAAGGCCACAGCAAGGGTATCCATCATGCTGTGTCCTAGATGAAGAATAAGATAAAACCACCATGTACTTCATATACACACATTTTGCATAATAAGCTCCAAAATTCTGACTCATATTCTGGACACATATCCAAATCTTAAATTGTTCATGAAAAAGTTATTTCCTCAATCCATAAATATGCACAGTAAAATAAAAATCTTAAGGCAGAGAAATCTGTTGCAATCTCTAAGTTTCTGCTTAAATGTAAATTTTAGATATAATAAAACATGGTATTTTCTATGTTGCTTATTTTAGACAGAAACAAAATAGTTTGGAGGAAATAATTGAAAGAAAATTTGTGACGTTCCTATAAGCAGGAACAACAAAATTTAAGAAATAGAAGGGAAAAAATATATGACCATAGGGAAAAAAGTTACAAAAACTGAAAATCACACTAGAATAGGCATGTAGTAGGTGCAATGCTGAAGCAAGATGTCCCAGCATGGTACCCAAAAGACTTTTAGTGTCTTGCTGAATGGTTCAGCCAAAATATTGTTGGATTTGTGGACAAGACTTACCAGCACTCTAAGCTACTTGTCCAGTAATTCAAAGTGTAAGGACTGCTTTTTAATCAAATGTGATTTTAGCATCATACCTTCTGTCTGTTGATAGAAGGTAGAGTCACTGCCACAAATGCTTCCTTCATTCTCAAAGCTTCCTTCATACAAACTTCCTTCTGCTAAAAAGGAAGACATAATCATGTGTTACTATAAGAAGTATCCATTAACAACAGAGGCATTATTAAATTAGAATATTCACTCAAGATATGGTGGCACTGCACAAAGTGAGGGATAACTGGAAAATTCTTCCTAGCTGTTGCTCTTGGATAAATCATGACTGAAGCAGCTTTTCTACAAAACATGACTGCTTTTATATCAAAGACTTCTCGTTAATTTTGAATGGAAAAAACTATTACTACAGTAAAAAAGAGAAGGAGAAGCTGCTAGGCATAAAACTTACATGGCAGAAGTTAAGTACAGGGAATTTGACTTTACTATGACATTTGAGGTAGAAATAGATTCCACATTTTAAAGGGCAATAAATAAAGCAAAACCCAGACACACGAGTATTTATCTTCAAAGGGAACAAAAGTTTTACCTAACAGTTGCAGGGATAGCAGAAGACAGTTAGCAGTGACATTTAGACTCAGAGGCCTTCCTTAGAAAGGTCTCACACCCAGAGTGCACATGCCACTGCAACTCATCATTGCATCGTTCACACTCCCATTCAAGCACCCATTCCCTGAGATTACAGTTAAAAAAGGCAACACATCATATAAAAGTTTGAAAACATTCCTGGCCACAGTTTTTACTACCATTGTCTCACTTCTGCCTTAACTGAAACAAGATTTGCTTGTCCTCATACCTATTTGTTTTCAGTTGTTAAGGAATCTTCTCATTAAATATGAATTTGAAACCCAAAAAGGAAAAATCACAATTTAGTAAATAGGTCACTTCTCTCTAGAAGCTTTTATGTCAATTTTCATAAGAAACACCAAAAATTTCCACTGAAGACCAGAGAGTCTACTTACCATCCCATATATTTTCAGAAAAAGACAAAGTAAGTGCTATAGAAGTGCTGTAGTCTGTCCAAATTTTAAAAGACCTACAAGAGTAAATTATCTGGTCCAATAAATCCAGTGAAATGTCAAATATTCAGCTAGGTGTGTTCTAAGTAATTAGCTGAAGCTACCAGTATAACACCAAGCTCCACTTCTGCAAACTCTTTTTCTGACTTCAATCATTCTTCTTATAGGGTGCAGCATTAGAACAGCATAGCTAGGGGTCAATTGTGTCTTTGCTTAAATGGTTGATGCCAATATTTTATCAGTATCTTTTACCTATTTACAAACATAGATACAAAAATAAAATGTGGCCAGTTTCAGATCCTTAAGATGCAAAACTCTAAGTAAGGAAATGTCAGTTTTGGTCAGCTTGGATACTGAATTGGATACTGATACAAATTTTGCTTCAAACACCACAGAAATATGCCTATGGTCAAATGTTGAGTGCAAAATTATTTTTTCATTGTTTGACTACTCAGAACTGCAATAAATTTGGGGACACACGCTAGAATACAAACCGCAATTTACTTTATAGGCAGTTCTTCTCTATCAGTGACATAATTAAGATTAAACATTGTTTGAATTCTTAGCTTTCTAGACACTTCATCCTTTTCTCTCTCCAATGAGGTACTTCCTTTGCAAAGAAAATTGTGTTAAAGAAACTTTCTTAAAATAATCTCAATTTCCATTGTCTCAGTTTCTGTATTAAAGCAGATAAGAGTAAACCTTAAAAGAAATCAACACAGCTGTTCTTACCTATTGTATCAGGACAAAGTCCACTCTCCAGTCTATGCTTCTTGTACAAGTTCTTCAGGACCTTGGCACTTCCAAAACACTTAAAGCGGCTTTTGACATTATTATAGTACCAATCCAGAGACTGGATCCTTAGGAGCCTAAAGTAGAAAAATAAACTACAGTAATTTCACGACTATAAGGCACACCCTTTTGACTAAAATTTTCCCCCGAACCCGGAAGTGCGCCTTATAGTCCGGTGCGCCTTATATGATGGACAAAGTTCGGAAATTTGCAAACCCGGAAGTGAGAGCTGCAAGCTGCAGAGGGAGCCGGCAAGGCCACAGCTGCCAGGTGGAGGTGGGATGGAGTGGCGGCGGGCATGTCCCGGCCCCGTGCATGACAATCACTTTTCTTTAACTGGAGTAGGTATTTCATCATAATAAAGATAAGTTCTTGTTCTAAAAAATTGTGTTCTAAAAAACTGTTGCCAAATTCAGAACAAGCATGCAGCTCTTCCATCCACAAATTCAACTGTACAATTAAAAAATGGATTAATAAAAGATAAATGCTTTTACAGTGAACCCTCTGCTGCTGTCCCAGCTGCTGCTGTTGTCTCCACTGCAAGAAGTTCACTTGAATCTCTTCTGAT
>PYHW01010476.1:1382570-1413104 GCA_013186435.1 Turdus rufiventris | reverse complement strand
AAGATGGGAATCAATGACATAAAATATTCAGAGGAAAGAAAATAATAGTGAGCTTACAATAATGAAATAGGAGAAAAGAAAATTCCAAATTGACAATAGGAGATGGTTAAGAAATTTGGAATTATTCTACAACAAATAAATGTGGGAAAAAATCTTTTAGATCATAAACCTATTAATTTTTGAATACTTCTTTACTGTCTGTACTTTGCAAGTGTCTGGTATACTAAGGCAAGAAAAAACTCAACAGGTTAAGCCATAAGTAAATATCTTCTTCATATTACACTAGGGTTTGTTTGGTTTTGGTAGTATCAGATGAGGTAGTCTTCCCTTTTACATTATAATGCTCACCCTACAACATCTTAAAAATACAAACAAGCCTTGAAACAGCACAGGGCTTAGAACCAGCCTTTATTTACACAGATTTGCAGATAACGTAAGAACACAAGCCCATCAATGAGCCACAAAACCCCTCTGTTTACATAAAAATACATTACTGCTGTTACCTGGGGAAAACAAGAGAGTAGACAAAGCCTAACAGAGGACCTCAAAGCAGAAGGAACCACTTTCCACAGGAAGTATCCCTGACAACAGTAATTCATCTTAACAGACTTGTCCCCAGAGCTCAGATACTTTATAAAGCCATGAGATTTATACAGAGTAAGCTTTGTATTCTTTCCAGTGTGGCATGTGGCAACTTCCTTCACCCATTCCTTCAGCAGTGCATGGAGAGAACCTGTGCCATATTCCCAGGCAAAACAACCTCAGGGGACCACAGGGTAACCCACTGCAGACCTGAACGTTTCCTACTTAGGATGTCACCGGGGGGAACCTAGGATTCCACCTATAAATTAAAGCTGATTTATTTTTAACAGCAGGTTTAGGAGAACAGAAGGCTAATGTCAGTGTCCAGTGTCAATAGATGAACCCCCTAAGGAAATGATGTCACCACCAGGAGGGACGGACTCTCAGCATTTCCAGACTTCAACATATTCAGATGATTTAACTCCATTTTTTAAATCCAGGGCCATGTGTGAAAAACCAAAGAAAACGATAGTCTCACTGTCACCTTTAACTTTTCCTTCAGGGACTCTTTCTTTGTAAAGTGCAAGGCAAGTGACAATGCAGAATTTTTGTTTTGTCACCTACTGACGGACTAGAAATGTAGTTCTGACTCAGCACCAAACTTCAGGAGATACTCAGTAACAAACAAACAAACATGCTGAGCCTAGGGGTTCAACTACCTGTTTCCAGTCTGAAACCAGACTTTTAAAGTTTCAGCATGCTGATAAAAAGGAACACCCACTTCATGAAAAGCAAAACATCATTATATAGTCCACTTGTCTGTCATCACCAGAAAGTGATTAGTAGCAAACACCAGCAATGGGAAATTAAACATAAAAATCAATGAAGGATATTGCATTCAAACTGTGAACCCCTGAAGTTACATTAGCTGCTCTACAGAAGACAACTGAAGAAAAAGCTCATAATGGAACAGAAGTTTGTTTCTTTCTGCATTCTGTCTTGGCAAGTGGATGCAGGAGAGATGTTTACAGATAATGTAAGAATATTCCCTTTAATATCTATTTGCACAGTAATATCCCAAGCCTAACTATGGTTCCCAGGAGGCTGATTAGTTCCAGTGTTCACCATTCTACAAATATTACTAACATATAACAAGGGCAAAAATCCTTTTTTTCTGTTTTTTTTCTTTTTTTTTTCAAAAACATCCTTACATGTGGTGCACAGATGACTCTCTTGAAACACATGAGTGTCCAGAGCACAAACAATGCTATGAAGAGATCGCCTATGCTTGTCCAAGACCTGATCCACTGACCAGAGCTTTGCTGCTGGCACAGTGATGAATCTGGACAAAGGAAAATTTCTCTCCCAAACTTGCAATTCTTTGGCATTTTGAGAACCTGTCTTCTTTGTGGGCAGGAAACACTTGGTCTCATGTCAACTGCACCAGAATACTATGTTTTCTGTTTGCTGAATTTCCTTCACTTTTGTCCACTAAGTTTCTACAGAATCTGACAGGGTAAGATTTCAGTCAATAGCACAGCATCACAATCATTATGAAGGATAAAACTGCATGACCAGGTTGAAACTGGCTTAGCAGGAGGTATTGACCAGAAAGAATGCTTTCTTTTCTGGCCAGTAAATACAGTGTTCTCCAAGCTGTCTACAAAAAAGTATTGAAGCACCATCACCACTAGGGGACTCACAGCACTGGGAGTCCTCAAATATATTGTTTTAGGGCTTTGAAGAGCCTTACTAACTCCCTCAGCACGTTTACCAAGTAACCTCAGCTGCACTAGCTCAAAATGCTACACTTGTTATCTTGGAAGCCAAGTAAACTCAGTTCTTAATATTCAGACGGAGTGAAAAGATTTAAAAAAAAAAAAAAGAGAGAGAGTCACCTATCTTTGAATGTTCTGTGTGAATTAAGATAGCCAGTTATGAATGCTGACCTGGCAGCTTGGGAAAACAAAAGATGTGATTCATTGCAAGCTTGCTTCCTCATCTTTTTCCCTGCATCACCATGTTTTTCTGGGTTTGAGTAATACTTTCTACATAAAAGCAGAAAGCTAACAACACTGGTTTCTTGATGAGGTGAGAATGCTTTGCAACTAAAACAGGTAATGATATATTTGTAATGATAACATTTTCCATATGTGAACTTTGGAAGAGTCAAAAGAATAGAGTTTATAGATCTCAAAGCAACCGTGAAAAGAGATGCTTGCCTCTTTGTAGTAGTTAATCTGGTGTAAACACAAGAATTTTTTTATTTCTATTTTTTTTAGGTTTCCTTGTGTCTGTAGGATTAACACTTTGTGAGTAATCTAATCACCTCATATGAAGCTGGATAGCTACCAACACTCCAAATCTATGCCTAGGTCCTGAACATGTTTTATAACAGATTACAATGCCTCCTCTAAAGCTTTTCAGCCTCTCAACTTTCAAATAAGTCACAATGTCCCTGCTGATTCCTCCTACGGAGAAAGGATTTGGAGAAGAGAGAACTTCTGTTATAGATACTAAAATAAAGGACCCACTCAGAAGAGAAATAAGAGCATTTTCACCTAATTTCAAAATCCTTTAATGCTGACCTATATTTTAAAGCTGTTTTCTGCAAAAGCGGTCCATGAGTCCAGGATAATGAAAGACTATGACAGTGCTAGCATTAAATTGTTGAAATGAAACACTTTCCTTATTAGCTTTAACAGAAAGTGTTCAAGTTCTCTGTGTGAAATAGAAGTGTGAAATAGAAGTTCATATTTAAAGGATATTGTCTGCATTTTAAAGAAATGGGAATGCTTTCTGTGCAGCAAAGACTGTTACGTCTTTATTGATAAATAGCTTTAAACACTAAGGACATTATTTATGTTATATAATATTGCCACGGATTTGAGTTGCATTTTGATATGATTTTGGCAGAACACAATACTGTGATTTTAAAATTCTGTCTTACTAGAAAGTGTGAAAGCCAGGATGATGCTTTTGATTTAGCATTAAAACTTGAACAAGTATTAAAGAGCCCCTATCCTTATTTTAGTGCCACAATGTGTTTGTCTTAATCAAGCAGCACCATGAGAAGAGATAAGCCCATTAAAATCTTTACAATTTGTTTTCAGTACACTTCTCACCTGAAGCGCACCCAAATAGTAAGGTTCTAGCATTTCCTTCTGGAAAAAAAAGTACACCAGCTGTGTTGGGAAGTGGGGACACAAACCACCTCCCTCATTATTAGTGATGACCAGAGGTCAATCACATGATAGACATCACTGACAAAGTACTTAAAACATAGAAGATTCTTTAATGACTGATTTATCACTTTAATTCTTATTTCTTCTCAAAAGTTGAGAGATTTTTACTTGGTCTAAAGGCAATATGAAGCTTCTGCAAGACCTTTTCTCTAAAAGGTAGTACCAATTTAATATGTATGATCTTAATCTCTACTCATAATACAAGCTGGACTATGGATAGGTGTTTTATAACAATATTTTTCCATGAACTTTGTGAGAAGTTTCCCCCCACAAGACAAATCAGTCACTTACTAGTTTCTCTAAGTTAGGAGGTGCTTTCTGAAATAATTTGTCAGGGTGGACACATAATAACTTGGATTTTCCTTGCTACTGACTTTCACAGGATAATGAAGCCTCATTTTTTAGTTTTCCATACCTGTGTTAAGAAATCTTCCATAGTTTTGTGCCGACACTCGGGCCAGTAAACTATTGTAGTCCCTAAAATGCCATCCTGTGCTTCTCCTGCTGTGCCCATGACCTACTACAACATCTAGCCTCAGGTCACTCAAGATCTGCATTCAGCAAGTGATTAGTTTCACTTAGCTATGAAGCTGCTTTACAATTCTTGGACCTTTTTACTTTTGTGGATGTCACAGTTTTTTTTAAAATTAAGAGAATTTAGAAGGCCAATCAAAAGCATCTCTGAAATACAGGAAATCACAGACCAGAACTGCTGCTCTGTGGGGACGCTCCAAAGCACAACACAACCACATCAAACTTAAGAAGTATTAGAAATGCAAATTGTCAATGGAAAACCAACATCAATGTTTAGTTTTCAATCTTTGAAAACATTCCCTGGGCTCACTGAACTGCCTGGAGGCTCAGCCAGAAGTGAAGTGATAGAGGGGGTGGGAGCCAGGAGAAGACTCTGTTGAGCTTTATTGAGCTCTGTCAGTGCTGGGACACCAGTGGACATGATTCCCCAAGAGCAGACCTGCTTAGCCAGGTGCTGGGCTGGAGACAGAGCCATGCTGCAGTTAAACACTCCTGCCTTTAGCCCTGATGCTCCCCCACAGACAGATGACTGCTGCTGTGGGACTGACATCCTTGAAGCCTTGGCCCCTCCTGGGCAGCTGCACGTCCATCTCCCTCTGGCTGCATTAGTGCCATGTCATGCATCAGTGGTTGGGAAACTCCAGCTAATACAGACCAAGCCATGACAGGCCCCCCACCTCCCACAGGCTCTCTCCTCATTCTAACTCACGTGCAATATGAAGCTCAAGGCCCTTGTTTCCATTTCCCTTTGTTTCCATTTTCCCAAAGTGGCGTCAACATGATGCCCAAAGAAACAATTAAGATTTAACCTGCCACTTCTTGTTTACTAGTTTTGGAGTAGAAGCACTTCAAAGTCAACATCCTGAACTATTGTTTCTCTGCCAATAGCAATATTTGCTTTTTCCTTTGGGCCGATGTTATAGAGCTTGTAATGTACTGCTCATTATAAATTGTTGAATTAAAGGTTTTCAGTTCCTTTCAATTTCAGTGAAATCAAACCTACTTCCAGGTTCACCTTCATTCCCCTCAGGATGAATCATTATAACACAAAACCACTACACACATGAATATCCTACCAATGCTCAGTTCTCTAAAAGTCCGATTTAAAAAACCATATATATTGAGAAAGTTCAGCACTCTGAAGCCCTGAACAGGAACTTTGGCCAAGCTCATCTTATTTCAAGAGGGCACTTCCCTGATTGTTTTGCATCTATCCCCTGCTTATGAAAGGCAGTTACTCATGCAGGAAAAACAGCTCTTAATCATTTGTCCCAGCAGACCCTTGTTAACTCTTTGTAACACTTCCTTCCCAAGCCTTAAGTTGAAATCCAATTTATTTTCTTCTTGATGGCATTCTGCAGGTCACCTATCTCTCAAGAAGTGCTGTTCCAGAAAATTTCTTCCTCCAATTATCTACAGCAGAGGGCTACACACAGATGACACTGTGATAGGTCAAAGCACAGCACACTGAGCCATGCAGGTGTGTCACAGGAAATGCCACAGCAGGGCACGATGAATTCATGCTCTGCAGTCAGCAAAATCCAAGCAACAGCAGAGGGGAGACTCCATTGAGTCAAAGCATCTACCCAAGAATGAAAACTGTCTACCCCACTGAAAACGTCTGTCTTCCTCACAAGTGGAACAAAACAACTGTCCATGTACCTCACAGTGAAACATGACTTTCCTGTGCAGCAGACATGAACTTGGCCCAGTAACTGCACTGCAGGCTACAGTAGGTTAATTATTCAGAGAGCTCATCCAACAGGACAGTACCACATAGAGCATTTCCTAAAAGCCCACATTCTCCTAACCATTAACTGAGAAGTTTGCGACCCCCGTTTGGGATTTTAAACTTCAACATGGAAGAAATAACAAATTAAGGTGAGCAGAGAGGAAACAAAGATTTGTTTGTTTACAAAAGACAGCAGAATGTGCAATCCTCAAATTTGGTTACTGTCTCCTTTAACTTTGAAATCAGTAGTCAAGAAATTGGATGAGGGAAACAGTAGGTTTTACGCAGAAAACCTACATATACTTCATGAATGCAAGAAAGACAAAATCTTGTAACAAGTTCACCTAATACTGGTGACTGAGGGAAGTACTAAAATCTCTACCACCCTGGCCCTTTGAACCAAGTCTCAGTGCCTTTCCAAAGTGATGTGACAAAGACTGCTCATAGCAGCATGTACCAAAGTGCAGGCATCACTTGCCGTGTTACGAAGCAGGCCACAGTAAGTGATTGCTGGTTCATAAAAATGAGTCATACTAGCTCAAATAAAAGGCTCACCTAGCCTTGTACTCTGTGTCTGGCCATTGGAACTTACATGGAAGAGATAACAGGAAAGCACCATGAAAGCAGAGACTCTGCCTTCAGCACACTCAGCACAGGTCAGTTCAGGATTCTGTGCTTGAAATTACAACAAACAAAGCCTCAAAGGACACATTATGGATGGACTTATATTCCATAAATTTGGCAATACCTCACCTGAATCTAGGCATACTTCTGGGCCACTCAAAGCTCTCTGACAATCAGAGTCTGCAGCTACTTGCCATATAGGGATGCTTCACCTTTATCACTTTAACATCTAAATTTTAATTCTCTGCATTCCCTCATACACACCCGGACACGAGATACTGCACCAAAGCTGTGCAACACCAGCATGCAAAATTGGGAAAAAAGCTTTAGTGGAAATACAGGCATCATAGAATAACTGAGGAAAACCAGCAAGTGATGTGCTGGTTTCAAAATGCATTAAAGTTTGTGTAGAATCACATTTCCCTCTACTGGGTAACACTTCAAAACGCACTAAAAAGGGAGAAATATCTTAAATATGTCGTATGCAAAATCCATTAAAAACCCTTTCTCCATTGACATATATTTCTCTGTACCATAGATTTTTGATTCATACCCAATGGTAGACTGATCTGAACTAATCTAATCTAATTTATGTTAAAATAAACCATGAGATTGTTGATCCTTAAACACATCATTCAATTATTGGACAATAATCAGTATGCAAAAATCAGGAGTAAGCATGTGCCTCTAACAGCCTTTTTGAAAACTAAAATGGAGAATATTCAGTGCCCCTCTTTTAAGAAAATCACAGACTTAGCCCATTTTTATTACATAAAAGAAAAAAAAGAGGAAGATTGATATTTGTAATCTTTGTGCTAGTCTTTCCTCTCATAGAAAAACAGACACAAGAGTAGAACCTGTCAGCATTTAACTGAGCTATTTTGCCCTGCATTTTCCCTGTGCAGCTTTAGATCAGGATTCCCAGGCTCACAAATAAATGTGTGCTTGACATATTAACATGACCTGCTGCTCACAGAAAGTGTGTTTTGTTTTAGGGTAACCCAAGTGAAATACAGATCTTGCAGCAGTTATTAAAGTCAATTTTTAAAAAGAAGAACGTTTTCAAATCCAGCACTTCACTGTAATTTAGCTGACTATAAACTCCAGGGGTGACAACATGATTGTTGAGAGTTAACAGCAGTTAAAGCAGTGACCTAAGAAGGGGCAGGACCTCTCTTCAGGCATCTACCAGCAGTAAATATGTAAGAGGCCACATCCAATACAGCTCCTGACATTATCGCAGCACGAGCTTATAAAATTTTGCCATAACAACATGCTTATAAGGATGTTTGTCATGTCTTACAGCCATTAGTGAATATTCTTTCCCCATTTTTGCCTTGTAAAGTGAGTCTCAGTTAACTGATATTTATTTATTCAGAGCTGACTTATGAACTGTAAAGTTCAAAAGGCTGCATTGCAGGGGAGCTTGCAGAGAGCTTGCAGTACAAGTTACTGCTGCTTTCAAGCCGCTCTGGCAGAGCCCTAGGCCATAAAAGAAATGGGATCACATTGGTGTTCTCCTTGCCCCCAAACATTATGAGCTATACCTCTATCACTCCCAGCAGATATACAGGCAGCCTGTTCTTAATGACTGCTGACGCTGCAGAGCTCCCCAGCCATCCACCAATGTTTTCCTATCCTAATGTTGAAAGGTTTTCTTAACGTTTAAGCTGAACCTTCTTTGTTCCTATTTAAACAAGACAGATTAAGATGTTTGCTCTTTTTCTTTTTAAGGCTAACAAATCCAGTTTCATCCCAGATCATGTTTTCTAGTCATCTAATCATTCCTACTGTTTCTTTCCCTGGGATGAGTATGAAAGTACACAAGCAGTCTCTATAGTTCTTTAAACACAGACCCAGAACACATAATCTAAGACCGTACTTACACTCTTTCATGAAAGACCAATATAACTGTGGGGATGTGACTCTGCACAGCACAGCCCCAGTGGATGACATCCCACACTGAGAGCACCAGATATGCAACACTGATCCTGGATCTGGGCTACACAATGCTGTGAGTGTACACGCATTCCTCAAAGTCTTGCTGAGACTTCCACCGTAGGAACTGCCAACTCTTTAGAAAGAAAGAGCTGGTCAAACTAAGCGAAGGCTATTTTCAATCCACCTTTTCTTTAAACTGATAACTACATGGATAACACTTTCATAAATGAGGTTTAAAGTGTCTCTCTTTGGTATTTAGCTGTTACACCTTGTTACTGATCAGCGAATAACTCTGTCATATAAGAGTACCATGAAGTCTGTCCTTCACAAGAAGACTCATGGTCATATCTGTAACACAACCAACTCCACCCGCACAAAAAGCCCAGCTCTCCTCATTTGACTCTTCCTTTCACTTCTGGGTTGGTGTATAATAATCCCCAGATGTTACTGCAGCCACTGTAGATCATTCAGTGGCCAAAACTGGTTTGTAGTCCTCATCACAACAGGTGTAAATGGAAAGAGAGAACTTGCTCCCTTCTTTTCTCAGCCCTTCTACATGTTTCATTGAATGCCTGGAAATTTCTTCCTCACTACACTGCCAATTATTTCCCTCTTAAGCATTTCATTAAAACAAGGATCTTTACACAGCCCATTAATACTACCTGTCAACTCAGATGAAAGTTAAGTAACCACTGGATATTTGAAACTGAATGGAAACAAGTCCAAATCCCTCTATAAAAGCTGGAACACTCAGATCCTGCACAAATGTAACATTCCAAATATTTGCTTCAAAGTGCTTTTTTGAGGATACATTCCTGACATATGTATATGATCCATGGAATTTATCTCATGACATGATGCAAAGATCATGAAAATAAACAATATTACCTCTGAAAAAAATCTTCCCCCTTAAGTAATCGCACCCAGAAATTTAATTTAATGTAAAAGTTGTGTTATGTTTCTTTTTTTTGTTCATCTTAATTTTCAATAAAATACATTTGCAATATCGCAGTATTTTTCAAAGGAAAGGTATTTTATATCCTGGCCATCTGGTACCACATACTTTTCTAGGAAAATCATAAGAATTAATCAATACTACATCATCAGTAAGTTTATGACACTCCCAGGCACACAACATGCTAAAGCAAAAGCAAAGAAACATGAATCAAAACATGTTATTACAGCTACACTGAACACACATATATTGGCTGTCCCTGTCATATTTGTTTCTACTTGCTACAATGCATCAGCCTAATTTTTGTTCCAGATTTCTGAAAGAAGACACATAAAAAGAAAAAAATCCACATAGACAGTACCTCAAAATGAATGCATCCTGCTGCTTTTCTTAAAAAATAACAAGAGCAACAGATACTTATAAATTCTCAATTGGAGAGACATTCATTTCCTGCTGTGCTATTACTACAAATTTATCCTTTGCACCTACCCACTGAAGTGAAGGAAAATTCATACGGAAACCTTATGTAAATAAACTTCCGAATGCAGAGAGCAACATCAAAACACCCTCAGGATCATTTGCTCATTGAACTTTGCATTCATGTTACTGAAACAAAAGTTATTTACAGTCAAAATACAACTGAATATAAATGGTTACGAGTAAATAAACCATTCACCCACATAAGAAATGTTTTCCATAACCGCTGAAGATATCAAATGAAACTACAGAGCATAAAGGCACTTTGATTAGTTACTCAAATTACCTAAGTGAAGGGTTTTCTTTCTGTAAACTTCATTTTTAATCCACAGATTCTTGAAAAACAGCTGAAGAACAACAAAAGTAAGGTCGATGAAGCATAAAAATTTTCACAAAAGAGATACGAACCCTGCTCCATCAGAAAAAAATACCAGAGGATAAACCATGCAAATTAATTCTGTAATCCTGATTAGAAAAATACGTAGCGCTTTTAATATAGAGCTCAAGAACACCAAAAAGACAACAATCCTCTACTTGAAGGTCTGCTTCTGTTCTTATATTTGGAGAAAGCTGTGAATAAACAGCTGTGAAATGCCAGCAAAGATGAGAAGATTCATCACCACGCAAAATCAAAGAGAGAGCTGGGCTCATTGCAAGACTATTTAGGAAAGAAAGAAGGAAAAAAAGTGAAAAATAATGTAAAAATACTTTGCTGGAGAGTGAAGAGATGCAATTTCGGTTCCTATCTTTTGTACTGGTTACCTCACCCAACAAGCCCAACATCTGCTGGAGTAGGCTGCACTGTTTCTTTCCAGGAGCTGTGCACACAATGATTCCACCACCGCTTTGTGAGACGACACACGTGTCACTTTGCAGCTCCACAAACCACAGAATAGCTTAAGGAACACACTGGAGGCACTGCTGTTATCCAGCAGGAGCATGACACCTCTCCCTAGCTGGGAGGTGTTAGGAAAGTATTTCCTCACTACCCACCCAACCATTGTGGTAGGCAGAAGAATTAGATGGAGCGATGTTACACTCCCCAGAGAGCAAACTACCCAGACAAGGTTCAGGTGTTTATCCAGCAGTTCAGGCAAGGAGATTTCCTTGAATTACAGAGAAAAATGGGCTAGAAGTAGAATAGCTGGCCAGCCCCAGGAGGTGGGCTCAGTCAGTTGCTGCACCACAGCAGCTCTTCCCAAATGGACCAAGGGCAGCACATCAGAGAGTATCCGATGCTGTAAAAGGGTACTCTACTGCTGTGTGCACTTACCACTTAATTTCTGCTTTTCTATCTGTTGTGCTACTTATGCCTGGAGCTCGGTGATTAAGCCTTTAAAACACCCAAGGTATGACAGTTGTTTTTTTTTTTTTTTCTCTTCTAATGATTTGTTTTTTCAAACCAGCTCCACTGCATTTAAAATGGTGAGGTTTTTCCGGGTTGCACAGAAAATATTTTTAGTTAGAAGCTTTATTGTGCAAGCTGTCTAGCAGTCTGACAAAAGCTAAATTCCAGCTTATGGCTGAAAACTGTAGGAAAAATTCCAAAGCCTTTATAAATTATACAAATGAGACTTTAATCCCAGCTGGCCTCACTAACAGGGGCTCTACATCTGGGCACACATACAAATGTACTTTTCATATGGATTTTCGGTTATTTGAGTAATGAAAAAAAAAGAAAAAAAGAAAAAAAGAAAAAAAGAAAAAAAGAAAAAGAAACCAAACCCAAATCTCTGTTTTTATAAATGCTCCTATCAGAGGAATAAAAAACCAAGCACAGATTAGCCAGACTGTCAGAGAAATACAGCTGTTTCTCAAAACTGTTCCTGCTTCTGGGTAAAATTGATCAGCTGTCCAGAGGATTCAGTTCCCTAACAGCAGAAATCTTCAAAGCCATACAGTCCTCCATCATTCTCCAAGGCAAGCTTATTCTCATCTGCAGAAGACAGGGGGTATTCTCATAGGGCTATCTAGTTGTGATAAGATGCCTATGTGCATGATATTAGCAAATTTGATCAACCAAGAAAAAAGGGAGGAACTAGAAGATCAGTGGATGAACAGGAGGGATGGAAACCAGCTACCCGGGTCATGCACACGCTGATGCCAGAGTGCAGTGTGCCTCTGAGTCCCTTGGTACCATCTTCAGCTGCTGGCAGTGAATAGAGAGCAAGCATCAAAGCTCTCTTCAGCTACATCCACAGGGCTCAGCTGAGAAGAGCCCCTTTACTCACAGAAGAAATGCACACCGAGAATTTCTGAATTCCCATCAAACTCCAAGTAATATCTGGTAGACAAAGGATTTATGCTACTTGGCCTACATGTCTCTCTGTGCTTTAACTGTGAAAGGTATCACTGCCAAAGGTTTTCATGTCTGATTAAGGTAAAGTCATAGAGGTCATTTTGAAGAATAAAGAAATCAAGTTCTTTCTAACATTTTTCCAAACATGTTGCTTAAGCCCATAGTGAATAAAGGGATTTAATGCGGAATTGCTGCATAGAGACACTCGTGTCATTTCACCTGGTGGTGGCAGAGAAGGTCCCACTGCAGTAACAGGAGGTATCTTGGGCATTCCTCCTGTGTGTGGTGACAACAGGGAGAGATGGCACCAGCAGAAGCCATTTTTCATTTCTGAAACATCATTTAGTCTCACCTTTTTTCAAAGGAGACAGAATTTAGGCCAGTTCTCAAGCAGAACTCATAGTGAAGAGAAACTTGATAGTACTTTTTTGGGGAAGCAATCCTAACTACTAGGATCACCCACTGAGCAGGCTGGTTGTAGTCTGAACTACCAGCTGCTAATATGGCTCATGATACAGGCTGCCAAATGGCTGCTGAGCCCCAGTGGGTTGGAGACAGAGGGGGGTGCATGTCTGTCTATCCTCTACAGCTAAGGTAGATGCCTAAAAACACGAAAATCTTCCTTCTCTCTACACACACACGGTATTTTGTTAGTTACTGTGGGTAACTCATGCTGCTCCCGCCCCTTTTTCTTGTCGCTCTTTCTTTTCCCTTCTTTTTCCTTTCCTTAGGACAATGTGGATAGGATTATCCACAAGGTAGGATAAATTATTTGCTTGCATAACTGAAGACAAATTTTCAGAATACTAGAGCAGGCAGGCAGAAGGCATAACATTAAGAATCTTCCAGTGTATGTGTTGGTTCATTAACGCACTGACCTTCTTTTAGGAGGTCAGACTACAAGAACCCATCAGGCCAGCAGAACCAGGGACATGAAATGTCCAGTATACATAGTGCTAAAATTTTATCCCACAGAGGGTACAATTTTGCATTTGCCCTGTTTCAAAGACAGTGCAGTTGCTAAAGTAATTTCCATTACACAAATACCCATAAGAAAATAATTAAATTATCATTTCTAAGAGATGCTTTTTATGGATTGGGCACACATATTTTCAATCAAAACAAGTTAGAATTGTTTTGGATACAGAAAAGCATTTTAAAAATCATATAATTGAGACACAGAACATATTAGTCTTTAAGATGACAGATCAATCTATATGGAGTCAGATGGATATATTAAATCTGGTAATTGTGTAAAGGAAAGTGAAAAGATAGAAATTACCTCTTCTAGATATGAAACAAACAAGTAAATATGGACTACTCAAGGGTGTTTACCTTCCACTTTTCCTTTAGTTATGATGAACTTTCATTAGAAAAATGTTCTTTCTCATTTCCTTCATAAGTTCATTTTTGAAAGGGAGTACAGACCTCAGGAGTAGAAACACCAGTGAAGGAGGGAAAACACAAAAATCAGAAAAAATCACCACCTGACTTTGAGTTTCATGATGGCAAAAAAAGTAATTCTTCTCCACCAGTCCCCAAAAGTAAGAGGCTGTATTAATAAAAAGTATTAAGAGTATCTACTTGCTTTCAGCATATTAAGGAAAATAATAAAAGGATCTACATAGACATTTAACTCCTAGAATTAATCATACCTTGAATAATGACAGGTTAGTAGTGCTGCAGTAAAATACTTGGGTATTATACATCTACTCCATCTCCATACTATTAAATAACACAATCTGAGATAATAATAACAAATATACTCTGAAAGGTGCAACAATGGGATTACTTATTAAGTATACCAAGATTTTCCAGAAAATGTCAAGAAACAGAGTTAAAAACAAGAACTTCTTTAATAAATAGTAACCAAAGTATATTTGCAGGTCAGAGCCAGCTACTAATCCTGTGACACAATCTATGATCCAATTCCTAATTTTTTTAGAGATTAAGGGAAAAAGTGCAACAATTCTGTGGTAGGTGAAGCAGCTAGTAAAACTATTTTACATATACCCTATTTTTACGTGGCATTTTGTATGTTTTTTTACTACTCTTTACAATCAACAAGTATATATAATATACATCAGTTATTTGAAACTTACTACCTCATTGAGAATAGTGCCATTATTTTAAAGCAATTAAGATCTTCAAAAGCCAGCCAACTAAAATCTCAAATACTAAATAAAAGAAAGGTCCAAATATCCTTTGAACTCACTGAGGCACCAAAAGACTTGCTTCCAGTTACTTTGGAAATCATTGTTGAGAAAGGAATTCAGACACCTTGACTCTAAGGCTTGTTTTTTCCACTTGAGTTGACCCCTCTCCCATTCTGAGCCAATAAATATTTGTCTTAAAGCTCCATTTTCATATCTGCAATTTGTTCAAATTAGATATTTTAGATTAGATGCTTGTATGAAGAGACAAGGAAACCAACACTCTCAAAATCTTTACTCAAATAACTGTGATCAAGATCAAAGGGTCAACTAAGGCAGTATGACAATGCATGCAATCCTCTTCCAAGTCCACTAGACAAGCAGCATATCTGAACTTGGAAACAGCCTGCAGCCAAAAATTTTGCAGATTGTTAAGATACACAGCAAGAATTATTAATGGCTGAATATATAAAGACAGATGCAAATCTTGAAAAGTCATCATCTTTATTAAGCCTACTTAGTACTGCTTCTGTTCCAACAGTTTCACTGCTGTGCTCCAAAATGTATCACAGCAGTAAGACATTCTTATTTTACAGTCAAGGAGCCACAAATACATACCATGCATCCCAGCAAACTCCTGCCATAAAATCCCTTGATGCAAGCCTATGTGCCGTGTGGGCCCAAACATCGCCTTTATTCTCGGAGGATTTGGGATGACACAAAAAGCTCCATGCCCACACCTACAGGCTTCTGTATAGCTTCTCATGCTGCCTCATTTAGAAAAGACCATAATTCTTCAACACAACAATTACCAATGGGGAAACATATTGTAGAAATATTTTTGGTTAGTATGATCAAAAAGGCTCAATTTCCCAAGACACCACAGTAGCAGGAGTCAGGTAAGCCTAGCTGAATGCTTTTAGTTATATTCCCTTTTTATAAACAAGACCATCACTCCAAGTTTGGGCTTATTGAAAATTACGAATCCTAGGCTAATTGAAAGCTCCATAAAGTAGGAGACTGCAGAAGAAAAGGGAATTGTCTTCCCTCTTGATATCACCCTTGGATCCAATGTCACCTCTCAATCCACCTAAAGCATGTTACTTTGAGGAAAAGCTTTCGTAAAAGTCTTTGATCCTGTTGGAAAATAATACTTTCAGAAATTTCTGTGTATCACTGATATCCAAATATGTCGGCCACTGTGCCAGTAAAAATATACTTGGAAAATTAACATCAGGACTCTTCTTTAACCTTTGTATTACCATGTGAATCCAGAACAAACAGCCAGTCTAAGTCATTGACCTATACAAGGGAATATGAGGATAGCAAATCACCACGAAAAACCAAGTGATGGTACCGACACTGTCATTTCAGACTATTCAGTAGAGAAAATAATTGGAATATCCAGCTCCACTCTAAACAGTCCTTTCCAGACACCCACATGTGAGCTGTGAAGCACAGGGAGGGAGCACACGGACGCACAGCACAACACACGTGCCTATGTTGTGCAGCACCGCAGGACTGCAGCAGCTCTACACAAACTTCTCTGCAGCCACAGAAGACACATTCAAGACTTGGCACACCAAAGTACTGCAGCCATAAACACAGCACTTCAGTTGGGTTATGTCCAAGTTGCCCATCACTCAGGGCCTGCACTTAGTGGTTATTTCGCACAATGAGGAAACTTAATTGGTAGAGGACTCAAGTTTTTCACGGGAGATTTAATTTCTGTTAACCAAACCTCTGAAAACAAAGGAGCAATACGTGGCTGCCTTTGAAGTTGAGTGACTTCAGTAGGAGGACAGGGAGGATGAAGAGAATATAGAAAGATTTTTTCAACATTAAGTCTTCAAACATATAATCAACCAATTTGTATGAATGCCAGCCTCTGTTTTTGGCAGACTATGTGATGTCTTGTATTCTACAGCCAGTTTGTTGACTCTAATTAGCAATGGGGCAATAGAGTAACAAGAAAAGAGAAATAAAAAACTTAGAGTGCACAGTGCCAGTTACTATAGAGAGATACAGAGACTTTCATTATTATTTTTTTTAATGTAGCAGTACGTAGGTTGCATCCATTTGTTTCTTTAAAAACAGTAATTTCATGACTATAAGGCGCACCCTTTTGACTAAAATTTTCCCCCAAACTCGGAAGTGCACCTTATAGTCCGGTGCGCCTTATATAATGTACAAAGTTGTAAAATTTGCCTACCTGCAAGTGAGAGCCGCAATGGGGAGGCAGTGCTGTGGGAGCGTCGAATTGTGAGGCGGGGCGGGAGTGGGTGGTCACGGCCGGCAGGAGCCGCACGGGGAGGGAGGGAGCTGCCGCCGGCCCTGGCCCAGGGGAAGAAGGAGCCGCAGGCGGCCACAGCCTGGGCGCAGGGGGAAGGAGCCACCAGTGGCCGTGGTGGCCGAGCTGCAAGCCAAGCTGCGCCAGCCAGCGCCGGGTGGGAGTGCAGCTGCCAGGCAGGGGAAGCTGGGACCCGCGGCTGCACGGTGGTAGCCAGGAGTCACGCCAGCCAGTGCCGGGGGTGGAAGGGAGTGCGGGGCCCGCGGCACAGGGAGGGCACCTGGGTCTGCGTTTAAAGGCTACGCCAATCGATGAAAAACGTTTGCAAACTGAGCACCTACCAGTAATTTGTTACTTTGTTGCACGCGGCTCAGCTCCTCACTGCAAAAAAAAAAGTGCGAGCCGTGAGCTCAGCTGTGAGAGGGGGCAGTGCCATGGGAGCACCGAGCTGCAAGAGGGGGCAAGAGCAACCAGCCCAACCCCTGGTCCAAGTCCCCAACAGCCATGCAGGCTGTGTGGGACCGCGCGGCCCCCGACAGCCACGCGGGCTGAGCGGCACCGCCCAGCCCCTGGCCAGTGGCAGCTGCACATGGAGAGAGGGAACGGGCAGCCCTCGGCCAGCAGGAGCTGCACAGGGAGAGAGGGAGTGGGCAGCGCTGCGCCACCCCGAGCTGTGGACGGTCCCGAGCCGCGGGCGACCCCGAGCTGCCCTGAACCGCAGCAACCCCAAGGTGTGAGCTGTGGCTGCCCTGAACCGCGGCAGCCGCGAGCCGCGGCCTCCCTGAGCCCACCTTGCCAGCTGGGGGTGGGCGGGAGTGCCAGGCCCCACACACAGGGAGGGCACTTGGGGCTGCGTTTAAAGGCTACACCGATCTGTGAAAAATATTTGCAAATTGAGCACTTGCCAGTAAACTCCACGATCGCGCGATTCCGTTACTAATTAGTTACTTTGTTGCACGCGGCACGGATCTTCGCAGCAAAAAAAAAGTGCACCTTATAGTCCAGTGTGCCTTATATAATGTACAAAGTTGCAAAATTTGCCGACTCCCGGAGGTGCGCCTTATTGTCCGGTGCGCCTTATGTTCGTGAAATTGCTGTAGTTCCACAGAAAAGAATAGCATTGTTTACATTGGAAAAGACCTCTAAGATCATTGAGTCAAACCGTTAACCTAACACTGCCAAGTCCATCACTAAACCATATCCTTAAATGCCCCATCTTACATACTTTCAGGGACGGTAATTAACGCACCTCCCTGTGCACACTCCTTTCAGGGAGTCCTAGAGAGTGATAAAATTTCCCCTCAGCCGTCTTTTCTCCAGGGTAAGCAGCCTCAGCTCCTCAGTCTCTCTTAGTAAGATTTGTGCTCCACATCCTTCCCCAGCTCTGCTGCCCTTCTTTGGACACACTCCAAAACCTCAAAGACTTGAGACTGTGATGATTAAGCAAGGTAAAGACAAGAAGCACATCTGTCTGTTGTTTTTTTTTTTTTTTTTTCCCCCTCTGTTGTACCCAAGCTTCTTTCAGGGATATTTAGACACAAAGTTCCAGCAGATGGAATCTTTTCTGTGGTTTGCTATACATTGTTCATAATCCTTTCCTCCAAAAACAGGTTTTTGTGGCCTTATGCCAAATTTTTCCTATTTGAGAGAAAATAATTTTTGTCACAGCCAGAAAATGAATAGTTCATCATCTTTCTTCATCCATGTAGCTGGGCGTAGGGACTCATGCTGCCTGCAAATGGGCTGTTTAGGCTGAGAGGGAAGAAGCAGCTGACCTCACATAATATCCTCAGTCGCCCATTGCTTCAATGAATGAACTTCCAGCTGTCAGCTATGACTCTCCTGAAGCTTCCCCGAAGCCCTGCCTGAGCTCATGCAGCACCTGACTAAGCAGGAGCAGCAGCCAGTTCCATGACATCCCATGGCTCCATGGAGGCTCCTGCTCCCTCTGAGTCTTAGGTGCAAGACCTGGGTACCACTTCTCTTTGTGACCTATGGCTGGAGAGCCATTGAAGAAAAGCAGGCTCCTCCCCCCTTTATGTATCACAGGGAGCAGATGCCTCATACAGAACGCGGAAGCAAGTCTTCATCTTAGTCTTCCTTCAGGTGTATTTTGAAGAGCATTTTGCAACCTCTGTTCCCTTTACAGATGAAGGGGATATGGGATGGCAATCAGAAGTATCAATCAATGCACATTAAAAGGATAGATGAAGCACTTTGGTATGAACATCCACCCGAAAAGAGTTTCTGACCAACTTAACCACAATCAGTAGTGACATTTAGACTTTCTCCAATGTCCTGCAACATTTACTCTTCACTGTCTTCAATGTCTAATGCCAAAATACTTTAACAGATGCAAAAATATAAAAGGAACACTACCTGCTTCTACCACTGCCTTTTCTCTACTCTTAAAACTCATGTTTTTTGGTTTTGGTAAAGACAGCTGCTATCACAGCTTTTGCTGCTGTCTAAGTGCAGAGAACCTGAAGTGGCACAGGTAGCTGTAAGACACCCTACAGTGCTGAAGCAATCTTCCATAATTTCTTCCTCAACAAAAGCAAATATATCTTAAACAGCTGAAAAGGAGAGTGAGCCAAAAACTTGCAATGGCTTTGGTAAGAAGGGCCATTAAAATGTCACAGAGAGAGGGTAGAGTGCTAACATGGCATTGATGAGTACATTAAAAACCACAAAGAATGCACAAGTAATAAGAAGTTCAATCATACTTTTTATAGGAAGATTTAAAATTTGTATTTTGAAAATATTGTATCTTCCTAATGAAAGATTATGTTTGATTTTGAAACTAACTCAGGACAGTTAGCCCTGAATATTGTCTGCTAAGATATTCTTATCTCTTTCAGTAAGAGAGTTTCCAAGGGGTATATTTCACAGAATCATACATTTGTTGAGTTTGGAAAAGACCTCTAAGATCATTGAGTCCAATCATTACATCAAAACATTAAAATTCGCATGATCACAGTAGGATTAGATACAGAACACTCACAAACCTCGAGCAATTAAAGACGCCATATAATTACTGCATGCAGAATTTTTCTCTCTTCTCCTAAACTTTCTCTTCCTCCTCTCCTCATAACTCTCTTAGTCCAGCAGCCTTGCTGGCAAGCAACAGCACTTCAGCCAGGGCAGGCTAGCATGTCCACTGGTAGCTGCACACCTTGGGCAAGCTCACAGATTTTTGGCATGTCTGGCAGGTTGTCAAGCACGTGACAGCACAGTGGTTGGTGTACACCAGATAGCAGTGATCAGGTGGTCTGTCTGATCTGTCTGAACAGGTAGTCTGACTATTTTGCCTGTCCCTATTCTAAAAGATTTAGGGCAAACCATAAAAGATGTAAATTTTCACTATTTGTCAGTGTTGCCAGAAGCTATTGTAATGTATTAGAGCTATTGCAAAAGATGGGAATATAATAAGCATCCATTCCTCCAAGGAGTAAACAAAGTGAGCGCCACAAGCAATCATTTGAGTCTTGAGAAAATTTTACATGCCTCTATGTGCCTGTTCTAAAAGCTCTGGTACCTTTGCTTTTTTTGACAGATGACAAAGAAAATTGATTCCTCGTGCAAACAAGATTGAGAAGTTTTATTCAAGGGGTGAAGAAACCTGTTTTGAAAGATCTGCATTACCTTCTGCACATCTTTGTGATTCCCTTGAATTCCTGAGTCACGTTGATGCTTCTGCCCACACCCATTTTCAGCCCCCACAGCAGGACTAACATGGTCTAAGTGATGGGTAGTGTCATGGTAAAAATCTAATACAGATTCTGAAGGTAAAGTGTCAGAATAGTGAGAAAAGGGGGCTGGGTTCACCTGTGCTCAATTTCTTCCTCCATTCCCTCCCCCTCTTTGTTCTAATTCTTTTGTGGTCCAGCTCAGTAAGGGGTGCCCAAAAATCCCTAATTCTCCCTCAAAACAAAATGCCTGTTTGAAGTCTTACTTCTGTGCATTACATCCACTTTGCCAAATTCTCATCAGCACTTTAAGCCAACTAACACCTCAAGCCTAGCAAAATCTACTATAATTAAATGCCACCTCCTGTCTGGGCTTCAACAGCTTATTCTTCTGTGTCTGCCAATTTTTATGGCTCCTGCTTTGCATTTACTGATACTGTCCTTACCTATCAAAAATCAAAGAAAATTTGAAAATTCAGATTATCTGATTATAAAACTTCACTTTAGGATCACTTAAATCTCTTCACCTAAAACTTAGGCCCTTGGGCAACCGTCAGCAGGTTGCTGGTGACACTTGTTATGCTGGCATAAGAGTTAGCCAGGCGTGGCCAAGGAAACTGGCCACCCACTGCCCACATCAGACTGCCTAACTCGCCTCCTGGAACAGAATCTTGAGAAATGCAGGACAAAAAATCTACTGCAGGTAACAAAGAACAAAAATGATTTTATGCAAGTGTAGTCCAAGCTGAGAGGATAAAATGCCACCAAAAGCTTTTTCCTCACTCTTTTGAGGGAAAGGTGGATTGACTGCACTTGGTACAGCACACTAACTTGAATCTGCACATTAACATGTTCAAAATATTATACAACCTGCAGTTTTATGTATTTTGGAAGGTTACCCAGAATTAGTGTCTTTAACAAGCTCATTACACATGTGTTCACTATGAATACTTGCAGGATGGGAAGCAATGTGCACATCTATTTGGTTAAACAAAAGGTCAGAGAGGAGTATCACAGAGACAGATAGGTTAATGATTGCCTCAGTTCATTAAATGTCATTTTCATGCTTTCTGTCAAAGTTTAGCCAGGCAGTTCAGAGTAGTATTGGGACCATTATTATTTCATGATATTTGATAGGAAGAGATTTGTAGCAGCAGCTTCTGAAATTAATTTCTAAATTGTCAGCTGACTCACTTCTATAGTTTGTCAGGTACTTGTGGTTTCAATAGGCATGAATAGATAAACCAAAGGTACAGTGTGTCTGGATTTCAAAGATAAAAACTGGGATTCTCGTTTACATATGCAGACTCAACGAAGGTTAATGAGTCATAAATATACAATATGTAAAACAAGAAATGTTCTGTATTACAGACAGCCCTCTGCCCTAGACACTAGAAGACATGAAACAGATAATATTAATGGAGTTAATTCCTAACACAAATCTTAGGATTAAGAAACACGACCACAAGATAGCACACATCCTCATCTTGCATATTTGAGTTAGCCCTAGTATGCTTTTGCAGACTAATTTCATATCAGATAAAAGGAAAGATGAAGGATTAACTAAAATTTTGCAAGAGGAGACTAATAGACAACATTAAGTAGTCTTTTTTTTCTGTTCCATTTACTGCATTTTCATTGCAATCAGAATTTAAGACTATGCCATTTCACAGAACTTATATGTAGGTAAAAAGGAAATATTGAGTTTGGAGTAAGGGTGATTGCTCTGCAGAAGAAAAATTTCAAAGCATTTGTTCTGAAAATCCTTCTTACAGTGGATAAATCTCTCTTATGTAGGAGAGGAGACATTTGGAAATAAACCTACAAGATTTCTGTAGAATAGAAATCATATCTTAACAGTCCTACAGATTAAAAGATATTTCTAGTACCAAAGTTGTACATGTCTTGTTTTTCCCAAAGTTTGGCTGTTTGAAATAGATGGGTCAGTTTTACTTTTGGATGCAGCTGTTTTCTAGAACAGTCAGGATTATGTCCAAAATGAACAGATATATTTCTTCATTAGAAAGGACCATAAAATTTCAGAATGAAAAAAAATTTCAATAAAAAACCCCTACATATAGGCTTATTCTCTTTATTTTACATCAACATCTCTGTTAGCATCAACACTATTTAATATTTATCTTGCTGTCATTATGATCAGAACTTAATTTCTGAAACTGCATATATTCCTCTGCCTCAGTGGCTGTAAGAAGACATAGGGTAAAATTCACTAAAAACTTTTACTGGAGCCTTTGATAAGTACAGTAATTTCACGAGTGTAAGTCACACCCTTTTGACTAAAATTTTGGTCTGAATCCAGAAGTGCAGCTTATACTCCGGAGCGACCAATATATGGACAAAGTTCGGAAATTTGCCAACCCTGAAGTGCGAGCCTGCAGCAGCCCCGAGCCAAGCTGGAGCCCGCCCGGCCCCGCTGGTGGGGCAGCGCCGAGCTGAGCCTACACAGCTCCGAACCGAGCCAGTAAACCCTGCGATCCCGTGATTCTGTTACTAATTGGCAACTTTGTGAAAGTTGCACGTGGATCCTTGCTGTGAACGAAAGTATGGCTTATAATCCAGTGCGGTTTATATAGGGACAAAGAATGAACAGTTGCCGACACCCGGAAGTGCAGCTTATAATCAGGTGTGGCTTATACTCATGAAATTACTGTAATAATGCACAAAAAGCTCTTGCAGAAGAATGGAAAAGTGACCGCCAAATTACAAATTCCTCGAGCTGCCAGTAATGCAAATCCCAGGGAGGGACATTCTCAAGAAAGCATGCTGAAACCTACATTAGATGGCAGCAACTATTTAGAAAGGCACTTAGACCTGCAATGGAGGTATAAGGCTACTAGCACTCTGAAGCAGTATCAGTAACCCAGAAATAAGAGTGGTGGTTATCCTTAGCTTTCAGTACAAGATCTAATGAAGTTTTTATCACTTATCACAGCACATCCATTTACTAATCATCACTAATAGTAACACTGTTTTTCATCTTAGGAATAGGATGGACAAAACACATACTGGTGTTTGATGCTGACATTTCTGTTTCAAACCAAGTTGCTTTTGTACCAAAGTGATGTTGCTTGTCCTCCCTTGGTCTCAGGTGTACCACTTCTCCTTCACTGTCATTTCAGACTTGCTGCCTTTTTTTTAGACTGCCATTGGACCTGAGTTCCTTTGAGAACTGTAATTACCAACTCAGCCCAACACAGACAGAGCTGCTGCCTGTGTACCAGGGTTCTTCACTGTGAGAAGCCAACTAGCCTGGGGCCTGCAGAATCAGTGGCATCTCTGACTTCAGGAAAACTCACCTACTACACACCATAGGTGCATAGCCCCTGGAAACACACGATTATGGATACTCAGGCACATTCCGTGCTTCTGATGGATCATCTGTCCCAAACCAGGACAAAACACAAGCTGGTCCACCAGGAAAAGAAACCAAACAACTCCAGCAGATACTTTCTGTCCCGTAACACTCACCAGACCTAGAGTACCATGCAGTGAAAACAGATCCTTCCTTTTTACTTTGGTCCTGCTGTCCACCGACAAAGCATAACATAAGTATTTATTTCAGATATAAAATCTGGTGGCTCACCTTGGCCAGCAAGCTTTCAGCTGAGTTACTTTAACATTGGTATTGTTGTTTGTGGCCTTTCTAGAGAAATAAAGAATATGAATGCACACACAGAGTAGAGATAAATTTTGCACTACAGGACTTCAGGCAGAAGCTAAATTCTCCAGGAATCTGAATTCCCATAAAGTCATGAGAACAGAGAGATACTAGGTTACAAATGCTGCAGCACTGAGCACTGTGGAGTACAGAATAGATACACTGCCTAATTTCTAGGTAAAAGCATCAGATAAATCAACGGCATGCTTTTCTTCCAGCCTCCAAAACCTAGAGTCCTTTAGCAGCATCAACAGCAGTCCCAAACAGCCTGGTCATTTAGGACTTACATTTAAATCCTACAGAAATATTTAAGGGACAGAGGTGTTAAAAGGAAAGAAAATATTTGAGTTTAAATTAGTGACCTCCAAAAAGGGAAATATCAGTTTCTTGACCTGTGTGTTAGCAGGCACAAGTACATTCTTCCACATGCTGCTGATTTATAAGTGAAGTGTGTGGTGACAAAGCTGAAAGGGGCACAGATCCATTGCTCACATCCACGCATCTGCACCAAACAGAGCAACACATCACCAACTGCAGCAGCACTGAATGTCATTATGAAACAGTAAGAAGGAAATCCACGCTTCTTCCATCTATTACTCCTTCCTCCACCAATTACCCAGGTATCTGGCACTTGCCAAAAAACATGTCCCAGTAAACACTAACAAAGGGATTAATCAGAGAAGCTTATACCAGCATGTGACCCTCTGGCTCATACACACTGCCTCTACAGAAGACTGGTCAAGTCATTCACCAGCTCTGCATTACTGCTAGTGGAATAAGGGAAGGGATGGACAGACAAGCAAATCCACTACAAATGAGTAAGGCAGAGTTTTTATCAAATGACTCAGAGTATCAAGTGAAAAACAGGGATTACTAAAGTACAGACACTGTTGCATGAGGCCATTCATATGATTTGTGTCCCCCAGTGATGTAAGAAATAAATGAACTCAGGACTATTGACAATTCCTATTTTGCTATCTGCAATACAATTTAGAGAAATATTCCAGAGACAGGTTGAGACAGAGATAAAAAGTGACACGAGGCATCTGGTAAAGAAAGAGAAACAGACTGAGTTGATACTTTTTTTTGCACTTCTTTACCCCCAGAGAAATTGAAACAAACTGATTGCTAAAGGCTTATCAAATGGGGTTTATTGTTCCAGTGGTACTGCTTATTCCCCTTGAGAATCAGAGAAGTTTTCTCCATGACTAAGGCTGTCTGGAAGCCCAGCTCTTCATAGCCACACATGAATCACTTGACACTAAAGGACCATCTCTCTCCACTGACCAGACATGGGCTGGCATGAACGTCAACTGAAACCCTGGCAGGACTTTTCAGATACCCCAAGGTAATTACACAAGACTCAATTGTTGTTATTCCTCTTAATACTCCAGCAATTAAATGTGATGAATTCTAGGCTCCTTCACCAGGATTTAGGCACTAACATGCCAGAACATCATTCAGTTTGTGTACCAAGAGAACACCAACACTGACAAAACCCAAGGCTTTTGCAGCAGTTTTTGATCTGCAGATTCAGAGCAGCTTTCTGTGTGAATGTCCAAGTCTTACCTCCACTTCACAGATGGAATAAAAGTGCTAATCTCAGGGAGGAGTAGTTCAGTAGTAGTTAAAATACCTTTTGCATAGGGCACACAAGTGAAAAGTGGACTCACTGATCATATTAATGGAGTAAATCACCACAAACCCCCAGGATTTCAATACACGACTACTGTCAGTTCACTTGACTTGCGTTTCTCATATCTGACAAAACCAAGTTCCTTCAACTTCAAAATACTTTAGAGTCAAGGGATAAATATGTTGAGTAAGAAGAGACAGGGAACAAACGATAAATAGTTCCGATTAAAAGATGATCCTGTGAGCAAAGGGGCAATGGTAATGTCTTCCAGCATGGAATAGATCAAGCCCTGTGAAGCAGCAGCAACATGAGTCACTGGCATACTTTCACTGACCTCAATTCTCCATCAGAAGTCAGGAAGTAAGGAAAGGTTTTAAGTGCACACATTCTCCTAGCTTATTTTGCACAAACTTCATGGGACATCCCCAGGAAGAACCATGCCTTGAATGCAAGAATTCCACTGAACTGTAGGTACACTGGCAAAATACCGGTAAATCCAGTATTTTCTAGTATGAGCCAGCAACAAATGAATGCCTTAATCTTTTCTCAAAAAGGTAATCTCTTTGATAAAGCTCATGAGAACTTCAGCCACTAGGGACCTTTTGGTCATTGCTAAAAAGCCTACTTTATTGACTCAGTTTTGTCTAGCCGAACACCTCCTGTAACGTGGACATTCTTAATCTCTTCATTGTACTCCAGGTAACAGAAAGGAAACCTAAGATCCAGCAGACTATTTACCAAAATGTTGTTCTCAATCTGATAGAGATTTTTGATAGAGTTTTTGATAGAGATTGATTTTCATAAAACATATGTGATTAATTTATTTAAGGAGTCTAAAGAGAGGACATATCAGTTTTCTAAGCAACTCTTCCCCAAAAGAGGTGTTAACTTCTCCTTTCATCAAGGAATTATGACAGCCAAAGTAGAGCCAATGCTATAGCACCAGCTTGAATGATAAAGAAAAAGCAACAAATATGCCAAACTCATTAGAAGCATTAGAGTAAGAAAGTTAAAAATAACTCTTTCTCTGCCCTAATGACAGAATCATGTTTCCCTACATGTTGCAAATCTTAGTGTCCATCCCTGATGTGATATTAAAACCATCAATACTCCTCCCCTCCCAAAAAAACCACCCAGAGGCTTACAGACTGACTCAGCAGATGAAGTTTCTAGACCACGTCCTTTTTTTTTAACTGGGGCTTACTAAAAAAATCACAACAGCACCCCTTTCTTCTTCTATTAATTACATAAAAGGTTTTGAAATAGTGAGATATGGATGTCATGCCAATATTTGAATCAGAATCATTGTTCATTCCCACTTCTCTTTAAATCTTCTTACTGGGATTTCCTTTTGTAGCTAGAAAATCTCAGCCTTGGCTTTCTCCTCAAACCCACTTGCTTGCTTCGGAATTTGCCTCAGCTCTGTCTTACTGCCGTAATGCTTCCAGTCTAGTCATGTTAGTAAGCTGTTGAAACTCTGTGGATCAAGTAGGATCATTGTGGAAACAGGGCAGGAAAACACCAATTCCCAGGCATGTTTTAAAGCCAATGAATGTGTTATAGGTTTCCTACACTTCTCCCACAGTTACAAATGTGCCTCCTGAACTCAGAAGTCGCACACAGCAGGTCAGGATTTCTCCTGAATTACCTGCACTCTGTGTAGCAGCACTGCCAAACACTTCAAGGATCTGTTCAAGAGCACTTCAAAACTTCACATAACTTGACTGAGTTTGAAGCAAGGTTCCTGATGCAAAAGGGCAGGACTAGCTTTAAGCTGTGTTTGCTCCACTTCACATTTCCTTCATTCCTCAATTGCCTTTGTGTCTCTTTAGAAAGATTTATTCTTGGGCATATTTAAAGTGTATTAACCTATGCTTCCAGAAAGCAAATGTGCTCATAAATTGTTTCACAGAAGACAAATCACTTTTGTCAGTTACCAACTCTTCCCTCTCTGATTTATGCTGTAGAGTTTACCAGCCTCTGCAAGCATCCAGCAAAATTGCAAACTTGCTAAAGGAATTTTTAAAATCACTTCCTTTAACAAAGCGTTAAAAAAATCCCACCAAAACACTAAAGCCTCAACTTTCTGTTCCTGAGCTATCACCAGGGAAGAGCACTGAAATCACACCATGCTGCCACAGTACTACAGAAAATCATTGAAGAATATCAACAAATGAAATAGACTATTTCCCTTATCAGAACTGGTTCTTAAACTTAACAAAAGACTGTGAATCCAAACCACATTGTGGAGTGCTTCAGATCACACTCACTCATCCCTCTCCATATGATGAGCTCGGAGTTGAAATGCCTACAGGCATTAATAATGTGAAAATCTATAGAAAAGTATATGCTGACAAGAGGAATGTAGAAACAACCTTTAAATAAGCTTTTCTTTGATCACAATCTACTTTTTATTTGAAATTATTATTTTTCTCCCAGACTTCTGAAATGGTCATCTTATATTTCAATTCAACTACTGTGGGTTTTATAGGTAATACTTTATAAAATGAAAAAAAAAAAAAATGTCATTACTGTCCAATGCTTTGGGGTTTCTCCATTTGTTTCAGATTTTTCATTCTAAACTTTTCCACTCCTACCATTTCTTTTGAAATGTTATTCCCATGCTGTTACCATGTTAGTCCCATGCTGTCAGAAAAGTGAGGAAGCAAAGATTTAAAATAAAATTGTTGGGGCAATGCCTTTCTAAATCTCCTTGTGTTCTGACAGTTCTCTGTGCTGTCCAGTTTTCTGCAGTTAGGTTTTAACTTTAAAAACACAACTGTGATTTCTTCTTCATAAAATGTATATAATTGTTCACTTGTTTTCATAAATGTGTTTTGGAGGTAGATGAAGTAGCAACATAATTTCCTAGTATAGCCTCTCACACTGCTTTTAACTTTGTAGTTGAAGAAATGCATTTAGACTTTCAAAATGTTATTTATTTATTTACAACCTTTAGCAGAAGGTAAATAAACTATATATTATGATCAAATAGTGTTACAAAAAATTTTCTTGTGTTCCTTTCAGGGAAACAAAGGCCTTCCCAGTAAGTTACGGACTGTTCACATTAGTTGCATTTGGCTGTCAGAGACAATCCAGCCTGGCTTCATAGCAGGCTAGTAGATGTTAATTGCTGTAGCCTTCACTTTGAAATCCAACTCCTACTTGTGAGTTCTATTTAAGACTAATTATTTTAACCTTTTTTTAGGACCAAGTAGAATCACATACTTTCTTCTAGTTTTTGTATGAAAAGTTTGGTGATTTTGCATTACCCTGTACAGAATCTAAAATAGAACTTTAGGAGGACGCAAACACAACTATTTCGTAGCGTCTACTGTTTTTCTAGCTCATTTTGCTTCCATTATGACATCAGACCATTTTTCAAATAGCCCAATAGCCTGCACAAGCACAATTAGGATCATTTTAAGCAAGTGACCTTATTACAAACTAGATGGGACCCTAAGGATGGACAGCAGCAGCAGCAGCTCATGGATTAACCACTTAGGAGGCAACTGGAGACTTTCTGTCACCCCCAGGGTAACTCAGTGACAGCGGTACTGAGAAACACAATTCTCTTGTCCTGTCCTACAACCTGAGCACTTCCTTTCAAGTGTAGGCCAGAGCAGACCATATTCTTCAGAATCAGCGATTGGAAATAAATACAGTAATTTCACAACCATAAGGCGCACCGGACTATAAGGCGCACCTCTGGGAGTTGGCAAATTTTGCAACTTTGTACATTATATAAAGCACACTTTTTTTGCCATGAAGATCTGTGCTGCGCGCAACAAAGTAACTAATTTGTAACGGAATCCCACAATCATGGAGTTTACTGGCAGGCGCTCAATTTGCAAACATTTTTCACAGATTAGTGTAGTCTTTAAACGCAGCCTCAAGCGCCCTCCCCATGTGTGGGCCCCAGCACTCCCGCCCGCCCCCGCCCCCAGCTAGTGAGGCGGGGCTCGGGGCGGTGGCAGTTCGGGACATCTCAGGGCGGTGGTGGTTCGGGGCAGTTTGGAGCTGCCGAAGCTTGCTCCCTCCCTCCCTGCGCCATCCTGGCGCTCCGGGTGCCCTGTGCCGTGCTGGGAGCCCTGTGCCCCCCAGGGCTTTTCCCCCATGCCGCCACTGCCCCAATGCCAGCGGGCGTGCCCTGAGCCGCCGCTGCCCTGATGCCACCGGCTTTCCCCCCCATGCCTGGGCTGCTACGCCGCCACCAGCTTTCACCCCTCGCTGGCACTGCCCCAATGCTTCCAGGCTCGCCCCAGCCTGGCGCTGGCCCAATGCCGCTGCCGGGCTGGCTCTGCTTGGCTCGGGACTGTTGCGGGCTCGCACTTCTGGGTTGGCAAATTTTGCAACTTTGTCCATTATATAAGGCGCACCGGACTATAAGGCACACTTGCAGGTTCGGGGGAAAATTTTAGTCAAAAGGGTGTGCCTTATAGTCGTGAAATTACTGTAAATGGGGCAGTGTGATGGGAGATGAACTTAATGGCTGCCAAAGGAAAGATGACACACTGAAAGAAATAATTTAAATTGCACATACAAATTACCAAGCTGTGAATGAAATGTGTCCAAATTAAGACCCACCCCCGCAAAAAATGAAATGAGCAAACAAAATGAACATACAAAAAAACAAGTAAAACAACAACAAAAAAGTACAGTAATTTCACGACTATAAGGCGCACCCTTTTGACTAAAACTTTCCCCCAAACCCGGAAGTGCGCCTTATAGACCGGTGCGCCTTATCTGACGGTCAAA
>PYHW01010476.1:1344930-1381505 GCA_013186435.1 Turdus rufiventris | reverse complement strand
CCTTATGGTCGTGAAATTACTGTAAATGAATGAATGAAGCATGCATAACAATCACACAAGTAATATCTTCATACATACACCTGATATATAGATAAGAAACATATTTAGAAATCAAACAGATCTTATCTGTGTGTCTTAAGCAATCTAAGTTGCAACAGACCTACAGAAAGAGGCAGTGAGAAGTGGACCAGCACTCACCTTGAACTGAGGGATAACGAGACTAACTAAAAAGGAGAGTTATGTGTGACAGAAGAAGGGGGTTGAAAAAAGCTACAGACAAATCCACTAAGATTATCTGTGAAACAGATCTTCAAAAAAATGTGTGTCAGACTGAAGGTTTTTTTTGATGAAAAACACAATTAGCATATGGAAGAATTTTTTTTGGTACAAAGCATGAGCTGCAGCTAGAAGTTCACAAAAGGAGCTGCACAGATAATGCTTGCATGGCAGACCTGGACTTCAACTAACCCATGGACTAGAACCTATGGGTGTTTCACAACCAGCTTGCAGCATCAGCAAGGAAGGAGCAAGGTGCCATGTTAAAAGGCAAAAGCCACTTGTCAAGACATGGCCTGATGCTTTTTACGTCTCCAGTGTAGAAAGGGAAAGAGAGATTTTTAGATTAGGCCATGAAACATAAAAACGCTGATCCACTGCAGAGGCCAGTTTGCTCCCAATAGTGTGCACTGGCCCCTGGGCAGGGTATAATCTGAGAACCACAGCCAAGAGTTTAGGTGTTGGATTTAGCCCGCTTAAAAAAGGAGAAATTATTATTTTTTTTTAGTTTTCTGCAGAGTTGGCACATTGACCAAATGTGTGCACTGTAATAACAGCAGCTATCTATGTCTCAAGGGGAAACTTTGCATTTAGTCAAGTTGTACACAATTAACAAATTACAGATTTCAAAGCTGTTTTACCTCTTCTGAGAGACTAACAATTTATCAGGAGCATATTTAATATATTGTAGGCCAAGGAGGAAGGAGGTTGAAGAATTCAATAATTGTAATTAGATATATGTAGCTGCACTCATTGAAAGGATAAATCTAATAAAGCCGAGTTAGGGGTTTTGTGTTTTTTTTTTGTTCTCATTAAAACAATTCTTAAAACTTCAAAGGCAAAATTTCTGTGTTAATGAACTGGAAATTGGGGAAAGGGGGTAAAAATCACAGGCTGCTTTTAAAGCAGGATGAAGTACTACCATTTCACACTTTGGATACTACCCACCAGAATCTCAGCAGGAATAAGTTAGGGTTAATATAATGTTAGATGAAACATGTCATGAATGCAGTTTCAATTACATGTTACAGCAACTGGTATAAAGAGGTAGCATTACCTCTAATTCTGAGCAATGATATCTTCTGGGTAAGTCCAGCTTACATTACAATGGTGGGGAATACTATTACCCATTTTTATAAAAGGGAAAACCAGGGCAAAGGGGGCTGAAGGGGATGTAAACAAAATTTCACAGTTACAAAATTAACAGAATCTGTTTAGCAGCCTATTATCAGCTCAGTAAAGTTCCTTCTTAATACTTTTTATATCTTATTTTAACTGTGATAAGAATTTTAGTTTCTTAATTTAAAAACTTGAACCGAATACGCACAAATTTTTATAATTGGAAAGACAGATAATTTTCCTTTGGAAGAGAACTGCTATTGCTTTACATACATTTCATGGTAAAAGAACATTGGAAAAATTCAAGATTGATGATAATTAATACAGTAGTTTTTATTTCAGATATTCTTTAACTCTGCCTTATTGAATCAATACATTTTCTTTTTTTGCTGCAAGGAATCCTTATTTTTCTTAATACTCAAATACTGACGACATGTGATTATCTGGCCCTTGTTTCTTGCTCAGGAGCCTTGTATAACAACAGAGACTTCTGAGCTCTGCTTGTGATAAAAATCATTAATTTTTACAGAATACATTATTTCAGAGTCCAAAGGAAATTAGCAGCTCATTGTTATTTCCTGCTTACCTCAAAAATGCCTGGAAAAAAATTAAACAAAATCACTATCCCTCAATTTACTAAAAGAAAACTCTTCAGAGGGATTGGAGTGACTAGAAACACAGTGTCTAAAAATATTCAGCCTAGTTATTCTGTCAAAGTGAGGGAAATGTCAGCTGGGTCACTGAGACTACAGAATGATTATCCATTATCATGTGACTATGTTGTGTATTTTTACCTTTTCATCTACCTGTTTCATCCACATGTTGCAGCTGGAATACAGCCCTCAACAGGCACTTTATGGTGCAAGTAGCAAACACCTGCACTTCTGAATGTGCTGGTGGCTTTGCCATGGACTGTGAGGGTGTGAAACGAGGCCATTAATGTCTGATACAATGGAGCATTTCAGGCTGTCATCAGCCTCATCCTAAGAGCAACTAACAAAATGACTGAAATGCTTTTGACTGTTTGTTTATGATTAGCTCCTCTAAGAGTGACACAGTCTAGCAACACATCAAGACATATGGAAATGGGTTTGTGACTAATCAGTAAGTTATAATACACCTCAGCTCTGTGCAAGAGAGACCTTTGTGTTCTGCATCATTCATAAACTTTACCGAAGCAATGTGACAAAACTAATTGTATTCTTGGCATCGTTCTTCTGTGAATGCTGGGAAAGAGCTTATTCTCTATTTCTTTAAATTTATTATCCAGCTCTTATAAATGAAATTAACTACCAGGTTTTCGTCTTGTCAGCTACTGGTAAATGAATATAATATTTGACATAAGGTTTCATATCTAGCTAGCTGGATGAGTTTTCTCCCATATTTACACCATCTGAATACCTGCTTCTCCATGTCTTTGTCTCACTCATATTTTACATATATGTGCATATATTAAGTCATAAAAGCAGGCATGACTTGTATTTTTCTCCGAGACCATACATAAAATACTCTGCTTTTGGTATGAAACAACAATAAGCATCTTCTATCATACACAAACATTCTTATAATTTTTATCTTCTTTGCATGTAGTGAAATATATTTTATCAGTTGGAGACACACTAGAGAACCCCACTAGAAGCAGAAAAGAAAATGTACCTTGAGTTTGCCATACTATAAACATTATATAAACAGTTTACAAATGTATATGATGAGATGTGGCCCTCTGCGACTGCAGCTGTTGAGACACTAGGTTGTTCAGTGCTTTCCTGAATGGGTGGAGAGAATAAGAAAACCCCAAAATATTTCAGGTATTTCTTTCCAGAGTATATTCAAACATCACTCCTGGATCAATATATTTTTAAAAAGCACCTCTGTCATTTGCTATTTTACCAGTATTCAAAGATTCTGCATACCTGTAATTTTCTCTGAAATACAAGTTTGGGATGAGGTAACTTTGTGTCAATTTTATGATTCCCAAACAGATGTTCTTTCTCTATATTCAAATGATTTTTTTTCCTAAGTTCATGCATAAACCACAAACCCACCTTTAGTTTTTTAATTGCACAAGAATTATGATGATCACTAGACAACAGAGGTTGCTACTTGGGAACAAATAACAAGTCACTTGGGGGAGCAACCATTTACATAATCACAATTTTTACTTTTTTCCTATTGAAGCCAGAGAAGGAGCAGGGCCAGAAGTCCAATTCTACTGCACAGGGAAATGTCAGCACTTAGAACTGAAGACCCTGTATTCTTTCTCTTTCCTCACTGGCCTTCTTCAGAACTTACAGCCAGAAGCCTTCCCTGACCTTTAAGGCTTCCCAAGAATGAAGGCTCAGCAAGGAAAGCTTTATATTGAAAAGAGAGGCCAGGTCCAGCCACCCATCAAAAGATGGTGGAGAATGGCACAGCAGGAGAAACCTGACTGACCTGGCAACTGACCATGGGGCTGTTACACTTCCTACATGACTGAATGCCAAAGACAGGCTACATAAAGTCACTCAGTGAGAGGGGAAGAGAGGAGCAGGTGGAAAGAAGTGCTTAGCATATGCATGAGCTTAGCTCCAAAGACACCTGCAGGCATTTCCCAGGCATTCCCAGGGTGAATCCAGGCTCGTAACACACCAGCAGCTAAACCTGGCACCTTTGTTTTCTCTACTACACTGGTTTGTCTTTGCTTCCTCCCCACAGCACTGTGCAAATCCTTTTGTTCTGTACTGCATCTAACATACCCCTGACAACTCGGACATTAAAAAAGTATGTCAATGCATGCAAGTAAAATCACCTCAAATCTGGTGCACGTGTTGCCCTGCAACTGTACAACTGCTTGTAATGGTTCAACAAAGATAATATTTTTAGTGGCACTTGTTGTTACATCTTTGTATTTAGTTTCTTGTTTGACAGAGACTAAATATCCAATCACATACAGTGTGGAGTCACAGAAGTAGAGAAATACTGTAGTGGGTGTGCTAAGTATTATTTTACTAAAAACTTGAGGAGGAGGGCAAGGCAGGAGTTCTTGACTGGCAGGTTGTTCCAAACTGCCATACCTTGTCTGTGGCTCCCACCCAGCAGCCAAAAATTCATATGGACAAACAAGTAGACCTCACATCCTTTCAAAGAAGTCCCCCACTACTGCTAACCTGGGACTATAAAGGCACAGCTGGTTTCTTGATCTCTCCCTTAGCCTTCCCCTCCTACTGCACATTCTAGCAACTCATGTATATTTTTCCATTACAAGGGCCTTCCCTTTTAATTGCAGAAGCATTGGCAGGGATGGCATAAATTTCTCATTAGCCTCCTGGCAATGGACAGAGTCAGAACAGAGCTCTTTTTCCAGACTGGACATCAAGGGAGGAAACTCCATGGAAGTTTTTATTATTATAAAAACCGAGATCCCCAGGCTAGAGTCTCTTTAATATCTTTGCAGCTACCTTTCCTACTGACAGCCAGAGCTATGGTGTCTGTTGCTTCCAGAATTATTATTCACAGTCCTATTTTCTATGATCAGTACAAAGATCATCTACATAGCATAGGCAGCAGAGATGTGAACACCTCAGCAGCAACAAGCCCAAGGTACAGTTTCTAATGGCATGCCCTGACTGTTTAAATTGATTATAATTTCAAGAGACATTACATCTTTTAAAGCTGTGTTTGTAAAAGAACAGGAATGTTTCACAATGACCCCTAACAATCAGTTACTTGAATATGCCTAACGTTTTCTTTTTTCTGTCCATCCTACAATAAAAATAAACATCCAAGATTTTGAAGCTGCTGCAGTTGGCAAGACAAAGCACAGAAGAGAGAATTATCCTCCCATTACCTATGCTTAAGCATATGCAGTGTAATAATATTTCAGCTTCTGCTGACTTCAGAAGTGGTGGTTCCCCATACCTTAGCGGGATAACACATCACTTCTCCAGCATCACAACACGGATGCTGCGATGCATCTGGCAAGACTTCACGTTGATGCTTCTAAAACCTGTGTTATGACTGCAGCAGGAGAAACCAGTGTTTAATGTTAATGCTGCTTCCTAGAAAACAGTTAAAATGCATTAAGGAAGAACATATACAGGAACACTACAGAATGCTTGTCAAAACACTGTCAATACAAAAAAAATAGATGCAATGCTGAAGGAAACATGTCCTACGTCAGTTACAGAGAACACTGTGGATCATAAAAACATCATTAAATCAGTAAGTATTTCACTTTGCATCAGTGAGCTCTCAGCACATCTGTATGTCCGAGGCAACTCCTGCCATGGTTCTGCCTACTTCCTTTGGCAGCCACACAGCACTGCATTGCTTGGGGTTTTAGCAGTGCCAATAAACATGGACAAAACATTTATACTTACTCACAAATTTAAGAAATAAAATTATTTTATTCATGTAAGCCTTTCTGTTGCCAGATTTGATTTTTAAAGTCTGCATTTGGGGAATAAGCTATTTCAAAACGTTATTTAAGGTCATTATAAATGAAAAGACAAATCAAAGCATCTCCAAGAAAATCAACACTCCCACTACATAGTCCATATAAATATTGTGCAGAGATACATTTGTCACAAGTTCAGAAAACCAAAACTAAAAATTTTTGCCATGTTCACTGTATCTCAGCATTCAATATTGTAAGGTACTCCCCATGCTATGATTAAATCACACATTACTATTATGAACTGAAAGAACTGCATTGCAAGGACAGTGATGCACAACACCAAGAATGAAGTCATCTCAATGTACTATCATGCACGACAAAGATATGGGTATCATCATTAGAAATGGTAAAAAAAACAACAAACCAATAAGCAGATTTACCTGATGTAGTAACTGTGTTCTAATCCTGCTTTGTTTTATATTCCTTTCTGGATAAACACCCCTAAAGTATATTCCCCACTTTGCACTAATATTTTATTCTTAGCGTATGTACTCTTCATTATTAAGTGAAGAACTGTAAGGCTTTCAGAAGGAAGGCAGAGGGTGGGGGGAACAGAAATGCCCCCATTCCCAGCCCTCCCAGCTGAACTCTTATGCTGCAGGTGGACAGAAGGATTCTGCTGGAGGGAAGGCGCAGTGTGTGCAGCTCCTCTCAGCAGCGCTCCTCTCCCCAGCACACGCAGCTTGCGCGCAGCGAAACAGCCTGCAGTGGAATAACAGGAGAATTTCTCCAGTGCCAGCATAAGCGAAGGAGGGGGTGTCAGGGAAAGAAAGGGAAGAAAAGGCTTAGAAAGCTGTTTCTCTCTTCAGCTAAGGCATGCTGTATGCCCCTCTTTCACAGGGGTCCCACACAAGGATAGGCACACCAAAGATTTTATGGCTCTGAGATACTGTGTAAGATCTAGCATAGGGAGCTGGCTAAAATAATCAACATTTGGGAATGCAAAATATTACATTTCCCATAGCAATCTCAACACCTCCCTGTTACAGCTCCTGTAACGTGATGTACATTTTGAGACAAACAGCAATATGGTGTGAGATAACATCTTCGGCCTGAAATCTGATTGCAAAACCAGTCTTGCTACTACCCCTCCTCAAGATTCATTTGAGACTTTCTAAATTTTGCTAGAATTCACCAGATACCATTTCCCCCAGTGTATTCTTTAGTATTTTCTCCCCTCTGAAGATGAACAAACAACTAAGACATTAACCCTTGCAGTACATTACTGTTTACAGCCCATTACTGAATACTAACTTAAGTGAATGCAGAGATGAAAAATTACTCTGCGTGTACAAATAGCCAGCAAATCTACACAACATATGTGCCAGACAATCCGATTTTTATCAGATGTGTACAGGGCTCATCCAGCCATCATGTAAGTGGAGTGTAAAAGACCTGCTGAGCCTCAGGCTGAGCATGAGGGTTACTCATCCGGCATCCCCTGCTGCAGCTCCTGGGCAGTTCCAGGGGTTGAGCTGATGCACAGTGTACGGCTCTGGCACTTTCCTCCAGCCCTGGGGCTGGATCCTAGGCATCCCCCACATGTGATCTCATGGGCAGCCTGACTACAAATGCACCTTTTGCATTAAACAACAGGAGTTGAGATGTTTGTATTCATACATATAATTGCTAAAAGCAGACTTTTTAGGGAACACTAATTATTAAATAACTAAAGTCTCTTGTCCATGCTGACTTAAATGACTAGCCCTAAAGGAAATGACCCCAATTTTCCCTCACCCATAGCTTTAAAACAACAATATCAGTTACAACTAGTTGTTTTAAGAAAGCAATGGTAATGATTATTGTATTAATAGCATTCACAATGCTATAGTAATGACTATATTTTGTAATCCAGTAATAATAACTCCGAGAAGTTTCAGGGAGAATTTTCATCCCCATGTGGTTTATATATGTTAATTCTTATGCAAATTAAAAAAACACTGACACATCTTATTGTAATACTTGTCCATTTTGAACATGCATTTCATGAAATCATTACAGTCATATTATGCTTTGGAAGATGAACACATCCCAGCCTGTATTGTTGCCACGACAAGAGATAAGATATGGATCCATCATGGGAGTGTATCCTCCACTTTGGGAAGTGGGTGTTCAGTACCACTAAAATGGCATGGACAGTGGGTGGCAGCAGGTTATAATTTCTTCCCAACATTATGTAATTAGTTCTGTCAATCCTGACCTTTTAAAAACTCAAAGTATAAGAAATAGAACAAACTGATGTATTTTTACTTATTGCTTCAATATTCTAGCATTTTAGAGTCATATTTTCTGCTCCAAAGAGCTGAGTATCACAACTATTTTTAAGAAAGAAGTCTGAGTTTCCATTACTGTAGAAACGGAAGCTTTAAGGGGAATCACAAGATCCATAATAAAATCATGACTGCAACATCACACAGCACGCGAAGAAGAAACCCCCTAATGACATCATGCTGTCACTAAACACAAACTACTGATAATTCACGAGGAAGGAACAGCAAGTAACATGAGACTGTGAATGTCACAGCAGTGTATGACAGAGCCTGGCTGGGACACTTCTGGATGGGGAAGGGGCTTGTGAGGGGACTGACACACAAATATCAGCCCAACAGGCAGTGCCTGCTCTAGTGACAGCTGTGAGAAAAGGAAACACAATTGTTAAAAAATCTTTCAAAAGAAGAGCACTGCCTCAAGGCTGAATGGCTCTAACAAGTCAGGATCAAGGAAATCATGAGCTCAAGGCATTTATATGCTGCTTACCTTTATAGCAGCCAGTTAACAGTGGGTATCCTGGTCTGCTTCTACATGCAAGCACAGCACTACATGGCTCCAACCAGCCCTGAGTGAGGACAGTACTGAATATGTAATCAGTTCCTGTAGATCTGGATCTTTAACCATGTGTAAGATTTTCGGCTACTCCAGACTCCAAACAGCAATACAGACATATCACACAGGGAATCAACTATTCCAAAACTTGCTACATGGCTCAAGGCCTGATCATGAGCATACCTTGCAGATATGGAGGGCCAGTTGGTTGTCAGACCATGTGCTGACTGAGCACATCTCACTCTTGGGCCACCTACACAAGTGGGACATGTCACACTCCTGTGTGACTGACACCAGCATCAGCAGGAAGAACACTTGCATGAGTCCTGATCTAAGCCCTGGAGATGTGATAGCTCTGACACATCAAAAAGAGAAGTTTTTTGTCATTATAGCTCCCTGTTGTATACTATTAACACAAGGGCCAGGAACATTCATCCCTTTGTGAAAATTAGGCTCCTCGGAACTGTATATGAGAGATAAGTGGTAATACTGATGTGAATCCCTATTGTTACAGGGTTGGAGACCCCAAGGCCTCCAACAAAACACAGGGAACTGTACAAACAAGAGGCATTCCTTGCCTGGGGGAGCTAATCACCAAAATGAAAAAGACAGGCAGGGAGTCAGAGGGAAAGCAGAAGCACAGAGAGGTGAAAGCGATTTGCCCAAGGCCATGCAGCCAGTCAGCTAGCAAACCAAAAATAGAGGCTGACCCCTTGATTGTCAGGCCATTGTTCTCTCCACTAGACTGAATCTCCCATGGCGAATGTGACATTGAATTGGTATTTCTGTTTTGCTGCTGTCATTTTCAAAAATAAAGCATGACAACAGTGACACTGTACTGAACCGCTGTAATCGAGGCCATAAAAGCACTTTAGAAGTAATACCATGGAGAACTTTTGCTAAGAGAAGAAAGCAAGGCCCCCGGACACAGGGACTGGAAAGCATACCCTGACTACCAGCTACTCCTCTGCCAGGGGAGACAATGGTTACTGCAGTTTTGAATGTTCTGTAAACATCAGTGCCTTTACCAGAGCTAACCCTGGACAAGAAGTGCAGCTCAAGATTGCAGCTGACGGCAGACACCATTAGCAACTGAGAAAGGATCTGGACCTGCAGAAGACTGTATGGGTGTTTGCAGTAGCTCTCAAATTGGCAGGGCAAATTCTATGCAGAATGCACTGCACATGAACTACTGCTGACAACTGATCAAGTTCCTGGCTGGTCTGGACACTACTCCAACCTCCAGGCACTTGTCCTTTTAAAGCACGAGTTTTCATCCCCCATAAATGCCACTTTAAATGCGGTAAAGTCTTCCAAAAGACCAACATCTACATTTTTAAAGGGCTGCACCAGTGTCACTTCAGACATCACAAACACAAAACAAGACTTCCACCAATGTGTACCTGAAGGAGTTTTTCAGATAACCCTAACATACATATGCCATAGCACTTGGAGGACTCAGCAGGAGGAAGTCACACATGCTGTCCTCATGGAACAAAAATTCAGTTACCTGCATTCCAATAACTTTTCTCAAGAGCACCAATAATTTATTACATTAATTTCAGAACAAAATCACACAGAATTCTTTCAGTTTTTAAACACACCTCCTTGGTACTCCATACTTAGCCTTCATACCCCAAACTGTTTTTCTGATCTTAAAGAAGTACAAGAAGGAGGATTCAGGGAATCCTGGTCAGTCTCACCTCAACCCCTTGAAAGGTGATGGAGAAAATTCTCCTGGAAAGCATTTCCTAACACATGAAAGACAAAAAGGGAATAGTCAGCATGGAATTACGAAGAGGACATCATACCTGATCAAGCTCATTGCCTTCCTCAATGAGATGATTGTCTTGATGGAAAAGCAGAAATGACCAGTAGAGTCTGAGAGTTGACTGGTTGGAAAGAGAGTTTGCCTAGAAGGACCTTGGAGATTCTGCTGGAAAAGAAGCTGACTAGGAGTCTGCTTCACACTATCATAGCAAAATAACCAAAAAAAACAAAGGTAAAACAGCATGCTGGGCTGCATTAGAATAAGCATCCTCATCAGATAGAGGAAAGTGATCCTTTTTTCTAGTCAGCACTGATGAGGATGCATCTGGATTGCTATGCCCAGTTTTGGCTTCCCCAGTACAAGAAAGACAAGGACTTACTGGAGCAAGACCATAAAGATGATTAAGGGACATCTATGGAAGATGGACACTCTTTATAAGGGAGAAAAGAAGACTAGTGGAAGATCTTATCAATGAGTATAAACACTTGATTAGAGGAAATTAAAAAGAGGGAACCAGGCTCTTCTCAGTAATGCCCAGTGATAGGACAGGAGACAATATAGGCAAATGAAAACACAAATATTATATCTAATCACAGGAAAACACTTTCATTTGAGGGTGGTGGAATGGCAGAACAGGTTGCTCAGAGAGATTATGGATTCTCCATGAAGTTATTAAAAGCTTGGCTAGATATGTTCAGGGAAAACCTACTCTAGCTTGAGCAGGGGGGATAGACAAGATGATCCCAAGAGGTTGCTTCCAACCTCAATGATTCTGTGATTTGCTGGTGTTTCAGTATGTAAACAGCACAGTTTGCTTGCAATGACCCAACCAGAGCAGGTGAAAATGTATGCAAGCATGCCCCCATTGTTTCTTGGTGTGCTTTCTCTCCTACAGGTTGCATCAAATTGAAGAATTTAATTGCAGTTTGAAGACTGAAATGTGATAAGTAATGAATTCCTCAATAAGCTGTTGTAATTCATCTTTATATCTTGTGTCCTTGTGACAGCTGCTGTGCATATTCCACACTTTCCACCTTTTGGCATGTGAACTGCACTCATTTACCTCATTCCCATTAAAAGTGAAAATGCAGAAATTAAATTGAAGGGAAGTATGTAACAGACTTCATTATAGAAAACAGAGGAAACTACCTTACAGAAGTAATCATGTCTGGTACAAAAATCAGATAAATTTGCAAAATGCAAGTGAAACAATGCAATTTATGAAGATCTTGCAGTCTCCTATTAATACAGGAAAGATACAGACTCATATTCAGACACTGATGTGTCAGAATTTTTTAAGTGAAGGAAGAAAACTATCTGAATACTTAATTTACTAATGTTAAAACACTCTGACTTTCTCAAAATATAAGCTGACAGATTTCAGCATATTATTAAATGTATATTATATTTAATATTTGCTCCTCCTTTGGTGAATAAAGAATAAGAAAACTATCTTTCTGCAGAGTAAAAAATCCACTATTCCTAGGCAGACTTGATTAGGAAATCAGTAATTCTAGATTTATAATGCATCTTACAAGCTAAAATATTGACTTCTGTACTATGATGACAATGTTGGTATAGCAACTGGTCTTAAGATTCAGTAAGTCAGGCACTAAAACCTGTGGCTATGCCAATTCTGGCTTCCTCTAGTAATCTGTGCAGCATGGAAACACTTCAAAACACAACATTGTCAAACTAGTGTGAAAAAAATTAAGCTTGGGAAATTTATGTTGTGCAATTTCCTGGAGGAAAAAAAAACAAAAAAAACCCCCAACAACTGAAAACATTAAAAACCCTAGCAAGATGGCAAAGGTAAAAAAAATGAGGTTTTCCAAAAGAGATGAATTTCATAACACAAATCAATAGTAAAGTAAGGAAACTGAAGCTGTGGTTTCACTTCTGTATGCTCCAAGTCCACCATATTCTTAAGTCACACATGGATTTTACTTACTATACAATTAAAATTTGCACTTTGAAGTCAATACTGTTCTGTAACCAAATAAAGCAACTAAGAGCCTTATACAAAAAACAAATCCAAAGTAAATTTCATGTTTCTCACAGAACAAAGCAGACTACTGTGGTTAGTTTATTAGAAGAATTACTACAGGAATGGGCATAGTTGGTTATGGTGAACCAAAGTTCCTTAGAACTTCTGGATGTGCAGCACTCTGTTGGAACAGAAAAGTTCAGTTACTCTAGGCACAAACCCAATCTGCCAGCAAGAGAGGAGAAATATGGATTAAGGTTTCACAGTAGAACTTCAATATGATCTACTGTTTCCAATGTCACCTTTAAATTCAGAAAAGGCAACTTTCTCCCACTACAAAATTTTCCCTTTCATGGTTAACTCTTAATTGATCATCGGGAGCAGTAAAAGGATCTTGAGTTCAGCCTGGCTTGCAAAGAAAAGAGAAGCCACATTCACATGATCAAATAATCCATTATGGAACAACTCCCAGCTCTGTGTTAATTAAGGTTATAATTTGATTTTCAGGCTTTAAAGGAAATTTCCACAGCAAGCTGTGAGGAGAAAAGTAAGCCACCTTCATGAAGGAAAACAGCCCTAGAATTTGCTATTCAACATCACATAGGATTTCTGCAGCAAGTCCATTCATATTAAAGCCCTACCATGTCTGAAAACAGAGAAAACAAGTACGAGGAGATAATTTCTGCCCAGAAAAGCCTGAAATCTGGCAATATGCAGAACAATCTATGAACAATATACAAAACAATCTGATCTACCAAAGCCTTGATGGATGTTCTTAATGACAGCACATGGATGGCTCCACTACAGCAATGTACTCAAAGATTTTAATTAGGCTCTAGCCAAATGAGTGGATCAGGTTTCATTGCCTCACAGAGCACATCTTACAACCCCAAATAAATCCCTGATCCCCACTGTGAAAACAGAAATCAGGAAAAAACTCTGCTTGAAAGAGAAACAAGACTCTTGCTTTCTGCTGTGTGCCAGCACCTGCTGGCATCTTAATGCTTTTCCAATAAATGAAAACGCATTGCAAAACCAGGCAGAATTAGAACAGAAAGTGATATGGCTCCAAGGCAGTGTGACACCCTCATATGGTGGCTCCCTTGCCAAAATCATCTACTTAAGTATAGAGAAAGATACATATACCATGTAATGCAATTAGCTTCTAAGCACAAAAGGGGTACAATGATCAGAAAAAGATTTACTGGCATCACCAATGAAAACACACCATAAGAAAGGAAAATACTCATCAGTGATAAGAAGTGTATCCCTACCAAGTCAGTTAATTACAGGTTGTCAGGAGGTGGGTAGGTAAGGTTTGAAGTATATTGTAAACTGGCTTATAATTAACTGTTACTCTCTTAAGATTACCTAACATCTCCATCAGATCTTCATTACTATGATAAACTTCAACTCTTTGAATTGTGTTGTGCTGGGAATTCGCCTGACATTAAATATTTTGAAAAAAATATCCATGTTGTTCAGCAATTTCTAAGGATGAGGCTAAAACCACACTTTTCACATATATGGAAACCTTAATCTTCTGATTTTTTCCTTGAGATGCTTTGCTCTTGCAAAGCAAAGTGTTGGAGGATGACTTCTGAAAGACAGCAGAAAGTTTGTGCATTTTTGCTTCTTGAAAACAAAAAAAGAAACCTTGGCAAAACTATGTGATTTTGTGAAACCACAGCAAAGTTTATAGAGACTTTGCAGCATGGTGTGACTTTGCCAACACACTCTATATAAAAATAAATGCTCACTAAAGCACACACCCTTGCAAAGGCAGGAGCAGAGCCTGAGTCATCTGCTGTTGACAGATCTCTAACAAACAACTTGACAAAAGTATCGCATTTTACTCTCAGGCTGCCTCTCAAAGGTTAACAACCACCTGCTGCTCCTCTTGCCTCGAGTGCCAGAGACCTGGCAGGTTTGCAGAAACCTGCAGACATTGCTAAAGATGCACACAGGTCTCAGGCTAATACCACACGAGGAAGAATTCTTTTAGTTTGCTCTTTTCTTTGCAAGAAAACTACAGAAGCTGTGAGGATTCTTAAAAAAGAAATGCAAGGTGTGCCTCCAGGGCAATTTTTGGCTTATTGACCACATTACTCTCAGCTTCTGAAACAAATGAAACAAATAATGGCTTTAACCTCTAGATAGTCCTTTTTTTTTTTTTTTTTCTGCAGTGGGACCACAGTAAGTCAGATGTCCTGTGGGCAAATCAGTGAGAAATCAGACCGAAAATAATTTATAATACATATGTTTGAGTTAGCCTTTCACAATCTTCTTTCTTAATCATTGCAAGATGTATCTCACATGTGCTCACCATTGCAGCTTAAAATGGTCATTAAATACCTTTATGACATCCAGATACTTAGAGCATCAACTGACCCCAGTGGTTCTCTTTTTGCAGCTGTCAAGATTCTACAGAATGTTAAAAATGTTTTTAAGAAACATTAAGAGCTGAGAAAGACAACTAGATCAGTACTGATGCAAAGAGTAAATCTACTGTATTAGGTGATAAAATATAATGTTGATAAAAGTAACCAGGAGCACCAAGATTGACCTGAACTGTATCTTTTCTCAATAATGACCAGCTCTTGTATTTCAAGGTAAAGCTAGAGAATGGGAAAACAGAAAAGTGAAATGTTACCAAGGAAATATAATCAAAGACCAATGACAAATATAAGGTCTCTGGGAAAATGGCCCAAGTTTTAAATAGCAGGTATCCAGTGTAAGCACAGAATCATAAAGAAAGGAATTTCTCTGCAGAGCACATTCAATTTTTCTTTTAATTCATTTGTCTGCTCATTTGCTCTGAGTTTTCTCAGTACCTGACCTATAATTTACAAGATGAAATTCCTAGATTTTTACTGGGAAATGAACTGCCAAAACTGTCTCAAAAAATCTAGGCATTTTTTCACCCCTTCTATAATTTCAACATTTGGGTTTAAATTTTAAGCCTATTTCAATCTAGCATTGCAGTCAAGGGTCTATAGAAGTAAACTTATGTTAAAGAAACAATAAAAATCTGCAAGTTTGTGTCAGTAAATCAAACCCAGCAAACTAAAAGGTCAACTTACATCTCAAATAGATCCAATTACATTGAATGTATATACCTGCAAGGCAGAATTTCAGAAACAGCTAAAAGCAGTACCAATCATAGTCTGCAGTCTATGAGGCTCAGAGTCCCAGGTTTAAGATGTTTAAGAATATTTTTCATTTCCACTCATAATGCACAAGGAAAGTTGTGGCTCATTTGAGAATGTAAGATGAATATGTTGATATTGAACAGAGCAGGGACAACTCAAAGTCGCTGTCTGCCCCAGAAAGCAATAAGATCTACTCCCTTTAAGAGATCAGTGAGTAATGTGCATTTCAAAAGACTGTCCTGCTGAACAGAAGAGAATAGTGGAAGTAATTTTGAGACAGCAAAGGGATTTTAAGAGTTTCTGTCAGTGAAACATTATATCGTAATTCCCTGCTGAAAAAGAAACTTTCATTATAGAGAATGACAGAAAAACCATGTCATAAGAGGAAATTCCCCATACATAGCAAAAGGCTTCAGTGATTCAGTGAAATGGGAAGTCTGAACAGCCCTTTGCTGTTATTATGCTATATTATGGAGAGAAATTATTTTTAAATTAGATAAAATTCAAATTAACCAAGATACTTATAAAATTTTTAGAATATTTACTTCAACCCCCTAGATGTATTTGTTAATCTTAGCATCAATATGAAGGATACTTCTTGTGAAGTACCCGTTTTGTGGAGCTCTGCTTCAAATATTTAATTCATTTTGACTTCAATTATGGAAACACAAGCAGTATTGACATAATAACATCAAGTAAATTTCACAGATGATGCTAGTTTATATATATTTATATAAGCTAAACAAGGACCACATGATCCCACTAGATATACACACACTGACTCTGAAGGCAAGTTTGGTTTCAGGGTGGTTTTTCCTCCCTCTGACAGCACCACGGTGGATTTTTAAATACCTTAAATTAACATTTCTCATGTCCTTCTTGTAATGAGGCCAAAGAGCCACAGAAATACACAGAAAAGCCATTTAGACATGGTACTTTTATACAGAACTAAATCCTTGGCATCAAAGGAAACACAGAACCTCAAATGACATCTTGCAGAGGCTTCGTGTAAACCAGTTAAAAGGCACTAAATATTTTGTGATCTTTTACTGTAAACTCATAAAACCAGGAGTAACTGGAGGAACATAACCAATAATTTCAATTCTTTTTGAAAAGTAGAAAGCTATGCAACTCACCTCATGGAAAGGGCTTATTATCTCTTGGGGAAAAAAAATTTCTACTGAAAACTCAGACTAAGTTAGAAATTTGTTAAGAAAAAAAAAAAAGTGAGATGGTACAGGCTCCCTGTCATAAGAAAAAGCCAAGCTCATTTAAATCTTGATGTCAGCTTGAATTAATTTATTTCAGACCTGTGGCAATATCCCCTGACGCTGCAGGTTTTTAATTATTAGGCATAAAAGCAGCTGTCTAATAAATCCCAACAGTAACGATAACATGGAAGCATTTTACTTTCTGCAGACTCTCAGAGGCTGTAAATGCTACATTTATTCTGAGGGCAGCATTCAGATCAAGATTAATCTATAGAAGCATCTGGAGACAATTATTCAGCTAGAATTAAAAGCAGAACAGACCTGTGAGATCTGTGAAAGGAGTGAACCTTTGTGGCCAGGAAACAGCACTATGCCAGCACAGGGACTCTGAAGATCTGTTATGTGGGTTTTGGTACCATGGAACATTTTACCTCCTCTCGGAAGATGGTGCACTTGTGAGAGCAAGTGAGGAAAAAAGATGATTTTCTGCTTGTATTACATATATGTCAAATAGGGGAAAGAGCCAAACAACCAATATGTTGCTGTTCTGACAGAATTAGAAAAAGTCACATCACACAGAAGCAATAAAGATACTTAGCACCTGTTTCCCCACTCCAGATCGCCTGAGATTTGCCAGAATTATTGCTACCAAAGGCAAAAGACAGTTTTAGCACAAGAAAGCCATCACAAAAGCATGGTGAAGCAGTTATGCTTCCTGGCTTGCCTTAACAGAAGATGTCCACTACTAAGGAAATTCTGGCTAATATACAGTCCCAGTTAAAATCATTCTCTGATTAAGCTTATTCGTTCCCATCACACGGTGCCTGAGGTTATTTTCTTGCAAAATGCAAATAACAATTTAGGAGGTTCCATCAGTAATGCTTAAATAACAAACTCCTCAATACACAAAGCACATCTGCAGAATTATCCAGATCTTACAAATGAAAGGCAAGAATCGTGTTTTGTTGCATGCTGATTTTCTATTACACATGTTATAACAATGGAAATTAGTTGAAACACGCAGGATGAAACAAGCAGGAAATAAGTTAGCACACTCTATATCTACAAGCCCTGCATAAAGGAAATAACATAGAGAATCCAAAGTCCCACTTACATTAAGCTCTCATTCCTGGCCTGGCAGCCCAAGTGCATCTTTGTAAACTTCATCTCCTGGTCTTCCCAGAAAGGACAGCAGGAGCTGCCATTTGTATAACTACACCCATATCTGATTTCATGAACAGGATTTGCTATGATTTAAAAAATCTCACCACAATGGACTGGACTACTTGTGAATAACCTCAATATAGGACAATATTTAGATTTTATTGCATCAGCTGTCCAATTTCAACCAAATCAGCCAGCCCTGGACACAAGCCTGAAACAGTCTGTTAATTAGAATGTATGATAATGTCTATGTGATAACCAGAAGCACAGTTTTTAGATTTTTCACTATTAAAAAAAATTATTAAACCTATGAAATCTAGCAGCTAAAGACAGCTACTACGGAGGAGGTGTTTCCCTTCTCTAAATTCAAGGCTTTATTTTTATGTTTTGTTTTTTTTTTCTGATCAAGATTTACCATCTGCTATGTTCTCCACTGAGGAATTTTCCAGTGAGCTTTCTTCAGTATTCACTCGACAATTATTTGGACAGAAAAGGCTGCTTTTCCCACAGGTGTCTGTCAGGTTCAATTGAACTCCCTTGACCATTGAAAAAACACACCACCGCAGTGTGAACCAACTTTTAAAAGTCTGCAGTGTGGTTTTGTGGGTTTTTTTGTTGTTTTTTTTTTTTTTTCATCTGAAGGCAGAAACCCCAGCTCCATGTCCCCACTATTCCACTGTTTTCCCACATTAAAGCACACAGGGCAGCAAAATCTGACCCATCTCAATGCCCTTGTGAACATGGACCTACCTTGTGGGTAAAACAAAGTAACATGCTCTTCTGCGTTGGAAAGCCCTTCTTCAAACTCCGATCAAAATAAGGCACAGAGTACACAGACACACAATAAGGATAATAGAGAAAAGGAGACTGGAGATACTCTCCTGAGAGATGAGATGAGGCAAGGCTCTGGAGAGATCTTTACAGAGGATGCAGATGGAGAGAAGTTTTTAAATGTCTAACCTAGTTAAGTGGATGGTGTATCTGCTGTTCATCAAGACACAGTAAGTTTATCAGAGCCTGGAGCCTTCCAAAGTCCTGATTTCCCATATGGAGTCTGTCACATCTATGATTTTTATTTAAACACTCCAGGTCTATACAACAGTAAGTAAAAAATTATATATGTATATATTTATGTGCGTGTATAAAGTTCACGTGAGCTTTATCAAGGTCGGGATTGCATTTCTCTCATAACAGAGCAAAAAAGGGAAAGCCAGAGTGACCTACTCAATACCAGATGGTGTGCACCTTCTGAGAAGGAAGCAGAATCCAGGTCCGCCTTCTACTTCCTCACCTGAATTCTATCACCTACAGAGTAATAAAAATACTTCCTGCCTTCATGAACTATAAAAATCAACGAGTTATCATCTATATCTGTGATATAATATATAGAGAGACATGGAGGAAGCACTCTTCCTACACAGCAGAATCTGTATATTAATTTTCTACCTTTAAATATACATCAAAGTTATGTCTTGATCTGAAGTCCTTCTGCCCTTCATAAACCATTCAAAGACATTTGAAATGCACAGAATCAACATCAGCAACCATCCAGGAAAATGGAAGTGTCAAAATAGTTTTGAAAGCCACAATGATGTCTTCATAACCTAGGTGAAAATTGTGCAGACGTCAGACAGCTCATGAGATTCTACACAATTCAGAAGTCATTGCCTGGCTTCAACAATGAGAAGGCATACATTCACTTTTTATTTTACAAAGTAATTCTGACAACATTTTTCAGCTTAAGCAATGCTGCAGTGGCAACTTTTCAATGTGCCCTTTAATAACTGAGCGAAGCAGAATCTTTGTGTGGCAGGAGCTAACAAAGCCCATGAAAAGGCCTAAAACACACACTGTTTTATAAAATAAGAGTTCAGAAGTGGTGCTGATCTGTATTTACATTCTGGTACCACCCATCAGCTGTTCTGTGCCTGAGATTTGAGCTGAATTTAGAGGAGGAGCTTTCCCAAGAAGCTCTACTCCTAAACATAAAGGAATTACCATCATCATCTATTATATTTCACCAAAAAGGACCTGGGGCATGCAAAGTTTAACACAGCTGCCCTTAGGCAGAGATCATCTGAAGGAAAGTCAACCTTCAGAATTTCGAGCCAGTAATTTCCTCACATGATGCTCTAATATCAGTAACTGGTGCATCTGAACAATGGCAGCTGTGAGGAGGGACACTGCCAAAGTTGGAGCAAACCTTCCAGAGGTGACATATATGCTCATTTAGCACAGTGCTCCATATCCCTTTGAAAGTCAGCAGATTTAAATAAAGCCTGCAAGGCTGAAGTCCTGGCTGTCTGAGATCAAAGAGGATTCCTGTCCCAAAACTCCCTCCTCAATATTCTTCACATCCAGATTACTCTAGATGTTGTTGCTGTAGCTAGTCCATCCTGATCACCTGAGAAGCTTATTTGGCATCAAATAATCCTATCAAAAGTGAGCTGTCACTAAAAAGAAAGGTATCACAAAAGTGATGTCGCTACAGAGAGCTCAATGTGCATTGTTGAATTTACCTCTGCATTTTTCTCAGGCTCTCACCTGCTGCCTTTGCAAGCCCTGCAGAACCCGCTGTGAATCACTTACTGTGTTTCACCTTGGACCTCTCTTATCTCCAGATAGGAGCTCACTGGAGCCCAAGCCACTAGAGCCCTGGCAGCTGGCAGAGAACCCTGACACCCGAGGAGGAATAAACAGTGTAATTTTTTCAGCTAGCTGTCTCCTTTTTTTTTTTTTTTTTCTTAAGTCTATTAATGCAATATATAGTAAAATCATAGCCAGCTACCTATGAAACTGGAAGTCTGTGTTTGCTAATTATATTAAGCACTGGAATGTGGTAGCTTATGGAGTGTGTGAGGCAGGTATCCATCAAACCATTTGCAAATTATATACTGGAAGTGCTGTTCAGGATCCTGAACATTACCCTCTAGTGTTACTAATCCTTTATGCAGATATGTGCTGTTTAATTGACAGTTGGGAATTACAATGACACGTTACATGACTAATTTTTCAAACTACAATTGTACTATTTCCCTTACACTCCTCCTTATACTTTTCCTGTCAATCTCCTTTCACTCTGTTGCTGTTTCTCTTGCCAGAACCACCTTCTTTGGTAGCAACTGCAACACCCTAGAAGTAGAAAATACAGTATTTAAATGTACTGCACAGAATGGACTCAGTAAAGTATGCTTTCACATGTCTCAAAACCAACCCTCTCTACACAAACCCTATGTAAGATTGCTTTGAAAGCTGGTGTCTCTCAAGAGTATTCAATCTCTAATTTTAATTTACATGATGAGAAAAATAATCACTATTACCACACTATACTCAGGACTAACAGACATTAGTTAAATACGTTTTCTGTGTGAGTGGTCTATACTCAGTGGAGTTTCAGGGAGTAGTGTTGGTACAGACGCATTCCAAAATATTAGCCTTACATTCCCTTATATCCAATAGCCTTTAGATCCTAGATGCAAAACACAAGAAGGCATTTTGTGATAGTTCACAATGCCAGAGACTGAAAGGCACCAGCTATAATGTGGGGTTTTTTAGAACATGTAAGAGAACTACTCCACCCCCCAAAATGAATGGCTAAGAAGCACAGGAGGCAGGGTCATTCAAAATGTAGCTCACAGTGGAGCTACAGTCACACTTCTCAGTACAACACTCTATAGTTTTTTCCCCCCAAGACAATTTCCAAAAGCATGTTTGATTGAAGGTAAGCTCTGCCACCACGGACAAGGCTGACTAATAGTGAGTTTGCAGGATTGAGACAAGTCATCACCATTTTTCTCCTTGCTGCTAACAGATATTAATTCACTTTTTATCTTGCCAGGGTTTGAAAGTGCTTTTGAGAGCTGCAACTACCTGAGATACAGAGAGCTCAAGAAATCCCCTAGATTATGAAATTCTGCAAACACATCAGAGACAAGATTGCGACTGTGACTCCTGATGCAATTTTTACCGTTCTTTATACAGGTTTCCTCTATCTCACAAGCATTTATTCAGGTTTCCATACTCTGGGCACTATTCTACAAGCCTCTACATTGGCAGCCAGAAAAACCATGAAGACAAAGCAAATCTGTCATCACCAAATTGAGAACAATGTGAACTGTGATGTCTCCATTATGCTATTAATCTCACATGCAACCTCAGAATGTGAGATGACGGGAAACAGTATTTCCTAATTAGATTAACAGACTTTCATTTAATACTAATTATCTCTTGGGACCTTAATGAATAGAGAAGGAAGGCTCTTTCAGTCTGGGGTCTGGAGAAGCACCCCTCCAATCTTCACATCAATGGACAGAAACACAGATGAAACAAAAATGAACCAGTATGGGCATCTGACTCCCACATATTGCCCATCACTTGCCAAATTACAACAGACTTTACAGCATATTAAATTTCAAATAAAAACAATCAGAACAGGCAGTATTACAGATCCAGCAGCTGCACCCACCTCATTACGATACAAAGATTCCTTCGCAAAGCAAGTGTGTTCATTCAGGAAGGCATTGGCCACTCTGTCACAGAATAGCCTTGAAAAAAGGGACTAAGAGAACTCCTTCAAAATAAGGTTAGCAACTCTCTGTTGGCGTCTAGAGACAAAAGTCAAACTGTAAAGATATATCATGCTGATTCCCAGAAATGTACAAAAGTTTCAAATGTTTTGGTGGGGGATGGGGGTATGAGAAGAATGGAATGCATATTCCGTATGATTATTTTTATGTAGGCCCTCATTATTTTCCAGTTACTATGAAGAATTTTCATTTTTACTACAGCACCTTTCTGATGAAAACAATTTATCAAAGTAAATCCCAAGCGCACTATAAATCCAATACTAATCTGAAAGCAAAAGCTTTTTTTTGCTATGATCAAGCAGCACTTCCAAAGAGTTCACAGCTTCTGCAAGCAAAAGTGTTCTGGTTTCAAGCAATTTTTATTTAGGCACTATGTCAAAATTCAATCTTCATTTTTGGAGCTGCTTCTGTAAAATAATCTTTAAAAAAGGATAAAAAAAATTGAAATTAATGGAGGTGGAAACTCAAAGACAGCTTTAGGTCAGACATGGCTTTTCCACTATGTTAACATGATCCTGTTTGTAAAAATTAGATAAATAAAGAAGTTATCTTAGCTCCTGGGCTAAAATGAACAAGATGTCTTTCTGGACAGTTTAGCAAAACATGCAGGTGGGATGTAAGAAAGGAAAAAGCATGAAACACTTCCAAAACAGGTAACAGGCAACCATCACCATTTACTTCATGATCCACAAATCTAGAGTCATATTTTGAAAGCTGAGAGAGCGGAAGATATAAGAAGAGTAATTACAGTAATTTCACGACTACAAGGTGCACCCTTTTGACTAAAACTTTGGTCCAAACCCAGAAGTGCGCCTTAAACTCTGGAATGCCTTATATATGGACAAACTTTGGAAATTTGCCAACCTGGAAGTGTAAGCTGTAAGCTGAACCAAAGCCGAAACAAACCCCAAACACTGACAAAGTGTCTTGGGTTACAATACAGGATGTGATCAAAGTTTCTATTCTATCACTATCTGTCCTGACCAGTTGGGGCAGTGATATTTATCTCTGTGCGAGATACTCTGCTAATGGGCCATCCACTGAAACCAGGCGGGGCATTGTTCTTTATCTTTTAACCCCCCATCCTTCCTCCAGGGAGTTATCTTCTGCTAATGGCCCATTGGGTCCTACTGTGTGATTGATGAAATTACTTTATCCCATTGGAAGTTGCTCCAGCCAGTGGGGAGAGCTCAGCCTTTCTTACCTAGATAAAAACTGATATTCTGGGACACCGAGTAGCCCTTTCTCTACTGGTCTCTAGAAAAAAATAGAGATTTCTCCACATCACTACTAGATCTTTGGAAGGAAACTGCACCTTCTACAAGACCACAACTGAACCACATCTGTCAGTGCAAGAAGACTGCAGCCACTATTTAATCAAACTGCTACCAATACCCTGCCTGATGGGGTGTCCGGCTGTACTCTGACTTTGTCAGGGTTTGGAGTTTGTTTCTTTGTAGTACTGTATTTCTATTTTAATTTCCCTAGAAAAGAACTGTTATGCCTAATTCCCATATCTTTACCTGAGAGCCCCTTGATTTCAAAATTATAATAATTTGGACAGAGGGGGTTTACATTCTCCATTTCAAAGACAGGCTCCTGCCTTCCTTAGCAGACACCTGTCCTCCAAACTAAGACACAAAGTCAGAGCACAACCTGACACCCCATCAGGGTGACACCCATCAGTCAGGGTGTTGGTAGCAGTCCCATTCAATGGTGGCTACAGTCCTCCTGCAGTGACAGATGTGGTTCAGTTGAAGCAGTGGTCTTGTAGAAGGGTGCAGCCTCCCTCCGAAGGTGCAGCGATGATATGGAAAAAAAGTCTGGTTTTCCTCTGGAGTCCAGGGAAAAGAGGGCAAATTTGGTGTCCCAGAATTTCTATTTTCATCTAGGTAGGAAAGGCTTGGCTCTCCCCACTGGCTGGAGCAACTCTCAATGGGATAAAGTAATTCTATCAGTCACACAATGGGACTCAATGGCCCGTTAGCAGAAGGTTAATTCCCTGAAGGAGTGGGGGTGGATAGGGGGTGCAAAGACAAAGAACAATGCCCTACTGTTTTTAGTGGATGGCCCATTAGCAGAATATCTCACACAGAGATAAGGATCACTGCCCCACTGGGTCAGGAAAGATAGTGATAGAATAGATATTTTGATCACATCCTCTGTTGTAACCCAAAACAGCACACCTGGTGTGATTGTTACTAATCTATTACTTTGTTGCACGGGGATCCTCGCTTCAAAAAAAAAAAAAGTGTGCCTTATAGTCCAGTGCGCCTTATATATGGACAAAGTTTGGAAATCTACAGACTCCCAGGGTTGCACCTTATAATCCGGTGTGCCTTATAGTTGTGAAATTACTGTAACTTTCTAGGCAGATTCATGCAGTGTTTAACTGAAAGAAGACTTCACAAAAACCTAGATGCAGAAAAGATATGCTACTATAAAAAAAAGTGTAAGAAACCCAAATACTTAATTTAGCACACAAGTTTGGAAAACCACGTCTTTGTTAAACACAGGGCAATTGCTTTTTCCACCTTCCTTTTCCCTCAGGTTGCAGAAGCAGGATGGAACATGTGAATATAGGATCTCATAGATTCTTACTGGAGACATTTAAGCATTGAGTGCTTCAGTATCTATTTCATGTGAAAGGTAGGCCTAAACAATAAGAACATGGAGTGATCAATTTATTGATGTGGTCAATCTTTTACAAAATGACAAATTAAATTCTCAACTGAACTTCTTTGGTAAAACAAGAATGCTTTCAGAGGGTAATACTGCAAACTACAGTAGCTAGAGGAAAGACACATTTTTTACTGCCATTCACTGCCAGTGGCCACAAGTCCCAAGGATTTCCAATTTTCTCACCAAGAAAAACAAACCCTTTGCTAACGACAGCAAACTGTACAGTAATTTCACGACCATAAGGCACACGGGACTGTAAGGCGCACTTTTTTTTTTTTTTCCAGCGAGGAGCTGCGCGTGGCGCGCAACAAAGTAACAAATTACTGGCAGGTGCTCAATTTGCAAACATTTTTCAAAGATCGGTGTAGCCTTTAAACGCAACCCCAGGCGCCCTCCCCGTGCAGCTGGCCCCGGCACTCCCGCCCGCCCCGGCACCAGCTGGCATGGCTCATGGATCCCGGCTCCCACTGCGTGGCCACACTGTGTCTCAGCTTCCCCGCGGTCAGCGGCTGCGCCTCCTGTCCCTGCTTTCCTGCGGCTGCAGGGGCCGTGCCCCCACCACTTCCCCCCGGCCGCCCAGGCCGCGCCGCTGCTGCCCCGATCCTGCCACCGGGCGGGCTCTGCTTGGCTCGGGGCTGTTGCAGGCTCGCACTTCTCGTTTCCCCTGCACCCGGGCTGGGGCCAGCACTGCCTGGCTTCTCGTTCCCCCCGCACCCAGGGTGGTGCTGCCTGGCTTCTTGTTCCGCCCATGCCCAGGCCAGGGCTAGCAGCAGCTCCCTCCCTCCCCGTGTGGCTCCTGCCGGCTGCGGCCACCCGCTCCCACCCCCCCTCACGACTCGGCACTCCCACGGCACCACCCCCCCATTGCAGCTCACCTTCCGGTTTGTCAAATTTCACAACTTTGTACATCATATAAGGTGCACCGGATTATAAGGTGCACTTCCGGGTTCGGGGGAAAATTTTAGTCAAAAGGGTGCACCTTATAGTCATGAAATTACTGTACTTTGTTAAGTACTGGTGGTTGCACAGATACAACAGAAGAAAGCATGAAGACTCACCAAATGCTGAAACAGACACACATCAAACCAGGCAGCAATCCTTCATTAGTGATAATAAAAAATGATTCATGGTATGTCTGTGTGAAAGGACACTCAGCTCAGCTTAGAGCTACCTCTAGAGTGTTTACCACAGCATGGCTTATTGCTTCATGACATATATTTTATGATGAACAGCACATGAAGTTCCAGTTGCAGAACTGACGCAAGGGAAGTGCTTCCATAAATTGTGCTTGATGCTTAATATTTTCCATCTCAGCTACTGTAAGGCATGATGTTCCCATGTGACATTAAGTGCCCATACTTAAAGAATCTTGTGCAATTTTAATTAGCTTTTATTTTGTCATTCTCACTGAGAGTCCCTCAACTTTTGCAAAACTGAAGTAAGTCCAACCTATAAGCTGCTTATTATGTGAAAAAACTGTGTGACATCTTTTCCTATCCAGATCCTCCCAGGCTAGCAGTCCCAATATTTTTGCACGCTATTTATATATTTATTTTAATTATTATAAATTCATTTACTGTATTATTGAAATTGATATATATTATACACTTACTAAAATTAGAATATTTATTACTAATAGGGAAAATGTTTAAAGCCTTTCTTACCATGACTTACTGAAGGTAGGTGAAGCCAAAAACAGGCAAGCATTTATATATTAACATTGAATGTAAAGCTGTAATATTCTACCCTCATTCATTCCCTAGAAGAATCCTTTCTGTGCAACTGAAAACCACAAAGGTTTAGCCATGCTGACTGCAGCAAAACTCCTCTAACAACAGTACATTAATAATACTTAGCACTTTACAACCAGCGCATTTAACTTTCTAACCACTAACCTCCAAGTGCTCAGGGTCATCAAATCCATTCTGCACAGGGGAAAACCTGACACAGGGAAGTTTCCCCAAGGTCAGTTGACAGCTAAAACTGGAATCCAGAGTTTCTAAAATACTGATTAGTCCTCCGGGCACTCAGACACACGTTAACTTCCAAGGTTTCTAAAAGCTTGAAAAGATTGCCTAATCAGCACTTGTATTTAGCTGTTTTAATAGACCTATCTTTTCTATTCTCCTCTTCAATCCCATTTTTAGATACTTTTCTTAAAGCTAAGTGCAGCATTGCAGTCTGCTGTATGTTATGCAAGTTCAGCTTTATTCTGTCTAGCAGAAATGAAATTCTTCACAGTGCATACTTCAAAATAATTAAGACAGATCAGTGTAGCAAAAAACCCCAGCAGAGATCAACCTGTCAAAGCAACCAGTTTGCACATTTCTCTCTCTCCTCCTCCAGTTAGGGAGTAACTGAATAAACCAAAGACTGTTCTTGGCTCCTATGCAAAAATCAAAGCTCTTGTCCTTGTTCTTCATAGGTACAGTGGGCAAAAGGATATGGTGTCTATGATCCACTGTGATGCTAAAGCATCGTAAGGACAAGGAGGTCAAGCAATGGGATACAAAACAGAGAGATAGGGGAAGGACAAGGAGGAAGAAAAAAAAAAATTTGAATACAGCAGCATGCATTTTTGGAAGGAATTGCATCAATTTCTACAAGTATATACAGCTGAGAAAAATAATTTTCACAGCAATTTACTTAAAATTAGTAAATCCCTTAAGCACAATATGAATGTGATCATTCAGAGGACTTTCAAAAAAGCAGAACAAGACCCATAAGGGCCAAATGAAGACAACAAGCACATGGTAGAACTAAGACTTTATCTTCTGTGCTATGCTACAGAGCAAGTGAACGTTCCTATAGAATTCTATGATCTTGGAAGCAAAACCAAATTTCTTGGCATTTACTTGACAACGTCACAGCTTCCAAGTTCTCTAGAAGTTCTCACTAATGTCAGACAGAGACCTCAAACAGCAGAAATAGAAACTGTCACAAAACCATATACAAAGCTCCAAGCTATGGCTGAGGCAGACTACCTAAAATACATTTCAGCTTCGTTTTACCAGATGGTTGAGCCTGCTTGAAAGCAAAACAAAATTGCTAAGCAGCATTATATCTTCATTAGTTTTCCACAACTACGTCCTGATACTGACTGTTTTTGTTACAGACAAACAAATATGAAGTTCAGTTATTAACCAGAAGTATAACTTTTCCTCAAGTACCATACCAAGGTTTTGCCAAATTTTGGTGCTTTCCCCCTCTTTTTCCCTGTAGAGACTAGAGTTTTAAATTAAAACTTGCATCAGCTAAGCAGAAGAGATGGATCCTTTTGGCAGGCTAACTTCAACTTTATCATGTTTCCACAAATACATGCTTTGTTCTGCTGACATAAAAACATTTCATTGTTTTACAGAGACCTCCAAACAAAATCATATGAAATACAAAGGCTTTATTTAGGACTTTTCCTGAGGCTGGCAAAGCTCCTTTCTATTTGAATAGTGTTCTGCCTGCCAAGTGAGTCTAGACATTTACTTTCTGCTGCAATTTTCATTTTATCAAAAGCATTGCTCCATTTTTACATTAATGTTAATTCCAATATGTGCCAGTTGCAAAAAAAAAAAAAAAAAAAAAAAAAAGTACTGGTAGACTAGACCTTAATGTATTTTCTCAAATCTCTCTTTGATGTGCATTAAAAAACCCCTAATGCATTTCTAATTAGTCTAACTAATTTTCAAGTTCCAGTAAGACAATTATATTTGCTACTGATGCAAATTGTTACAGTCTGGTTATATTCAACAAGGTACCCCCCAAAAAAAATTCTAAATAAAATGTAAGGAACATTCAACAGTAACTCTGGATAGAAGAGTTTATGGAGTTAATTGATATACCTTTGCTTTCTTCCTTTTAAAAGCAGCAACTAAATTTGGTGTATGAAAACCAAAGTTAAAAAAAGAAAAAAGAGCAGTTCTCTTAAACATTCAAATTAATCTGTGTTGCAAGCAACCAGTGTGACAATTTTTGAGACCCAGTCTGAGCCACCCAAAACACTTTTTTGACTGCTAGAAGCCTGAGTATGTGCAGCATGACTCTGCTTTTCACTAGTTAATGACATAAAGAGAAAAGTGACTGGGTCTCTGTCTCTTAATCACTGTTACTACCAAGGGGCCACCACCAGCAAAGCAGCTCTTTATAAAACAATAATGATTTCCTGCAGACCCTCTCACCCATGGCCTGGCTCAAGAAAGTAAAGCAGGAGTGTACTAAGTGATGAACTCTCACCACCTGAACAAGAATTTTGAGAACAAATGAGAAAATCACAGGACAGATGGATGTGAAGCCATGAAAGGATTAGGTGCCCATGCTCCCACTCACAACAGAGACAGAAATCTTTTAACATACAGATGGTGAAACCAGAAGAAATGAACCAAGAAGGCAGGAGAATTCATGCATGATAGTCATGAAAAGCTGAGGTGGACAGCCAGATGTTTGTACACCTTGTTTTGGATTGGACTCTGTGTACTCATACTAATCAATCCAGAAGTAAAATGTCAGTCCAGAAGTAAAAAGTTTAGAAAATCTGCAGAAATATGCTTTTTAATGGATTAATGGATTATGGGTTTTGGGGGGGCTTGTTTTTTGTTTGTTTGGTTTTGTTTTTTTGTTTGTTTGTTTTTGGGGTTTTTTTGCTATTTCTTTTCTTTAATTTTTTTTTCTTTCCTTTAGTACAAGTGTTAAACTGGAAAGCAGATTATCACAAGCAGGGTGTTCTGGGATACGGCTCCTTGGATAATGGAAAAGTGGCCTCAGACACATGGAAACCATGCCTTATTTCTACTAAATGAGCAAAGAACCTCTGTCCCTGGCATCAAAAGCATTAATCCAGAGGGCAAAGAAACTATGCCTGGAATCTACTTAGCCAAGAGGGCTTTAAAAGTACAGACCTCAACAAGCTGCCTAAACACATTGTCTGACAGGTGTCTAATAAGGAGACATTGTACAAGGCTTCGGAAGAATTGGAACTGCTCTACACAGAAATAAAAAACTTGAAATTTGTATTATATCATTTTATCAAAGAGTACTTACAGACTAAGAAGATACACTGAGAGGTGAAATCCCCAAGAACATTATTAACACTATTGAGAGACAAATCTAATCAAAAAGCATTTGCAGAATGTGTGCTAGATCTGGGAAAATGGGAAATTGAAGGGAGGTTCTCCTGTTCCTCACAAGATTATTTCAGACATTGCTGTAAAGACATTTTTGAGCCTGAGATTCCATACCAAGCCCAATTTCTAATTTTTAGAAGATGTATGGCAACAAGAGGTGTGCTGTAAAGGAATTCAAGCACCAAAGTCTTCATAGGCTTATTGATGAGTTTTCTGGTTTTGGAAGAAGCAGAGACTAACTTTTTTGACCGATTTTCCACGAATGTTCTATGTTTCAAATGCTGACCTGAATTTTGTTCTCTGTTCAATGCTAATGTAGATGTCTGCCTTGGAAGATGAAAATCAACAGAACAGGTATCTCCACTGGGGTCAAGCCTTCAAAGACTAACTCAACATATCAGCTTTTCTTGAGTGTAGAATACGGTCTTCAGATATTTCTAGCCCACAAGAGCTCACTTTCTATCGTACAGTAAGATGTGCAGGCAAACAACAGCTAAACCAAGAACCACCTCCACTACCTGTGCTGCCTTATCAAACCTAAAAATAAAAAGATAAAAGCAGAAGAGCTGGGGAGAGCAGGAGAACACAGTCCACCTGAGGAGTAAGTCACTGAGAAGATGACAGGAACTCACAACAGACTGTTGTGCTTTTCCCTGGAAAAAAGGCTGACCAAGAGTTAAACCCCAAAAAGCTATACGATCCACCCCCCACCAAACACAAAAAGGCACTCCCCTCACTAAAAAAAAAGAAACAGCAGTGTCTGAGGAATACTAGTCCCTGATCTACCTACAGGGATTTGTAAGTAGCACAGTCCAATAAACTGGAACATAAAATGATTAGTAGCAGCATTAGTTAATTTATTTGCTGAAAAATAACTCAAACTGTGTCTCAGGTCTCATAAATAAAGAAAATGTTTATAACTGAGTTACAGATGGGTGACTCTATGGGCTGCACAGCACTGTGGGTAAAGCCCTGACTTCAAGGGTCAGAAATAGCATTTTATAATACAGCTACAGATTTTTCTTCTGAAATTAAATTCTACTGAGACATTTTCCATGGAGTCAGCAAAAGGTATTTTAAGTGCAGTTCATCAGCATCCACAAACCTGGCTGCTGTGCTGCTGCCCTGCTGCCCATACGGGTGAATGCAGGATAAATGGAAGAAAGAGGTGTAATATGAAATGGTTGAATGACTAAGGCAGAAACAAGCACTGGCTCCACAGCTCTCTGTGTTCCTGGAAAAGATAATCCTGTCATTCTTCTGCCTCCTCAGAAGGAGGAAAGGGAATTTCTGTAGGTTTTCCAGGATAAAAAGAAGAGAAGGATCAGGTGCCCCAAAGAACACAACCACCTTTCACCTTCAAAAACTGATGTTTGGAAATTGGCATTGTCTACTGGGTGTGGCACTTGGTGCCATGGTTTCATTGAGGTCTTAGGGTATGGGATGGACTTGATCTTGAAGGTGTCTTCCAACCTAGTGATTCTGTGATTTCAAGTGTGTGTTAATGGGAAACAAGAGGGAATAGTATGGCTTTGGTGAGCACAGGAATACGACAAAGCATTGCAAAGGGACTTGTCTCTTGTCTTCATCCCGTGTTCTCCACTAAAGAGAAAGATGAGCAATAAACAACCATCTTTGTCACATATGCTCAGCTGCTTTAGTTACCAGTAGTCAAAATTAAACCATAAGGAATTGAGTTACTTCATTCACCCTTCTTGTCTGAGTTACAGAGTGTCAGTCAGGACTATGTCACCACAGCTACGGCTGCTTTTGGAGTTTGGAGACAAGACAAGGACTATCACAGTCACCATCTAAGGAATGGCCCGTCTGCTACTGTTAAGTGTTTTGCTTTGTTTTTCTGGTGCTATCTTTAAATGTTGGGGTTCTGTTACCCTCAAAAGGGTGAGATAGTAAGTCCCTGATACTCTGCAAATAGAAGCCCAACAGCATATTCTTAGCAGATGTTATGAATTATAACAGGTTGCACCACTATTTTCTTTGGGTACTTGCCAAAGTAAGCTCAAGGCATCCCCACCAATAAGCTGGCATTTAGAAAAGCACTCTAAAACACAGTCACAGCTGGATGACCTATTCACAAATATTCTTCCTTCCATTCCTGACCCATCAGTGGGATTACCTACCAAACTATTAACTGCCTTACCACCATCTGTCCTCAGGTTCCATTAGTAACCCAGGTGTTTCAGGACATCTCAGTCCTGCACAAGCTATGCCCAGTTACTGCTCGCTGATACATCAATCCAGCTAAACAGGCCTGGAAAAAGCAACAGGTAACCAAACACTTTCAGAACAAATTAACCCCTACAAAAAGCAGGCACATCAGGAATAAATCAACCTCTACATAAACAGGTACTTCATATCTTATCCCATCAGAGTTAATTACTGAAAAATGCAAGGAAAAGCTCAGATCAGGCCACAGCTGCTTTGCAAAAGCTGCTGAACGATAGGACTTTACCTTGCTTGCTGACAGACACTGCAAATCCAAGCCTTCTCCTTCTTCTGGTAAGTGCTGCAGCTCTTGCAGATGTTGTACTTGCAGTCTTGGCACTGTCGCTTGCTGTTGATAAGAAAAGTGAAAGGGGAGCAGCAGCGAATGCAGCAGTGCTCATTGAACTTCTGCTGCTTGGAAAGGATGCTGCACTTGTTACCCTCTTCATCCAACTTTTGCTTCATTTCACTGGAATGAAAAAAACAAAAACAAATTTTCAGTTGGAAATTTTCATCCTCTTTCCACATATTCTGTTATACTCTTCAAATAACTTTCGAAGATGTGAAATGAATATGAGAAATGCATATTCTAAATTTAGAACTGGAAAGAAAACATTCCTATGTTCCCTTAAGCCACCCATGGCAAACTCACTTAAACTCTCCCTGAGTCAAACCAGAGTAAAATTTACTCAGTTCCAGAGAGACAACCCTAAGGAAAGCCAGGTGGCTGCTCCAGGCACTCCAGCTGTGCCAAGCCATAGAAGGCATGTGAAAATTTAGGGCTGCTCTCAAAACACTTTACAAATCAAACATCAGCTCATGGAATTCAAAAGCTGATAAAAACCACTTATAAGACCAGAGTAACACAAAAGTCTAAACCAAATTTAGTGGTACCACAAAACAGACTAAGCTGCAAGAATACTTATTTTATGACATGCTGACATACTCTTAAATTAATGTTTAAATATCTTGCTACAGGAAAAAAAGAATACAGTTATTGCACACTTATTCAGGAATTCTGCCAAGATCATCTATGAACATCATTGTGAGCCAAGTCTGGAATTTTAAAAAGAATCACATTACTGGGCTATATATCACCTTATTTGCCACTTCTGCCTCAAATTCATAACTCAAAATAAAAGCAGCCTGTTTAATGAAAATCTGACAAGTAAATTCTAAACCTCAAATCTAAAAGACAAGTAAAACAGTGATCTAAAACATATAATTTTTGCACTTGCACATACTTATAGGCACATATTTACACCTATTCTCAATATATGGCTTTTAATAAATTTAAAAATTTAAAACAATGTGTGTTTCTGCTGCTCGCACCCTGTACTCTTTGCACTTTTAAGTAAATAATCTTTATGATTTTTTTTTCTGCCCAGATAGCAAAATATGCTTGTTCTGCCACATGTTTACAAAATATACAAGATGCAAAAGGTAAGAGATTACCATGAAAGAGAGGGAATGTTTGAATTATGCAAGTCAAAGTGGCTTCCTTGGGTAAACTGATGAACTATCCCAGAGATTCAATGGGATGGCTAGACTAGTTTGTCTTATTCTCCATTACTCCCTCCTACCATGGCACTACATGGACCATCTTTCCAATGGAGTAAGAGAGGAAGTGAAGTGTCTCCCTGTTGCTCCTCCACCCACAGCAGGCATGCTGCTCTGCAGCAATGGGGTGAGACGCAACTCTGTTTCTGCACAGGAAGTCAGGCAGGAACCCCAGGTCCTAGGACAAAAGCTGGTGAAAGTGAGGGCTGTATGATTCAAGGAGGATTTCTGGCATGGAAAGTGTTTGGCAGCCTAAGATGCTGAAATCTTTGCTTCAGGATGGACACCCCAGGTCTTCCCATAGAACAAGAACAGCTAAGGAGTGAGGGTCAGTGGGAGTGATGAAAGAAGAGACTTTTGTCCTCAGGGAGTTCTACAATCTCCCAGAATCAGTAACACTGATGCTTGGTAGTATCAGCCCACACACTCAACATTGTCATACTCAGTGACATTTTGAACCCTCATTAGAGCTCTGATGCATGATAACAAGATAAACCACAGAGGCAAAGCCACCAATGAAAGTACTACAATAATGCTTACAATATAAAACCAGGCAGTTTTGTTCACAGGAGAGCTAATAAAGCCTGATACCTAGAAAAAGCTGAGCACACACTGAAATCTTTTCATCAGAATAGGCATTAATTGCATCTCTCTCCTCTATCTGGCTGCCAGTATTCATTACAGTGGTAGAACTCAATATCATTAAGGTATCTACCTCAGTGCTAAATAAAATTGGCCAATGGATTAAAAAGTAAATAGGATAGGATTGGACAGCCTGTCAGAGAGGGAGAATGACAGAAAAAAACCCTCATTTCCACAGGAAACAAGGCAGAACAGAAAAGAAAGCAATGCACATCTCTCTGACAGCTGTAACAAATTAAGCTTCCCACAGACTGCCTGCCAAAGGCTATTCTGTAAGGAGTCAAATGGCAAAAGGGACTGTCAACTGGACTTGTCATTTGAGGCCAAAAGGCTCCTCTCCACACTCTTTCCTTGGAAGCAAAACATGGGTTTCATGTGAAAGCAAAGTGCTGCATAACTGGTGGGCAATTCAACCTGCCTGGTTTGAAAAAAATTAGCTGAAAAGTAGGCACTGGTTTAGTCTCGGCAATACCATGAAAACCTTAGTTAGATGTAACTCCAGCTGGATGATCACCTTGAGTGGGATGATTAACATGGTCGTCAATGTTGATACATTGAAATTCAAGAGATACAAGCTGAACTTGGCATCCCAAATTTGAAAATCTCAGGCTTTACTTTCAGGACGTTCAAATCGCTTGGTGCAAGAAAATTATAAGAATATTCTAAGGAAAGGGCAGCAGCCAACAACAGCGGATTATCTCATGACGTGAAACTCACTTACAAAAAGACAAGAGCCACCGGTGCAGGAGCTATTTCTAAAAATAAGGTTGAACCACCCAATCATTGCAAACACTGCCCCTTCCTCCCCATGTGACACTGTTTTCCCAACAAAACACAGCTGAGGGGAATGGGACAGAGAATAGACAGAGAATGCCTCTCCCTCTAAAAATGTGCACTCACATGTGCTTACTTCCCCAAGGAGGGAACATCATGTATTCAGGGATTTATACATAGAATATGCATGCAAATAAAGCAAGCAATGAAATACAACCATGTAAAAAACGTGTTGGGGTAAGCACAGAACAGTGGGAACAACAAATGACAGAATTTATTCAGAAGTCACAACTGATGGGTCGCATCTATTATGGCTATGTGTAACACAGTAATAAGCACCAGTGGAGAACTCCTGCTGTGTGAATGAATCTCGAATTGGGTTTCATTTTCTTTCTCAAGTGTTTGCATTTCCCCAATTGCTTACAAGTACAAAAGAAACAAAGAAGACTCAATAGATACCCAACATGTCTATCACCAAAACCAATTCTGTCAAAGAACATTTTATGAGCTGCAGGTTCCAAATAAGTTCAAAAATATGCATATGCATATTAGATTTTTCTAGGTGCCTTTATCAATGAATTGACACAGTCTGCATAAGAAAATATGTAATTAATTTCAGTCAATGTTTCGGGTGTTAGACTCCTGGCATGTACAGTAATTTCATGATTATAAGCCACATGTCCGGATGTCGGCAACTGTCTTGAGTTACAATACAGAGTGTGATAAAAGGTATCTATTCTATCACCATCTGCTGAGGGTAGGGGCAGTGATCTTTGTCTCCACGGGAGATTCTGCTAATGAGCCATCCACTGAAACCAGGCGGGGAATTGTTCTTTATCTTTTCACAACCCAGCCTTCCTCCAGAGAGTCATTTTCTGCTAATGGCCCACTGAGTCCCACTGTGTGACTGATAAAATTACTTCATCCCATTGGAAGTTGCTCCAGCCAGGGGGAAGAGCCCAACATTTCTTACCAAGATAAAACCAGAGGTGTGGGGGACACCAAGGTAGCCCTCTTCTCCACTGGACTCCAGAGGAAAGCTGGATTTCTCCA
>PYHW01010476.1:1319586-1334271 GCA_013186435.1 Turdus rufiventris | reverse complement strand
GCCGCCCCTGAATATAAGCCGCATTTCGGGGTGGGAGCAAAATTTTAGTCATAATGGTGCGGCTTATATTCGTGAAATTACTGTAATCAAGAGTTAGTTGTCAGCAGTTTAGCAGCCACTTATATTCAGTCAAGAGTAAGAAAAATATAGGCAAATACTGAGACAGCAAGATGATGGCTTCTTCACACACAAGGCTATATGATTTTTCACACAGTTCTGTACTTTGTTCCTAAATATTTCAAGGTGGTTTTAAACCACCATTGTAGGGTAAGGGTGCAAATTGCAGTTACTGTGGCAGTATGCGTAATTCACACATAAAAAAAGCAGTATTTTAGAAATTACAGCAAAACACAAAAATCTTCTAAAAATTGATTGACAGGTGCTTATTTTTACTGAGAAAAATAATTGCACAAATTAATTCCTAAAGCAAAAGGCTAATTATACAAAATTTTTTAGAGCTCTGAAACACCAATCAGAACACACCAATACTTATAAACAAGGACTCTCCCCTTGAAAAAAAACAAAAACCCCCCAAAAAACCATTTTAGAGGAATTCAGCATGCTGGTTAGATCTGTGTAACTACAAAAGCAGATAAAAGAAAAGCTCCGAGTACAATCAATAGTTTATAAAATCAAAGCAAAGCCTTACTTCAAAAACCAGAAGCAGACTTGAGAAGAGCAGCTGATTTATAAAAAACATTTTTTGAAATCAGCAAGGAATTAAAGCAAAGCATTTCTTTTTCTGCTGTATAGGCAAAGTATGCACAGGCTCTAACACACATAATCAATTATGGAGAAAGCTGTAGCATCTGAAATATTTCCTCCTTGTAAGAAACACTGAGGTTACAAAGATTACCTTGACTGCATCTCAGTTCAGTTCTGAACAGTGCCACCATAGTCTGTGCCCAAGAAATACAGTAATTTCACGACTATAAGGCGCACCCTTTTGACTAAAATTTCCCCAAAAACCCGGAAGTGCGCCTTATAGTCCGGTGCGCCTTATATGATGGACAAAGTTTGGAAAATTGCAAACCCAGAAGTGCGATCTGCAAACTAAGCCAGGACCCGTGGGAGCTGCAGCTGTGCGGGGGGAGTTGGGAACTGCGGCTGCCAGACGGGGGAAACCAGGAACAAGCGTGGCCGCCGGCCAGGGAGAAGTGGGGGGAAGCAGCACGGCCGTGGGAAAGCGCCAAAAAGCACCGTGGGAAAGCACAGAGAAGCGGCGAGAAAGCGCTGCGGAAAAGCGGCAAAAAAGCGGCAAAAAATCACGGTGAAAAGCAGCCAAAAAGCGGTGAAAAATCGCGGTGAAAAGTGGCCAAAAAGCGCTGAAAAAGCGCGGCAAAAAGCAGTGAAAAATCGCAGCAAAAAGCCGCCAAAAAGCGGCGAAAAATCGCCGTGAAAAAGCGGTGAAAAAGAGGCAAAAAATCGCGGCAAAAAGCGGCGAAAAATCGTGGCAAAAAGCAGCTGAAAAAGCGATGAAAAATCGCCATGAAAAGTGGCTAAAAAGCGGTGAAAAATGGCCGTGAAAAAGCGGTGAGAAATGGCCGCAAAATGTTTGCAAATTGAGAACCTGCCAGTAATTCGCTACTTTGTTGCCCGCCACGCGGCTCCTTGCTGCAAAAAAATAGTGCGCCTTATAGTCCGGTGCGCCTTATCTGAGCTACAAAGTTGCAAAAGTTGCCGACTCTCGGGGGTGCGCCTTATAGTCCAGTGTGCCTTGTGGTCGTGAAATTACTGTACTTAAACCACTCTACAATACATTTAAGCTCCCCAGCACAGTTAAAAAACTTAATCTCTAACTTGACAAAAAAACTAATTAAGGTCTCACATGGGACAGATCAACATCAGTTACACTCAATAGCTAGAAAATGAACAGACTAAGCTCAAATAACACTCAATAAATAAATAATTATAGTGATACATTAAAAGCTAGCAGCAGTTTCAGAGATTTTTTAACTGTACAGTGCTCAGCTAAACCCCAGAGCATGAACCAAGCAATGCAAAACAATAAAAAGTCACAATGTCATTATTAGATTTGGTCATCTGCAGTCTTCCTTTCTTCTTCTCTCTTTGCATATCTCAAAATTTAAAGATATGAATACATTGATCAAATAGAGTTTTTCTATTCTAATTTATTTTCTATTTCGAATTAGTACAGTATCAGCTCTTGTCAAACTCCATTCTAATGGGTTATATTCAACAAACTGCACTTGAATATTAGGACATTTTTTAAAATCTTAAATTATACTACAAATATCCAAGTAAAATAAAATGCTGTGCTGAAATAAACTTTATAAATTCCCTCTACTCTGTGTAGCTGAAAAGTTTCTCCAATAATCTTCTCAAAAACCTTCAATGACTTCAACTTCTTTAAAACCCTTAATAAATTATTTGTTTACAAGAGGGTAGAAATTCCCAGATTTATTACTTAATCAGGAGAACATAAAGTCAAGTTTGTAAAAGATCAAAGAAATAGAGATGCAGTAAGAAAAAAAGTAAGCTACATAAATTGGGGAAACATTTAAAAATATGTATTATATGCCTGTTACATTTGTGTTTATGCAATTATAACAACCAAAATACCAAGCAAAGTCTTTGAGAGCATGCAAGTATTTCATCTAAGGAGGTCTAATGTTCTATTCAATAAAGCACAAGTGACTCATTTTGACTTCCTGGTTAACAGTACTAAAAAAAGCCCCAAACCAAAACAACCTAATATAAATAAAAACATGGCATCTAAATTTAATTAGGACCCCGATTGTCACATCTGAGATTGACAGGGGCTTTGCCTTCAATAAAATAAGAGCATAATAAAAGTAATTTAGCACAACCCACAACACTTTGGTATGAATGTATGTGTCCTAATATGATTTACACAAAATTCACCTACTTCAGTATCTTAATATTATATATTACATCAGATACAGCAAGCATAACAGAAACTGCTACTTAGAAGGAAAAAAAATGGTAAGAGCAATGGCATTGATTTTAATTAGCAGGCTGGGTATTTCTAAGATGTCTCTGGCATCCCAGTGCCAATTATCCTGATTACTACTTTACCAAGCCATTGAAAGTGGATCCTTAAGGGCAATTATATAAGTCAGTAACTCAAACTATCCAAGTTCCCTTCAAACTATCCCATCCCCTTCCAACATAGGGGGATGTCTTCCTCCAGCTTGGACATGTGTTCATATTAAAATACACTGTTTAGGATTCAACATTTTTCTTAGGATTATCTTCCTGGAACACCAAAAATTTATTCTTAACATTTATTTTGTAGTTTCTTTTACTTCTTCCCTTTAACAGTCCATGTGTTTGCAAGTCATCAGCCAACAGTACATATGCTGGAACACTGCACAGAGGAACAACTTCACTCTTCACCTCTGCTTCTCCTGCTTTTCTACCTTCTGCTATTGTAGCAATCCATCCCATAATGCTTACAAGCAGTAACTACACACACACCAGTTCTCATGAGAGGCTTTGTGCTGGCACACCCAGAAAGGCAACTGATGCATCTCTGAGAGCATCAATGTTGCTTTGGAGATCCGTGGCCAGCAACATTTACCTCATGTAACGCTGGGCTTAACTGTGCAGTAACAATTCCCACTGCATTTCACATTTCCAAATGTTGCCAAAAAAAAAGGAACTATGAAGGTGTCATTACAGTACTCCCTTCTGGAAATTTCACCATTCATAAACAAAATGCTTATTTACTCTACACTGCTAAACACATACTACCTCTGTCAATATGAATTTTAAACCTGCTTATGCCACATTTTGCTTAATTAGAAGCAAAATCTATCTTGTGTTTTTTTTAAACAAAAATTAGTTTCAGATTCTCCAATATTGTTAATTTAATCTTCTTTTTAGATTTCCAGTGATATTTCCAGCAAAATTCTCAACCTGAGTTAATTAAAAATCATCTGCTTCTCCTAAGGTTTTGATTCAGTCTTCTGAGTATTAGAGCACTGAGTGCATTCCTTTATATTGACTCTAGAGCACTTGGTATTGTTAACTGTCTTCCAGAGACCAAAGAATTCATTGGCATGTTGCAAAGCTATCAGGTACCTTAGCACAGAAATTGACTGTGTATATGTATGTACATACATACATATATATATAAAATCAATATGCTCCTGCATAAACCATGCTGTCTTTGTGTCAGCCCAAACCCATTTGTCTAAAGCGGGTGATGTATAGACTTAAAGCGGGTGATGTATAGATTACTTGCTGTATGCTATACTCTTGCTGCTGTTATTCTGTAGCATTATCATTTTCTCCCTTCTGCTCTCAGAACTTGGATTTTTCTCATGCATCAAGCTTGGGAGACTGTACAACTTCTTAAAATTGAACATTTAAAATGTATTTTCAATGAACTGTTTAAACAACAGCTAGTAATTTATCTCAACAGCTTCTTCATTCAGCCCTCACTTAAAAACTCAATCTCAGAATTAAATTTCACCCATTTTTTTTTTCATTTGAAATGCACATAATCAAAACCTGCAATCAGCATTACAATAGTTTGTCAAGGCTGCATCCTGAGCGGTCTGTAACAGAGTTTGAAGCTTCCACATACCTCCCTTCCTTTGATCAGGGGTACCTCCCCTGTCTATTCTTCTTATTGCTCATTCTTTTTCCCTTCCCCTCCATATTTAAATTTAGTGACTAACAGCTGTGCAGCGACTGACTTTAGGCTTGGGAAGTAAACTCCATGATGGACTACAGTCCATGTTACACCTGGCATGGGCAGGAATTTTTGGAACAAAAAAAGTTTGGGTTAGAAGGTTTTTATCTTCCCTCCCTGCTCCTCTCTGTAGAGATAGTCTTATTTTTCAAGGAGTGGAAGTTGCTACTGTATCAAGGACTTGCAACATGAATTTTTGTTGCTTGTCTGCTTGTTCAAAAATCTTGTTAAATCTGAACCTCAGTGTTATTTGAAAAAAGAATTCCCTGACCTAACCATGCAAAAATAATTGGATTTGTGTAGTATAAAGTTGATGATGGTACACGTGTTATCAAAAGGAACTACAAGAATACTTATCTCTACACCATGTAGTATCTCCTGTCCTTTCTTGTCCCTTCTCTAAGGCAAACTCTCATGTTTCTTTTAACAAGAAAGCTGCTAATGAAAGCTCTCATTATTATCTATTAGCTTCTCTCCTGATCAGAAGCAATGACTGTTTTAGGCAAGAAGGTACCTTCAAATTACCAGGGGAATTATGAGAGCATCAGCACCACATTCACTGTAATTTTTACATCCTCCAGTGCCTACCTTGCACAGTTACAGGCTTTGATGAGGCATCTTCCTACCTATTTGCCATGAGTATTTGAACTCAGTACAGCACACCTGGCTAGGTTCCTCTATCTAGGTGTCATTGCCCAACATTTGTCAAAAAAGCAAAAAAAGAAAAGAGGGAAAAAAATGAAACAAAACCAAAAAAAATCCCAATCAGTAAGAGCTTGATACAAACCATTACCTACGTCTTTGGAGAATACCTTTGACTTCACCTAACTGAAATAATTTTGTTGCTTCTGAACACCCTGTCATTCATTTCTAAATAATTGTTTAATAAGTTAATGAACAAAATCCCTTTGATATGAAGTCCCACGTGCCCCTAACCAAAGTTGAAAATGCACAGTTTGTTCCTACTCCTTAATTTAATTGCAGTTTCTAGTCTATAACACTTTTTTATTTCTAACCTCCTGATAACATCATAACCTTTTCTTCATTTTTGTTTTAAAGCAAATTTCTTTTCCCCCAAGTGTTTTCTAGAAATCAAAACAATTAATACTATGTTAGGCAGAGCAAATAGCAAAAAAGTTCAAGACTAAAATTTAACTTTGACACTTGAAGTTTGATATAAACTATAAATGTTATGGCTATTGTTTTTTTAAATGTATAGACAATCACTAATGGATTAATTGAAATTGGACAACATTTACCCAATTTCTCTGTAGGGCACCATCACACCTGCAAGTGGAAGTGCTATAGGAGATATACATAATGGATGCATCTTAATTTATTCTTTGTTGTTAGAGATAATGGCATTAAAAATTAATAACATACTTTAATTTAAATGTAAGGAAAGATGATTCCAAATATATTATAATTTCTTATCTTATTAATTATAAGGTCTAACATAACAAACAGCTAAAAATATTTTTCATTATGCTAATAAAACAATGGCATTTAAATATTGTTCAGAATAACCAAAACATACATAAAACACTGCAGCCTGTAGAAAATTAGCTGAACTCAAAACCACACCAAAAAGTTTTGCTACAAATGGTGGCGAGGTTATCTTCTGAACCATGAACTACTTCATCATCTGTTCTTTTATTAAAATTTTTCAGGCATACCTATGAAAATTTTATCTTCCTCAAACATAAGAGATATATTTTCCCTATGCACATTTAAGTTTCTATAGAAGAAAATGTTACAATTGAAACCATTTTTAGAACTTACTTTAAAGCTACAGCAGCTTCATTTTCTGGCTCTGTGTAAATAATTTTCTACACATTTATTTGTGACTCAGTCACAAATCTTTTCAACCTTCAGTAAGCAAAAAATGGCTATCAACATTTGAATAAAGAAGCAGAATAAAAAAAGCTTTTATAGTCTTCCCAAATGACTGAAATTAGCTTCCCAAATGTAACAACATGAATCACAAACTGGGCCCAAATTTTTCAAGCAGTGCACATTAAGATGATCTTTAACTTTTTCTATGATGAATTGTGTTCTCCCTACCAAAACATTTAGAATACAAGAGAAGGCCTTGTTGGTGGGTAGCTTGTTGCCTTTCTTAAAATTAAGAAAACATATTACATATGGAAACAGTACCGTGTTTGTACAGATACATGTATTAAAAAATTGAATATATCAACAGTCTCACATGCTTCTTTGTTGCCTAGTCACTAAGGATTAGAAGCCTCTGTGTAACTTTCCTCAGCAATTTTGCTAATTTATTTATTCTTACACAGTTTTTAAAGGAAATCCAGTAATAATCTAATATGAAGAAAAGTGATCATTTATTTTTCAATGGGCCAATTTTTAAAAATCAGTATTCAATCTGTGAAATACACTCCCTCTTACTGCTCAACAGCTTCCTCTCCTCAAGAGCTTCCACTGAGTGAACTCGCTGAAAACTTCTTGAATCCAAGTGCAGTACAGCAACTTGATCACCATAATTCACGTTTGTCAGACCTTTCAAGGCCCTCTGCTTGATTTGCAAGGAGTGACTTTACCTCCAAAATCAGGTGGATTCTTCCCCAGTACTACTGGTTTGAGTATGACTATTTTCTTTACCAACTTCATTATTCTTTGTGTATAGAAGATAACCTTCCTGCATCCACTTTTAGAAACCAGCATCACATATTAAATTCATTAATTTTCCTGGTATCAAGAACAATTTAGGAGACAATTTTCATACCACAGTTCAACCATTTCATTTTTGAGTTCCTGTAGAACCTGTGAGCAATTGCCATCTGGTTCTGGAGATTTACTGATTTAGTCTAAAATTTACTCTTGACACTTCCAATTAAGGCAGCCCTCTCACAGTGAGAGACTGATGTGAAAACTCTTCTAAACTCTTCAAGTAAAAAAAGAAAAAAGCCAATGCAAAAAATTTCTTTTGCAGTCATTAACTGACTTTCTCTTCCTGTAGTGCGCCTTTTTCATCCTCCTCTTCATATAGCAGACTCCCTCAGAAGCTCTGCAGAAAACTTCCTCTTGATATCTCTGCATAAAATTCTGGGTTTTTTCTTGTTGAGTTGGTTGGTTTTTTTGTTTTTTGTTTTTTTTAATTACATCCCCATCTTTAAAAAGCACTTTAGCTGTACTAATTCACTGTCAAGTTCAGTCACCCATGTTACAGAAAACCAAAGGAAGTAATCAAAGATGAATTGTCATTCCACAAAGAAACTTCATTTTCCTTTCAAGTTCTAGTAATGAACTGCTACTTCTCTTTCCCTAAACATTTTGATGACCAGAAAAATAGTTAACAGTAAGAGCATCCTTATTGCCATCTGAATCAATACAAATGTGATAATTTACACCTCCAAAGCATCATTCCAGCTTTTCAACAAATTCAGCAAACATGACTTGATTGGTTTGGTTCTAACCACATTTTCCAAAGGTTTCTCCATAAAGCAGCTCAATTTGTTTTCCTCACAAATTATAAACTGCTACAACTATAGCCAAATGCTTTGCACAGATTTTCAGAATCAAAGGGGATATGCCTGCAGGAAATCCATTTTTACGAAAATAATCACATTCCACAAAAATGCCAGAAGTATTCCAGAAATGAGTAATATACTATCACTGGCTTACAGAAAGACACCATCACCTACACAAGAGCTTTCAAATGACTGGAATAAGACACAATCCTGTATTCATGGAACATCCTGAAGTCTTCCGTGCTGATAATAAGATGAATAATAGCGATAACGAATGATGCACTGCTATTTTTTCATTACTGAGTAATTCACTTTAGTTGTCATTAGGTAATTTGGGTTTAAAATGAGATACTGAGCTGCTCTTGCTGCTAATTTTTTTTTTAAAGTTTCAGATTCCTGACTTCAGCTGGTAGTTATGTAATACTGTAAAAGCAGATCCCCCTGGTTTCCAAGAATAGTTTTACTGAGTATACAGTTAACTAAGCAAGAGAACCCAAGGGTTTTGCAAATTACATACTGCTGTTAATTTTTTATTATTTCTCCAGTAAACATGTTTATTTCACCAATAAACCTTATTAACTGACGTCCAGCGCAACACCCTGAAAAATCAAGACTGCAAGTAATACTTTGCTTGCGCTCTTGATTGTGTACCATAATGTTCTGCTACATTACCTGCTGCAGAAAATTTAATTATATGCTTACTTTAATTTTTTCACCTGCCAACACTGGAAAGAAGGCTATTATATGAAAGAAGTTCATTTATATCAAAGATTATTCTTAAATACAGATTGGCAAAAGAAACTGCAATTACCATTTTATGGGCTTTCATTAGAAAAAGAAAACAGAAGAGTATCTACTACTAGGATGTATTCTATGGCTCAGTTCAGCAACTTTGCTCTTCAAGGTTTGCAAACAGGCAACATAAACGTATCAATGTAAAATCCGTTACAATATCAGTTTCCCTTAAGCCAAACATTTGGATTTCACCACCGAAGGGATTGAGAAAGCTCTTGCAGAGCAACTCTAACAGCCCATCTGGGAGCAGCTCAACAGAGAGAGGAGTCAGGGACTCCTGCAAGTGACTTGAGTTCTCAAAGAAAACTCCTGGACCACCCTCAGTAGCAGTATTATCTCTTTGGATCTACCTGATCCTCATTCAAAGAACTGAGAAGCAAGGGAAAAATACAAGAAAAATCCTTTCTGAGCCTAAACTCTTCCATTTCATGTGAATCAGATTGAGCCTCTGTAACACAAATGAAACTATTCAAAGGTCACTTTGCTGATACTTGTGCTGGATCTCTGTTCAGTGCAGGAAAAATCAATTTACATCACTTTTGCAAAATGGAGGTATGGAGAAGCATGTTGGTCCTCCAAAGGACTATGTTTAAAAAAATCTTCTATAATCATAAAGCAAAGAAGAAAAAAAAAGTAAATATCAACTCTACCACTGTGACATAACCAATATAAAATGAATCATATTAAAAATACAAGCATTTTGACGACAAACATCTGTGTAATCTTACAAAAAGAAGACAAAACTGGAAGAGCCAAGTGCAGCACAGCAGTTCAGAACTGCTCCATTTGATCAGTATGGAAAATTGCATTAATAGCAGAAGAAAGACTCGACAGATAAAACAGCATTCAAGAAGCTGCATTATTTTTAAACACTGCTTATTTTTAAACACCACTTTACTCTTATTTCTAAATTGATAGATCAATAAAGAACTAGCATCTCAGATCTCTAAGGTGATCAAATTAGTCCTGGGATACATCACTCCATCAGTAAAAATGAAAACTGTTTCTCAACAACATTTCTGAGTTTCTAATTTTTTGAAGGAGCAGGTTTCAAGTGTGTAAGAAACAGCTCCACCTACTGTCCCTGAACCGGAGAAAGCATTTCCAAAATCTACATTTCCAGGCTGTGGAAATTACAAGAGATTTCTTATCAAGCCCTTCCACCCTTCCCCTTTGCAATGAAGCACTATGTCTGAAAAACGTGGGTATCAAAGTAAGAAGAAGAAGAAGAAGAGAACCAGTCATATAAATTCCCACTCTGAAGTTCTTCAGATGTCCTTTAGGCAAGTGAAGATCCCCATCCCAGTCAGAAAAAGCCTAAGAAACCCACTGAGACACAGATCCTCTCACTCAGCTCCTGACATAGTGCACCAGAAGGGAAGGGAAAGATGCTCCCCAGCAGGTCTTGGTGTCTTGCATAAACAGCCAACTCTCACCACCATTGTCTGTCTCCCAGTGAGAACCTCTCTAAAAAACTCTAAAGCACTACACAGACCAAATCAAAGCCTGACACAACCTGTTGTGGAATTTTTTCTTATTTTTGAACATGCAAGATTCCTGTGTCTGAGATGGAGTGTATCCAGCAACAGGAGATGACAGCCAACTTGAGCTTGGATCTTCTGTATTGACATGAAGAGCAATGCTGTACCAACCCCTACCAAATCAAGGGGCAAAATTTACATGATCGTTTTCTACAGTCTCAAAATAGCTCAGCTGTTTTGATGCACTGGTCAGACTTTTACTCAGCTTTCTTTGAGTAAGGCTCTCCTTTGTAAACAAATCAATTCTCAATGGAGAAGAAAGAAGAAAGACTGTACTTTCCTAACTTTCAAGAATCACAAAAACATTCAAATACTACAGCAATACAGTACTCAGTACTCAGAAAAGCACAATTTGTGATCTTTGAGCTCCAAACGACAGTTTATAAGTCATGTAACTCTTCAAAGATGAAAGTAACTTTATTTAACTTAGCATTTTAAAACTTGGCTGTTTTAAATAACTAGTAACTTAATACACACAAAATCAACCCAGATACTACTTATATGATCTATAGGACAGTCAGTTTTCTTATGCTCTGAATTAAACCACCATAGTCTAACCACATCTCCTACCCCAACCAGCAGGCTTTAAGCACCTTTGAAAAAACTTTGTTATAACCTGCTTGTGAAAAAAGCAGAGCACAAGTTGTCTGTCCAGCTCTTTGGGAAACATCATGAGATTGCCCAATTGCAGTGTCCTGGTAGCATTCATGATCCTCAGGATTTGCAACCATAACTACATGTTTGAAACTATTGTGATTTAAGAGCGATAAAATATGTTTCATGCAGAAAGAAACATATTTGTGAAGTTATTGTGGAGTTTTTTTGCTTGATCTTTGATTTTTTAATGACATAAAATTAAGATGATTCAAATGAATGACACTGAAGTTAACTTCTGCTCACGTGAATCAACTGGCATGAAGTGTTACGTCAACTGATTGTAATATATGTAGTAAAGAAGTTGTGTTGGGAATTTGAAAATAATCCTCTTTCATTTGCTCAAACAGGGTCACACTGGAGTAAAAATGTTAGAGGAGAGAGCTGCACAGAGCAGAAGTCAGAGTAGCAGCACACAGATTCTCTTTCACGCAGTCTTGCCACCTTCCCCCAGAGCCCCAGGCTAGATTACGAGGCACACTTCTTCACCCTGATGTTAACTGCTCCTAAAAATGTCACCTGCCAAATGTGAAGCCATCAAATGCAAGGCTTACAGCCCAGAATGCAAACCAGCAATGAACATGCCAAGATCCTAATTTCAGCAATCTTTCTCTGTCTCACTCTGACTGGAGCCTGCATTAGTTCCTAAATTTAGGATCTGTCAGTGTACCAAGTAGATGGCACTACAAGCTTTGGCTAAGTAGCAGTGAGGTGCATGCTCAATAGGAGTGCATTTCAGTAGCAGCACAGTTTAAGAGGATGCATACACTAACAAAACCTAACTCTTGGGAAAAAGCAGCAAAACCTCCTTGCTCTTTGCATGGGATGCTGGCCAGATGAGTAAGTGCAGTTACACACAGCCCACTGCTGCCAAAACTTTCAAAAACAGAAACTGCAAGTTTAAGACTGTCATTTTTCATAAATACAGACTTAGTCAATAAATATAAAAACTTGTCCTATGGGGAGCAATTTATATTAAATGCCTTGTGTAACATCTTTGTCCTTAATTATTACGACAGTAAGTGGAAATGTGTCCATTTCAAGGAAGTTACAATTCTTCTCGTTTCCCAGCAGTGAAAACATGATTGGCTGCACGTCAAGCATCCACAAGGAGTGTAATGCCTTGAGTTATGCCTTGCCACAACAGCCTCCCCTTACCCACAATTATCTAATCCCACTCAAGGACACTGAGACACTTGAGAACTATGTTGATAGGTGGAAGCTGTACATCTTGCTTCACGTTCACCCACAGTACACAGAGGAGCGCAAGCTGATTTTAAGTGGGTGGCCAGTACCGTCTACACATACAGAGCAGTACAGACTCCCCCAGAAATGGTGTCCATAAACACAATGGTGAACTGACACTAAATTCCATGCAACATCTTTGCAGAGGTACCTGAGTTGGGCAGCTGTGCCTGAGCTCATGTGACTGCAGTGAAGCTGCAGTTTTCCTGAGTCCATCTTATTTTGATTTCCACATCAATATGACAGAAAAGCTACAGCTACTCATTCACTTAAGCCACTTAATATTTACAGACCACTGCAAAATAAAAGCTCCACAAATCCAGCAGCAAAAAGTTTAACAATTTAACAACTTGGCTCTAAGGAAGCAGAACAGCTTTTGGGCATTTGCTTTTGGGACCAAGACTTTTTTCACAGAAGACATCTCCAAGTCACTGCATGTGTGATCAAGTTTCCTTCATGTGTGCCTGAAACACGAATTATCACCTTTTCTGTACCAGAGTAAACAAACGGATTGTCCTCCTTTCAAAAAGTACAGTTAGAAAGCATTCAAGATCCAGGGGCATGATGCATCAGTGTCCAGCAAATAAGATACATAACCTACCTCTTTACAGCCCTTTGAACCCTGTGATTAATGCAATCCCAGGCAAAGCCTTAGTATCACTGTAATAAAAATATCTCTTGCAACTAAAACTTATGTTAGCAGTCTTATGTTTTGCATGCATCTCAATTTGAGGAAATTGTGTCAATCCTCATTTTGCTCCTTCTTAGAGATACACTAGGTAAATTCTGTATTTCTTTAGATGAATAAAATGTGAAATACTATAAAATCTTGGCCAATACTGTGTCTAAAACTCAGTGAAACACAGAGCCAGACTCACAAAACATACTTTAAAAATTCATGTTATTTTATCTCTTTTTCTGTAATGTCCTCTTTTGCTCAGTACAATAAAGCAACTCAGTAAAGGTGCCTTAATACTGAATTTAGGGTAGCTTTATGAGAGAATGTATTAATCAGAAATAACAAGCTATCACATTCTGATTTCATATTTACTTTCATTATAGATTTTTATTCTCATCTATTGTAGCATGATCAGCTGCATCATTCCAACATTCTTAAAAATGTAGAAATATAACACAAAAAATGTGATGGGAAAAGAAAACAAGAACAATGTGCATAAAATAACTTAGTTTGTTATTGGCACTTTATTAATAAAAGAAAGAAAGAAAGAAAGAAAGCTTTGCTGTACTGAAAAAAGTAGTTGTTCAGATGCCAAGTCTTAATAGCTCCATATGTCTCATCAAATAAAATCCTGAGTTTATTAAATTCCAGAGGGGAAAAAGAAGTTCATAGCAGAGTCAAAGTCATACCTTTTTCTTCCCAAGAAAAAGAACACCTTGGCTGCCTCTAGACATGCTGTTCTAAAAAGGATCAGAGTACAGGCTAACCCAATATCTAGACAAGGTCCGTCAGACCATGAGGGTTGAGCTTTTCTAGGTTTCCTCAACAGAAGTATCACTCCTGATTTAAAAAAAAAAAAAGCTTTCCCCCAGTTCCTTACATATGCAATGGGGATACATTAGAACATATTAAAGAAATTAAATTCTAACAAGTGGGCACAATGGAGATTTGGGCCATTAGAGAATGTTGTTGGGTTTTTTTTCTTTAATATAAGGCAGTAATTTCAGAACAATACTGATATTTCAAAGAAGTCTGTACTGTGATACAGTGGAGATACTCAGGGGGTGTAGTGCTGTAAGTTCATGGAGACAGCCAGTTGTCAACAGCCGTTATTTGCTCTTGGCCTGGACTAGAAGGACTAATTGCCTACGAAAGAACAGTCCACAGACTGCTATCAAACTCCATGCCTAGCAATCACTGATATTATGATATTATATTGTGATATGACCACAGTTTACATCTTACCAGTCTATTTCAGAACACAGTGAAATACCACTTGCACTTCACAGGTTAAAGAAAAGATCAGGGCATGGTTCTGTTTCTCACAATGATTAAGTGAGAAAACACTGCCCCTCTTTTGATGCTGGATACTTTAAAACTTCATCAAGCTATCTTTCAGTATCAAGACATTTTACTATTGGGAATTTTGGCTGCAATTACTTGCCACCTTGGTTCTGCAGAGTATTAAGACTAAAAAGATAATGTGAAACAAAAGAGACTAAATTAAATGTTTCATTAAGTATTTGTAGACCTTTGTATTGCATTAAACTAAACTCTAAGCTTTTGTGGCTGATGGACAAAAGGATATTACAGTAA
>PYHW01010476.1:1247984-1303948 GCA_013186435.1 Turdus rufiventris | reverse complement strand
GGGGGCTCCCTCCTGCCAGCCCCATGGCCTGGGGGGGAGGCGGGGGACTCCCGCCCCGCCTGACGCCGCCACCGAAGAAGCAGGTAGGTTCTGTCCCTGCCTGCTGCCGCAGGAGCTGGGGGGCTCCTTCTCCGCCTGCCGGCATCACGGGTGCCTGCAGGCTCTGTCCCCACCTGCCGCCGTGAGGCTGCGCCAGGCCAGGGCAAGCAAGCCCAGCAGCAGCGACAGTCGGTCCCAAGCAGCCCTGCCAAGTGGCAGCGCTGAGCTGGGCCATCCAGCCCCGTCGGCAGCCCCGAGCGGGCCGAGCCCACACAGCCTGAGCCAAGCCAGTAAACCCCGCCATTCCCTCGCTGTGAATGACAGAGCGGCTTATACTCAGGTGCGGCTTATGTATGGACAAAGAACGAAATGTTGCCAACACCCAGAGATGTGGTTTATAATCAGTGCGGCTTGTAATTGTGAAATTACTGTACTCAACTTCAACTACTCAAAATACATGGTCAGGCTTGGCCCTTCAAAGGCACTTAGACATTTAACTCAAGGAAATCAATGGAAGGAACTCAAGTATCTCCAAGGGTGTGGGACAAATTGATTTCCCCAAGGTCAGACATCAAAGTCTTCTGTATGAACTCCACCTCATCTCTGACCACAGGATTTTCCATCTTTTCTGTGGGACTACTGCTGCCAACCAGGCTGTGTAAGGCTAATATAGGGACTAAGGAGTTCTCATGAACAAAACAAACATGGAAGCAAAATTCCTTAGTTTAGAGGGTCTCCCATATTACCTTATTAAATAATTCAGCATTGTACCCATCTGAGTGAATGGGGTGATGTAGATTAGTCAGTCAGTTTTATAAATAATACACTTCAGGAGCAGACAATCCAGCTTCTAACAGAACAAAGAAATTGTGGCAACAGTTTAATTCTTTTACTATGTCCTATTTAAGTGCAAACAACCTGTAGCAAAATCTAACCTAATCAGCTTCCCTTATGCAATTTCCATTAACTCCATCTGATTGAAAAAGCTGTTTTACGAGACTTTATTACAGCAAGAACTATGAACTTTCCAGTGACCTTCACAAAATGCTTCTTGTTTACCTCTTAACGAAAACTTCACAAAACTTTACAAACATTTAGATGGCATTTATAAAAAACATTAAAAATAAAGTTGAACTAATCTGTGCTGCACAGTTTTGACAACAAGCAATATAGATGCTGAATGGATTGGCCAACTATAGACAAAGGGAAGCTTTCAATACATCCCTCAAAATGGAAAGAGATTAAGTGGCACTTCCAACTGTTCACTTTTAATTAATGAGGTTGAAGAAGGAATATGTTTGCAAATGACAACGGTAGCCAGAAGAAACCCAAAAAATGGAGATTGTTGGTAAACTGGCTAAAGAGAAACCTCTGTGAAATTCAGTAAGAGACAAATCCAAGGCTGGAGACTTACAAAGAGAGAATCAACTGTGCAAATACAGGATGAAGACAGTGGTTGACTGTTTATCAAAAGTCATATCATATAACTTAAACCATCTCTTTTCATTTCAGAGGTCTAGCATTCAATATTCCACAAGATACATTTGACCAACTTCAGATAACATTCCTAGACAGTCTAATTCAGAATATATCAAAGGTGGTATTTTGAATATCTTAGAATATGTCCAGATTTCAAAATACACGACTTCTAGCATGATTGGGCTCAGCACTAAAGATTCTTTCACAGTAGTTTGTGAATAGCTGTAATAACATTTCCTTCTGTTAACTTAGTAATTGTGTTTGCAGATGGGTGAAAAATCAAATTTCTTTAGACACGTTTTTTCCAACTTGTTCACTGTTCTCTTCGCCATAGTAAAAGATATTGCTACTTTAATCTGGACAAATGAAGCATAACTTATGGCAACAGCATGTTTACAGGTGTAAGAAAATAAAGAGAAAACATTTCATTACATATTGAAATGCCAAATAAAAGGCGAATTCAAATTGACAGACTAGTCTTTAATTTTCATAGGAATACCTATATTTGGAAATTTGTGGTTTGGTTCATTTTGTCTTTGTAGTCTGCAAAGTACCCTAATTAATGCAATGAAGCAATCATATTTAACTAGAAGGATTCCACTGAGATACGGCAGCAGACTTAGAACAGGCACATTTTGAAAACTGTCTAGGCTCTGCTTTGACAAATCAAATAATAAAAATTCAGCAGACCACAACTGCCAATCTCAGTTATTTTATCTTTCTCGCACTATTCTCAAATGAGCATCACTGAAAAATCTTGAAAATACCACATACTAAGCATATCCATTTGGATATTGTGCTCTGTGCACAATAAGGAGTATTCTCATGGAGTAAACTACTTTCACTTCTTTAATTTAACATGCTTTTTCCTTAAAAGATTAACCCCTTACACACTTAATTTCTAGTCATTGCTTTCAGCATTTTGGAAACAAGCAAAACCAATCTCCATGCTTTTAATTTCTGCCTAACTTTGTGCCCTAAACTCTTTTCCCCAGTGCCAACACAATTGCCATGCATTTAATCAGCAAAAAAAGCAGGCATATCCCTGTGTTCAGTGGCCTTTATATTATCAATTTGGCCACAGGAGTTTATTTTTTTCATGCTGGAATAGTCAAAAAGTTGGATGAGAATCTTTTTTTCTCTCTGTGCATGGATAAAACCCAAAATAAATAAGGACCACAAGCTGCTAACACCTTTGGAATGAGCAAGAGTATTTAAAATACTGGTATCTATATTAATTTCAAAGAGTTAGAAATACACTGTCCTCTCTAACAGCCGCGAATTCACATTTGCCATACAAGAGTATACTGGTAACTGCTGCTTCCAGAAGAGAAAAAAGAAAAAAAGGAAGAAACAGCACAGGGGATTGTCCTCAAAACCAACCAGCACTTTTACATTTGCTTCTATGAAAGGAAAACACTAATTTTATAGTTTATAAGAAAGGATATAATCACTGAAAAAAATATAATGACTTTTACAATGAAGTAATAGTAAGATTCTAAAGGAATGTAAATAATATTGTGCTGACAGTCACTGTAAGGTGATAATAGTGTTTTATTGGCCTGTAAGTGCCATAATCACCAAACTGTAAGCAGTCATGAAACTGACATTCAGTTCAAATGAAAAATACACCCAGAGCATGGATGACAAGCTCCACGTATAAAAAAACAGCCCAATGGACCTTTTCCAGTAAGCACAGAAGGCAGAAGAGTACACAGAATACAGAAGCATCTTGACCTATGCTTACCACAGGAAACCTGTGACAGGAAATTCCTACTTGATATCAGGAGTCAGACACCCAGTGGGCATGGAGTGAAGGGATAAATTCATAGCAGCCCAGCGAAGCCAAAGGAAAGCATTCATTCCTGATAAGTCTGGCTATCAGCACAGTCCTGAACTGGACAAGTCACAGCTGCACTTCCTGGCCTTGAGAGGAAAGGTGATTCCTCAGCTGTCTCCCACATGCTCTCCAGACATCTGACCAGACATTGGAAGGAAAAACAAGACAAGAAAAGGCAAGGCAAACTTCATCTGGAGATGGCCATAAAAAGAGGATTAACACTTTAGACATCAAATGCCGTAAACAAAAATTTTGCAAATTTGAAGTTCTTTTAGAAACATTAGCAAATCAAAACACCCAGCACTTCTGATTCAGAGCAGTAGGCCAGGCTGCATTGGAAGGAAAGAAACACATTTGCTACAGGATAGTGAAATTTTAAGAAACAGAGTCTGGAATAACTGGCAGAGTAATAAGAGGGATCAACCTTAAACTAATAATACAAGGTACTACTGATGAAGATGTTAAAAATAAAGGACAAGGAATCTGACCTGGGCAACTCCAAAAAAAGCAAACTGCATAAGGAAGTGACAGGTCTAGAGAGCTGCTGAATGCTTGAGGCATGTGAGGCAACAGGCATGGAGATGAAATCATAATGTAAGTAATTATGCCATGGCCTACAGTTCTGAAAGTAGACAGAAAAGAAAGATTAGGTTTGGCAACTCAACCAGCTGATACTATAATCTTTTGGTACAACCCAGAGGCCAGGACATACAAGTACCAGCAGATTATAGGTTCAAAATTATGGGCTGGCTGATGAGTTCATCTGTGGCAATGAAAAAGATAGCAGAAGGCAGTCCAAGCAAAGTTTAGGAGCCTCATTTTAGCTGCAAATAGGTACCTGTAGTCCCACAGAGGTTTTGGATTTTTTTCACATGGGGTGAAGGCTGACTTTGATCCAAAAAGGAAATAGGCCCAGTGTATAGATGGATCAACTCATTACCAGTGGGAAGACAGCAGTCCTACAATTAGATATACAGTATCAAAGATCAAGCAACAGATCTTGTAGGACACAAGAAAAGATGAAACCAGCCCTTGAAAAGGAGAAATCCTCCAGAGTGCTGAAACAGCCACTAGGAAAAGAAAAGAAGACAGATGTTCTCCACTTTGTCAAGACAGCAAGACAAAAACTTCTCTGGTTCTGAAGACTACTTGGACGGCAAAGACGTGTTTTAATTAGTTCAGGGAGTGGGGAAATCACTCAGAGTAATAGACCTGTGGTTCTGCTATTTAAATTCTGTTATCCAAATTTTACTATATTCTTAAAATATAGTAGACTTTTAGAGTAAACATATTCATTACTATAACTGAAAGCTATTGGGGTAGGAGAAGAGTCTAAAAAAGATGCTTCCTTGGGTAACCAGACAGAGCTGAAGGACAGCTGAAGCTTTTTGCAAAAGTGAGATGTAGGAACCATTAGGAAGCAAAAGAATGAACACAATCAATACCACCAAACCCACCAAATGATGAAACTGTTAAAAGATTCCACAATAATTCTTTGACCTCTCAACTGAAGGCTTGAGAAGCCTTGTACAGGTAATGTCCACATGACAACAGTGTTAGCCTATAATAAAGGGAGAAAAGCACATAACCCAAACTGTACTAGGAACTTCACAACTGCATCTTTCTAGTGGGTTTAAAAAAATTGACAAATAACTCCCAAAACAAAGCAACAATCAACAAACAAACAAAATAAACCTCAAAAGTATTTGAAATACAAGTGAGAGTCACAAAAAGTATAACATTAAAAAGCTTTGTTTATTTTAGGTGTAGCACTAGAAGCCAGTTTTAACCCCAAATTTTTCCAGTGCAACCATGTCATGGACATTTTTATCAGATTAAAAGGTGTGTAAGAGGCATTTACAAGAATATATTTTGGCCACAGAATTACAGTTATAAGAAAGGGTTGGCAAAAGCAAAAAACTCTTCATTAATACTTAAAAAGAAAAAACCCTCATCTCTCATCCACATAACTCCTCTTTTTTAAATTTATAAATATTAATGAACAAGACATTTTATTTATGAATAATAAGTCAAGACAGCTTTACAGCTGACATTACTGGAGAAACTTAGTTGAAGTAAAACACATGAAAAATTAATTCTTCCTAAACATATCTCGCTTAATAGATCCATTTATGCATTACATTAAAGAAGCATGCATGCATCTCTGAGCTTGTGTTCATATCATGTCTCAATTTCAGAGTCAAGGCAAAATACTCAGAGGCAATCTGAGTTCGACTGCTGTTCTGACCACATATTTTCAAAAATAAACATACTTTGTAGGAGTCAGAGAATAAATAAGTGTCCAGATGCCCATTTAATTCTTTCCCTCTGGCAAGCTCGATCATTCCCCTGCCATGTGTTTCATGGGCAGGTTTCCACAGAGCTCAAGGCTAGGACCAACAACTCCCTCTAAGACTGCTCAGCAGAGGGCAACTACTTTATCATTGCCACCTACATTTAGATTTGAACTTGGGATCTCCAGGCAAAAAGATTTATATCCTTGTCATTGATTATAATTACTTAGTTTTTCAAACAGGAACACTAATGTAAATGGTAAAGTCTGTTGAAAACAATTGTGGAGGAAAGGGTCTGTAAAGTCATCACAATGAAATGTGATGCACGTAGTGTACCTTTCAGTTTTTCTGTTCCTTTGCTGATCATATTCCTGTGATACCTATTGCTCTCAGCAATACAAATGATGCATGCATCCTGTTTCTCTCAGTTGAAGTGATTAAAGAACAAAAATTCCTCATATTTTACTAATTATCACCAAGTACAATCCTACCCAATTACAGCGAGGGGTTTTTTTTAACTCCTGTATGGTTTTATTACTGACAATTTAATTATTTGTCAGTAGTTTCATTCCTAAAGAGTGACAAATGTGTATGGTATTCTAAAATTCCATATTTTGCAATTAGTTTTAATGAGGCAGTGTTCCTAATTATTATGTTTTGCATAATTAAGCCCCTAGAGTGAGTGTGACATTTTTATACATACCTTTGTGTTACTGTCCTTTATATTATCACAGTACATATTACAGTACTACAATAGGATGCTACTTCTTTATTTTGTTCTTTTCCATTATACTCATCTAGGGCATTACACCGTTTAGCTACCTACCACTTCTACAGTAGCTTGCAAATTCAAAACACATCCCTGGGCAACCTCTGCCAGTGCTTGGTCATCCTCAGAGTGGAAGAATTTTTCCTGATAACCACACAGTGAAATTCAATAAAAGTTACTTTCAACACAAAAATTTTTAAAAAGTAGCCTTTCAGCTAAATAGGACTGAAGAATAAACAGATTGATTTAATACCATGCTTAATTAACTTCCTTTTCTCTCCTTAATGGAACAGTCAAAAATGATCCATTACTTTGTAATACAAGATCATACTCTTCTCCATATAGAGAAAAATTATTCTGTTTTTGATGTGTCTAAGGAGCAACTGTGGAAACAGAACATCACTGCTTCTAGTTAAAAAAACATGATATACTAGACCCGTGAATTATGCCCATACATACTAAACTTGCATTGTATGGATGAAATACAGAAATTAGTCTTTCTATTTCTAATCAATTTTAAAATGTAGAAAACATCTTCATCTTAGCAAAACTGGAGAACACTCAGAGACCAACAAATTTTTGCCAACAGAATCAATGGTAAGATACAAGGTATGAAGGACAAACTTATAAAACATAAAGAAACTTGAAGGAATCTCTGTGCTGAAGAAGCACTTCTTAACAGATGTAGCATAATCCCAAGACTGGCTGTGTCTAAGAGCTTCTGAATACTCTTACCTAGGACAAAAAAATCTGAACCTTCCTGCATTTAGTAGATTACTGCAAGATGTTTCTCTCAGAGCAGTATTTTTTACAAGGGTTGAGACTGTTAGCAGGTTTCATGATTTTTTAAGTAAGAGGTAAAGTCAAGATTGCTTATGAGTTTATTAGATGATCAGAAGGGTTAGACTGCAACAGAGAGGGCAGCAGTTTTGTTTAGCCAAAAGTGACAGCCAAGCTATTCCTACTGCTGACAGGCCTGGCAGCAGGAAAACCCCAGCACCCCAACACCACCAGGAGAGCTCCCACCAGTACTGCTCCTTGCCTGGGAGCCACAGAAAACACATGGGGGTGGAGAGGACACAGAGCCTGCTCTCACTGTTCACAGAAAAGTTTCTCTGCACTCTTGTGTCGTTTTAAAGTAGATGGTTTTGATGCTATTTTTAACTGCATATAATAGTGCAGAAAGAACTGAAGTAAATGAAAGCAAAATTATGGAATCTTTTAGGAATGAGACATTATTGAATGAACACTGTCTCGCTGCACAGCCTTGTTTGACCTAAATGTAGTAGAAACTGCAAACTTGATTTAAAAAAAGAGTTCATTACAGTACATACTGTAATGTGTAATAAGAAAAGAGCACCCACAAGAAAAAAGCTGGAACAAAATGTTTTGAGTCAATGGCAGTCCAAATTCACTGGCTCAACTAAGGAAGTAATAAGAAACACAACAGACTTCATTTTCACAATGACCATGGAAAATATCAGGACACTGACAAAAACAAGTAATTTACACTCATAAAGTAAAAAAATCTTAATGATGTAGCTACTGTAAACCTAGGAGAAATGTTTCCTGTTAACTTTTCAAACAAACAAAACTCACTCAAAAATTTGCCAAGCAAACACCCATTCTTCCATTTCTGAATTTCCACAATTACTCTAGAAATAGCTTCCTTTTTTGCTGGTTTTCATACACCTTTTTCACTCTGCAGTACTAAAACAATTTACAAGAAAGTACTCTCATTTAAAAGGACTCTCATTGTTTGTGCTACCATTCATGTCTGCATTTTGTTATCACGTTACTCCTAGATATTTTGCAACCTGCAGGGCACACACCTAAAACACATTCCCACTCTGTGCTTATCCCCTCTTTGCAATTATCTTTCATTCCCATCATTTCAACTCCTCCAACTTATGCCATCTCCTCAGAATCAAAGATGATTTGCTATCAGCTATGACAGCACCACCTCACTCTCCAAATATACTGTCACCAGATGAAGACTGTACATTAATTGCAGGGCCAATTCAACTGGAACCAAACACATCAGACCTAAACCATTTGACTTTCATGAGAGCTGTTTGACTGGAAATACACATAAATTTTTAAGAGTTGCAAGACAAGCCACGAGTACAGTAATTTCACGACTATAAGGTGCACCCTTTGGACCAAAATTTTCTCCCAAACCTGGAAGTGCGCCTTATAGTCTGGTGCGCCTTATATAATGGACAAAGTTGCGAAACTTGCCAACCCGAAGTGTGAGCCACAATGGGGGAGCGGTGCCGCGGGAGCGCCGAGTGCCAAGGGGGGGTGGGAGTGGGCGGCCACAGCTGGCAGGAGCCGCGCGGGGTGGGAGAGATCTGCCGCTGGTCCCGGCCTCGGCTGCTGCACGGGGAGGAAGGAAGCTGCCACCACCCCGGTGCAGGAGGAAGAAGAAGCCAGGCAGTGCTGGGTGTGGGAGGAACAAGAAGCCAGGTGGCGCCGGGCGCGGGGGGAATAAGAAGTCGGGCGGCACCAGGCACTGGGGGAATGAAAAGCCGGGTGGTGCCAGGTGTGGGCAGAATGAGAAGCCGGGTGGTGCCGGCCCTGGCCTGGGCGCAGGGGGAAGAAGAAGCCGAGCTGCACCAGCCAGCACTGGGCGGGAGTGCCTGGGCCCATGGCAGCTGCGGCCGCCGGGCAGGGGAAGCCGGGACCCGCGGCTGCATGGTGGTAGCCAGGAGCTGTGAGCCGCACCAGCCGGTGCCAGGGGCGGGTGGGAGTGCGGGGGCCTGCGGCACAGGGAGGGCACCTGGGGCTGCATTTAAAGGCTACGCCAGTCTGTGAAAAATGTTTGCAAACTGAGCACCTGCCAGTAATTCGTTACTTTGTTGCACACGGCTCAGCTCCTCGCTGCAAAAAAAAAGTGTGAGCCATGAGCTCAGCCGCGAGAAGGGGCGGTGCCATGGGAGCGCCAAGCCGCGAGGAGGGGCAGGAGCGGCCAGCCCCTGGCCAGCAGCAGCCACGCGGGCTGAGTGGGACTGCCCAGCCCCCGGTCCCAGCCCCCGGCCCCATCCCCTGGCAGCCACGTGGGCTGAGCGGGACCACCCAGCCCCCGCCAGCTGCGCGGGCTGAGCAGGACTGCCCAGGCCCCGGCCAGCGGCAGCCGCACAGGGAGAGAGGGAGCGGGCCGCACTGTGCCACTTCGAGGCATAGACGGTCCCGAGCTGTGGGTGGCCCCAAGCCACCTTGAACCACAGTAACCCCAAGGTGTGAGCCATAGTCACCCCAAACCGGGGCAGCTGTGAGCCGCGGCCACCCCGAGCTCCACCTTGCCAGCTGGGGGCGGGTGGGAGTGCCGGGCCCCACACACAGGGAGGGCGCTTGGGGCTGCATTTAAAGGCTACACTGATCTGTGAAAAATGTTTGCAAATTGAGCACCTGCCAGTAGTAAATTCCACCATCGCGGGATTCCATTACTAATTAGTTACTGTGTTGCACGCGGCACAGATCTTCGCGGCAAAAAAAAGTGCGCCTTATAGTCCAGTGTGCCTTATATAATGTACAAGGTTGCAAAATTTGCCGACTCCTGGAGGAGCACCTTATAGTTCAGTGCGCCTTGTGGTTGTGAAATTACTGCATTTGGAGAATGCTGGTTAACAGCGATAAGTTCATTACCTATACTTCAGTGATCTTGGGGACAATCTTGACCTCATGAGAGCATTTATGGGTGATATGCAAAAGGAAAGTCATAGGATCTGTTTCTTCTCTCTCTGAAGGGTAAAGAAGAGGACTCATACCAGCACCAGCTAAATCCTGAAAGAGATTTCTCATTCCTCACTCACCCCTACCCTCCCTATACGCTCTGCTTAAAGAAGTATAAACTTGGCAACCAGGATGGTTTCCTCTGTACAGCACTGCTGCAAGTCAGCAACTCAAGGCAATGAAGTCAGTGACTTAAGCAGCCCTATGATGACACAAAATCAACAAGTTTTGCCAGGCAGAGTCAAGGAGGGAACATGCCTCCCTCTTGCCCTTAGCACTGGTTGCAGAAATTAATGCTTTTTCTGGCCTTTTCCCTTCCCTTCCATGTCTTTGTCCTAAGGGGTGCTCTAAGAGAACAAGGACTGCACTCCAACAGCATCAGCCACCCTCCTCCACCTGGGTGAGGCCTCTAATTTCCCTCCCTTTCCTCTAGAAGTACTAGTTAGTATGTCTGCAACATTTTAACCCCAATCTTGAAATTACATGATACAGAAGCTAGTAGGTGTCATTGTGACAACAACAAAAAATAGTTCTGTATTTGACAGTATTCTTTTGTTGGGTTTCTTTCTTCTTAGGGAAAAAAAAAAAAAAAGAAAAAGTTACATGTATTTCCTTTTCCCCAACCACTGACTGGTTACTTCATTTAAAAATAGATGGAAGCCTCAGTACTCAAACATTTATCTACCAACCAAATCTTGCATTACTGAAAGTGATGAAACACATGAAAAGTGTTAAATACCCTTTCCTTTTTTATTCTATTTAAATTAATTTAAACTCCTGAGACAGGGAGACAGGAGAGAATGCTGCCCTTTACTCTCAGACCTATACTAACATCCAGTGCTTTGTGATATACATAAAATTATTGAAGTTCTTTGGAATTACAGCTAAAAATTATTAGAAGTCACCAACCAGGTCTAGCTAAACTATCTTAATCCTGAGATAAAGGATAGTTCAGACTAAATATGTTCCCTCAGTACTGACTAATTTGAGTCAAGCATTAGTGCTCCTTTTTTCTTCTCCTTTAGAAAAATGAAGGCAAAGTTGCTCCATTATTTATATTGAATGAATCATTTAAAGACACCAGTTTTGTCTATTTATAATTGCAATGTTTAAATATAGTACAGTGATTGCTTCTTGTCTTTTTGAAGTACCACATGGCAACATCTGCAAGTTTATTTTGGGAAAAAAAATCAATAGAACCTATAAATTCAGAATCCAAGTGGCTCTTTATTGAGGATGCTGATGCTGACTGGTATTTAATAGGACTTCTAGTTTCAGTTTGAGTCCACTGGGGTCTGACCCTTCCAGTGGTTTCCTAGAAGAATACAGAACAGGAAAGCAAAGGGGGCAGGGCCCAAAATATGGGGAAGAAAAGGATAACCAGGGAGGGACTGCAATATTGTGCATGTAACTAGCTGATGTCAACTGCTTCTCTCTCCTCTTACCCCTCCGTTTTGACAATATTTCTATCCCAGCCTTTTTGAGGCAGGCTCCTTCCTGTCAACTATACTGTCAGAATAGGGATGTCTATCATTACACTTTGTCAGAACGGCAACACATGTGGTTACCTATGTCCAGAAAGTTTTTTGAATCAAATGATGCCTCTGGAGCTCCTAGTTAAGTTACTACTGCCATGGAGAAACAATACAGAACCAAGTTTTCTTCTGGACAAGACTGCTCCTAAGCTGTCTCTAGCTGCCAACAGATCAGCAGGCTTATGCTTTGCTCACAGGAATGCCCTCTCCACACAGGTATCCAGTTTCTCCCAATATACCATTGTTAGATGTGACCTCTCCCTTTTCATACCCGCATAAAAACATCTTCTGCACTATTTAAAAGGCACAGAGCATTTCTTACTCTCATAGTTCACATGTTACAAACTCACTGCCCATCCCATGGGCTTGTCATTGTAAAATTTGAATCCAATACAGTCCCTGGGGTCTGAGATGTAACACAGGTACACACACAGAACCCACACATCCTGAATGCATCAACTACTACAAGAAATAAACACACCCACAGCGGGAGCTGGGGAGAAAAACCTCACTGTTGCAAACAACTTTAATCCTGTCTCTACTCTAAAAATTTATTCAAAGCTGTAGCAACCACAGGGAATTTTTAAACAGTCTCACTGTACACTCAGCTCTTCAAGTAAGAACCAGACACAGTGAAATAAAAGTAACTACAAATAAAACTAAGCAAAACATTAAAAGTTCTATGTCTAAATGGAAAGTTTCAGTTTAAATAAGTCTGCCTTTTGTAAATGAGCCATTAATTTATAGTGACTGCTAGAATCCATATTGACCTTAGTCAAGGCATTCTTCTGCCTATATGATCATGTTCACAAAGCATCTCAGGCCATCTGCCCCTTGAGATCATGAAACAGGAGCTCATCTGGAGGTTGGGCATGAAAAAATATAACTTTCTCCTGACATTATCAGGATGTAAAGGCTTCTATTAGATTAGGGCATGTTTGTAACTAAATAGTAAGGTGAGCTTGTAGATGGTGCACTAGGAAAATTAGTATGCTGGCTACACTATGTCTGCTTGGTAGTTGTCCACATCCAGCACGACAGGGCCCATCTCACAGAGTTGTTTGTCCCACTTGAGGGAGGATTAAGGGGCAAGGAGAGCATAAGTTAAATCCTTAAATTTCTTCTCTCAAAGTAAAAGTTTGCTTTTTTGACTTAATGGTCTATATATTTTTTCTAAATAGAACAATACTATTGTTAACTCCATATAACTTTATAAGTATTCTTGGAGTTAAGAATTAATGCTGTGCAATTTTCCAACCTAACAAGTATGAGTAACTATGATAATCTGCAAGTGAGTGAAAGGGTCAAGCAATTTCCTAGTTGAGATTTTCTTTATTTCTCAGTAAGGTAAGCAACAATTGGAGGAAGGAAAGGCTTAAGCATGACATTTCAGAAGCCAGAAGCTGTTCTTGCAAAGCAGAAGAACACTACAATTCAAAACCAGGAAAACTACATCTAATTACAGGTCAAAAAGCTGAAAACAGTAAGGGGGAAGGAACCAAAATGTTGAGAGTCTAAAAGACCAACAAAATAGCAGAAACAACTAGAACAAACATATGTATATAAGCAGAAAAAGTAGAAAATAAGTGAATTGAAATCTGCAGGCCATCAAAACACTAGGATGAGCAAGATAATTTGTTCTTCTATATATCTTGATGAACAAGAGAAAAAAAATGGTCCATTTTTTCCCTCAGGAAATAAATATGTCAGATTTTAACTTTCAGAAGGAAAAGTAAAACACATTTGCAATCTTTTTTTTTTTTTTTTTCTAATAGTAGTCACGTTTAATGAAATAATTTGACACACTGGAGGGCTATCTGTTCAAATCAGTGACTAATTAGACAAGACTATTTTAATTATTCTTAAAATACTACTGCTATATTTAATTTTTTAAAAGATTTATCAGTGGAGAATGCTATCCTTTGCAGACTTGGAAATCTGAAAGAATGAAGGTTTCGGGAAGTGCAGCATGAAAATAAAAGTTCAGTCTTAGGAACAAGAAAAAAAGGATTAACTGCAACATGCTCACACACATTAAAGACTGCAGATCCTTCTACTATTTGACAAAGTAACAGCTTCTATATCTGGTGTAAAGACTAGATGATTCACACATCCCTGTTACTAGTAGGTCTCCTTTAATTCCCTTTCTAGAGGGACTCTATCTAATGGGCAAGTCAACTCCTAAGAGACTGGCTTTTCTCAAGAAAAATATCTGACAAAAGACATCTGAGCTATGCAAGACTACAACTAGCCATAAATATGGATCTAATATTTCCGTACACGCTGTAAAGTTGTACAGCTTTTCAAAACTGGGCATGTTAAGAACATGCAGGCTTTATCAATAACTAGGCCACATATTTGGAAATGGGGATAATCAGTTTAAATCTTTGTCAAACTTAAAAGGTAAAGCCTAAAAATAAGATTACAGTAAAATACATTACTGGCACAACTGCTGCTAGAAAGATTAAAAATGAGTGAAACAATTGAGCCTTTGACACAAACACATCAATCTGCAATGCTCACACTGTCATGGAGAGAGACAAGGAATCATTAGAACCACCAGGTACTGATGCAAGGAAGTCTGTGTTGTAAAGAAGTGGTTTTTCTTTGTTTAAACTATGCAGTTTAAACATAATTTACATGTTTATTTATTCCATTTAATCCACAACCTGATTATTTCAAAAGCTAATGCAGCAGGGGAAGTGAAGAAGAAGGACACATGTTTTGGACACACAAGACTTCTTTCAGACTAGTCTGATTTCAGTGACTGTGACTTTGATGTAATGAAGGCTATTACCTCTTCCTACAGATCTTTTTTTTTCTGTAGACAATCTTAGCCACTCTACTTTGAAGGAAGAGTCATTGGCATTCATTTGCTCTTTTTAAATAACCTGTTTCCTCCTTATTCAACCATATAGTAGTATAATTCACACCACCAATGCAAAATGATGAAAAAAGTCTATATACACACTCTTCACTACATTCAGGGTTTTGAAAACCTATTTAAACTATCCCCATACAGCTGGGTTTCTTTCTGAGAAGTTTTAGTCCTCAAACAGAAAATATTCCATACCTTTCATCAAACATGACAACTTTTGCTATTCATTTATAACTGCTATCATATTTTAAAGCCAACTATAACATTAGGGAAGTGCATAATACTGAAAAGTGGATGTGGTAGAAATTAATGTATTTGAACTAGTCAAGTTTTCTGATTTGTTCTCTATTCCTTTACTAGCCTATTGTCAACATCCTTTTAGATTCCTTCTACATAGTCCAGTGCATTGAGTACTGAACCAATTCCTAAGACATAAGTCCTTCTTCGATGGCAACAGCTGATTTAGTAATGTAAAGATTAAGCTTTTTAAGGTTTTTCTTCTTCTTCACCATGTAAGTGCTTGGTACCTACCAAAGTTTAATCCCATCTGCATTTAAATAGTGAAACCACAAAGTGTCCCAGAAGTTTTCATGGTTGCTTTGGATTCACAAGAATCTTTCTCCATAATGAAGAAGTATCAACATATTGCAAATCCCTGTCTAATATTTCAATGGGGGAAACACTCCTGAGTTTTTCAGACTCAAGTTATTTTTTCATTGCATTCCAATGAAAAAATATTTAAATTAACTGTGCTGCAATCACATTATTCATCTGCACTGTCTCCTTTTCATCTTAAAAATTATTAGCTTCCCTGACTCCTGGCAAACTTGTTTCTTGCTCATTATGTATTAATAGTTGTTACGCACTTATAAATTTAGGGTTTTTAAAAATTTATTTTATCTTTTAAATGTCAGAATTTACATATTTTCCTTTTTTTTCAGTGGCTATTGCCTTCACTTTTTGAAGGAAGCATTTTTATTTTCAACAGGTCTTTCGTTCAGCTTTCTGATACTGGTTTTTTTTGGTTTTTTTTTTTCCTTTTTGACTTTACCTTTAATTGGGACACATTTATTTGAGCCTCTGCCTTTCAACGTAATTCATCACGACTCCAAGCACCCTTCCTTTTAGCTCGTCCTTTTATTTATTTTTTTAAATTAAAATCCTTTCTCAAAATCCTCTCTCCTAATCAAAACACTAGACAAAATAAAACAAGGTTACAGCAATGCCACTATCTCCGCTGTAGAAACTGTTCTGCAAAGAACAAAAAGCTTTCCTGTTCACGGCCATTGTTCTCAGTCTCAGGCAAGACACATAAGATCTAGTCCAAAAAATTAAAAAGCTTTAAATACTGAAAATTTCAAGCCTTTCATCCTTTCTTTCGCCCACCCCCCAAAGATTTTTATGCTGTGCACTTCCTACAGCTAAGTCTGCTAAGTCATCCCTCTACATAATAGAATAAACTTCTTAAAGGTCAAGTTCAAGGTCCTGCATGTGGTCATGGCAATCCCAAGCACAAATATAGGCTGGGCAAAGCATAAATTGAGAGCAGCCCTGCTGAGAAGGACTTGAGGATGCTGCTAGGTGAGAGTTGGACATGACCTGGCAATGTATACTCACAGACCAGAAAGCAAAACAAGTCCTGGGCTGCATCAAACAGCGTGGGCAGCAGGGCGAGGGAGGGGATTCTGTCTGCCCTGCTCTGGTGAGATTCCATCTGGAATGCTGCATCCAGCTCTGGATGCACAGGAAGCACAGCTGTTGGACTGAGTCCAGAGGAGCACCACAAAAAATGATTAGAAGGCTGGAGCACCTCTGCTACAAAGACAGGCTGAGAGAGTTGGGGCTGTTCAGCCTGGAGGAGAGAAGGTTTCAGGGAGACCTTAGAGTATTTCCCAGTATCTAAAGGGGCTAAAAGAGAAATGGAAGGGGACTTTTTATACAGGCATGGAGTGACAAGACAAGGGGGGAATGGCTTTAAACTGACAGAGATATTAGGAAGTTCATTACTGTGAGGGTGGTGAGGCACTGGAACAGGTTGTCCAGAGAAGCTGTGGATACCCCATCCCTGGAGGTGCTCAAAGCCAGGCTGGATGGGGCTTTGAGCAACCCCATCTGGTGGAAGATGTCTCTACCCAAAGCAGGGCCTTGGATCTAGAAGACCTTAAATTATTACAGAATTGGAGTCATTGAGTGGAAAGAACCACCCCCCCCCACACACACACCAAACATACACAGACTTGGTGTTGTTTAGCTAAATAGATAAAACATGTTAGATCATTTTCTTCACTCTAGTAGTTTACTTATTTATTAAAGATTTGTAACCATATACATACTGCTATTACTTAATTTTTCATTTTCTATGCAAATATAACATTTAAAAGCTGGCTCATTCACCCCTCTTAATGCCACTTCTCCAGTAATCTCTAAGGCTCAGTCTTGCCACAAACTCTGATCCAACACTTATCTGGCATAAATAGTTCTTCTAGATCATAAAAAACGGAGGTCCTAAAAGACAGTTCTTTTGATACACAGTGGAGTGGAATATAAATTTTTTTCTGTCAAGAAAAGATAAATCACCAAGGTTCATATAACCAGTAACTGTAATACAGAAATACAGCTGGTTAGCAAGAAATAACCAAACCAACAATAAACAAATCACCCCAACCCAAACCTGAGAAACATGTTTTCATTTTCTTTTAGTAAGAAAGAAATGCTTTTGCAGTAGGTCTTTCAGGCATCCTGAATTAGTATTCCAGGGTGACTTGTTGCAAGTCAGCCTCACATAAGTGACCATTTGTATTTTGAGAATATTGATTATATGCAGTTGAAGAAAGCCTCTTAAGCTAAAAAGCTGGAGGGTCAATAAATGAAAAAAAGCCAGTAAAAACTGACTTGCCAATGTTAAAGCAACATATAAATAAACATCTCATAATTAACAACAATTAATTAAGCTTAAACCAAACTTATAATAATGTTGTGAATCATAAATATTTTTCGTAATTGGCTGCTGTGAAAAGGATTGTATGTCATATGCAGAGGGTTAGGATGTCACATGGAAGTGATCAGGAGCAGATGGATTTATAAGAACCACTGATCCAGCTTTTATGGAAAGGACATAAATTTATCTTTTCCTACACTTTCCAGAATGCAGTAGGAGGAATCTTTTAGAGCCATCTTTTTATTACTGATCCTTTTAAAATAAAAGTTTCAAAACCGTAGAGAACAAAACACAAATAGAAGGTAATAAGGATGTATCACTACTGAAAGGCTCAGAGTAGCACGGAAAGCCAAACTTACCGAGTCCTGCTTCTGCAAACAGTTCACAGGAGGTTGCACTGTGCCTACAAGTTGCACCTTGATTTAAACCTCATGTAACAGTATATAGCATACCAAAACAAAATGAACCAGTACAAGACCTCTTGCACGCCTATCCTTAGAAACAAAAATCAAAAGCAACAAGCATTCACCTGGATAAAAAACACACTCATAGCTCTCTACAACAGAACTAGCCCCAAGCAGCTGTGCAGATAGGAAGGGTTCTAGTTTAGAAGTACCAAGTAGCTTAGGTTGATAGGCCCTTTACGCTGACTTATGTTCTCAAAGTCATTAGCAAGTTTTCCACTTGAGGCACTTTATGAAATGGACTCACTTTTGTCTTTACAATATATTTTTCTTTGAAATTAAGTCCTCAGTAAAAAGAGAAAGAGGCAAATGGAAGTCTGGTAGCTTTCTCTCTTCCTCAGTCATTTTCATACATAATGTGATAATTTACTCTGTAAGTAGTATCATTCCTCAAGGACCACCTCCCAGTATCACGGCTCCTAAAAAGTAAGCCTGCCTGCAGACCCAAGCAAGAGCTGCATCTTGTCAGTGGGACTGGGTTTCCAGAGATGCAAAATATGAGACATCCCTCTGAAACCTAATGGGACTGGCTGCTATTCCCCTCTCTTGATGAAAAAAAAAAAAAAAGTGTTCATCAAAACTTGAAACAAATGGGGTATTTATGATACCCATAAGAAACAGACAGTTCTGGGCTTCCAGTTCAAGTGAGAGATGGGACATCCTGAGGAGTACAGCAAAGGCCCACAAAGACTATTTAGGGACTATGGCACCTCTCCTATAAGGAGAACTGGTTCTGTTCAGCCTGAAAAAGAGAAAGCTCAGTGAGGCATCTCATCGTTTTTCACAAATACTTGAAAGGAGGGCACACAGAACAGAGAACCAGGCTTTATTCAGTGTTTCCCAGTGACAAGAACAAAGATGATGGGTACAAACTGAAACAAAGAAAGTTACCCCGGAACATCATGAAACAGCAATCAAAGCCATGAAAAAGAGAGCACTGGCACAGGTTGTCCAGGGAAGTTGCGGAGTTCTCCTTGAAGAAATTTAAAAGTCACCTGAACATGGCCCTGGGAAACTGGCTCTTGGTGGTCCTGCCTCAGCAGGGGTTTTGGACAAGAGGACTTCCAAAGATCCCTTCCAAACATGCTATGATTTTTTGAACATCAACTAAGAAATAAAGAAGCATGGTATTTTATCATTTTCAGAATAAACTGCCGTCTATATTTCACATGATATTCAAACTTCAGCAACCTTACTAAATGCTGAGCTGCAGGTCTCATCAATGAAGCACTCTTCAGAAGATGGTTCAATATGTATGGATTGGCAAAATTCTAAGCATTACTGTTGGATCAATACTTTAATTAAGATGGGTGAAATTACATTTCATAATTACTTTTAGCAGTAATAAGGCAAAAATTTTCCAATTTCTTACTATGCTTTGATATTAAATATAAATCACAGTGTTGAATAAGCCTCTGGCAAGGTTAATTAAGAAAGCAGTATCAATCAAGCATGAAATTCTCACGGGACAAATGCTACCCATGGCAGAAATAGAGAACAAGAAGAGACATCCATCAAAGATTAAAGGCCAGGCAAGGACCATGTTCTTTCCAAAATGAGACCCTGAGCTGGACAAGCACAGTACAAAGACAAAGCTTTAACAGACTACTCTGATGCATCACATAATATAATAACTCTAATCCACCAATTTTCATGTTAAAGTGCATCTGAATGGAATTACCCATCTTCATCATGCCAGTTTAAATATCACTGGCTTTCCCCCATTGTAAATTTAAAGCCATCAATTATTAATCATTGATGGAATACAAATCTGGAAACAGATATATGAAAACATGTTCCCTAATGCCCCAAGGTATTTAATCAAAACTTTTGGAACAGCCCCACAGCAGTTCTAGGCCTCACATGAAATTAATCATTAATTTGGTTTGATTACCCAATCTTGCTTAGGCTCAAACTCATTGGCTCTCTTATCCAACTCAAAGTAGGGGATATGCTATTTTACAAGCACCCTCTGATTATAATGCCCAAGACTTTGGGGAGGAAAAAAACCCCAAAACATTTCTAAAATCACAGACCAGATGCAACTCTTTTGCACCCTTCCTGAACAAGGTAACATTATAGGAGCCACCTCCTCACCAAGGTGGGGTCATACACCTCATCTGCTGTTCTTTCAGCTCTCAGACAGAGAATCAGAGGTAGGGACAATTAGTACTTCTCTGAAACAGTTTCTTAATGAGACAGGACTAGGAAGCATCCCTGACTTCATTTACTGATCCTAATACATGAAAAAAAAACCAACGATGAGAAAATTCTTCCAGACACTGAAATCTATTTTTACTTCCAATTAAAAACAAATGAGAACTCTACTGCAAATGTAGCACCACAGGATGTCATGCTTGCATGGTTAAACAAGTGTCAGGAAATACATTAATTCACACAGAATGCATCATGAATAAAATCTACATTAGTAGTCAGCTTTTAATTACACTATCTCATGCTAAAGCTTCAAGATACTCCTGAAATCTCCCACTGATATGAAGTCTTGATGACCTTCAGGCTATTTCTGACTCCTCAATAAGGTACTTCCTGTATGAGGCACTCCTTATTTCCCATGTGTTCTGGTTTAAGGCAAATTTGGGAGGAAACCTTCAAATGCAGGCCCTCCACTGGTTCAGGGAAAAATATTTCCTCAGAGAGAAGTGGAAAAAAACTTTTTATTTACCAGACAAAGCACTTCCCAGCACAAAACTGAAGAGTACTAAACAGTAAAATCTCTCGCCACTCTGAAGGAGATTACAAACTCAGAAGAGTCCCTTCCGTGGCCGCAGCTTGGCTCACTCAGTCCCTCCAGGGCTGGGAAATGCCACAGCCCAGGCCAGGCCTGGTGGGCTACAGGTGTGATTCCTGGTGCTCTTCTGGGTTTTCAGTCCAGAACAGGTTCAAACAGTTCCAAGAAAAAGGAAAAGAACAGTCCAGGACTTCTTTGCCTCAGCTAGCCAGAAAAACTAACTAAAAGCAAAGGAGAGCTCTCTCCTGCTGTCCACTGCAGACAACACGGTCTGTGTGAAGGATGTGAGGGAGCAAGTGCAGACTGATAACAAACTCTGCACCTCTTCTCTCCCCCTTCACTCCTGGAACCAGTCTTAAAGCTGTAGAACTCAACATTCAACACCAACAGAAGAGACAATTTGGGGAAACAAGAATCATAAAGCCACTCCAAGACACCATGCTATAGTCAGAAGTCATCACTATCAAAGACTGATAAAACTACTATATGCCAGCATAATATATATATATATATATATATATATTTATTGATTGATTTATAATAACCAAGATACCAGCTTTGCTTATAAGAGAAGTGTTCCCAACACTCCTTAGTTTAAAAAGTTAGTTTGAGCTTGAACTAAATACATCCCAAAAGGAGCTGAGAAAGAAACTTGGACCTCTCAAGCTTGTTAGCTACTTCATGCTGCCTGCATTTAACTTTCTGGATGTTTGCCAACATACAGAAGGAGGAAGGACAAAAAGACATTTTTAATTATAGAATGGGTCTAGTTAAAAAGATAAAATTAAAAAGATAAAATAAAAAAGAAATCCAGACCACTTAATATAACAGCAAGAAAAAAACCCTGCAATATCAGAGCTATTGTTCATGACCAGTGCCCCAGGAACACAAAGAATCTGAACCAAATATATGAGTATTTTTTCTATGTTATCTGAAGAGAATTATCTTTATTAAAACCAGTCTAGCCTTTATGAATAATACATGCCAACTTCAAACAGACCAAAGAATAGCTACTCACTACAAAATTACCTAGAGGAGGGGGAAAAAATGGATACAGTTTTACTCAACAGATCTTCTTCCTGATACTTTCAGTCAGGAAGATAGCCATTAACTACCATACATTGAAAAAAGGCCAAAAAGAAAAAAAAAAAAAAAGATAACATTCTTCTACAGCCACCCTAGCTGATAACGAGCACCAGCATCCACAGTGTGCTTTTGCTGCCAGGGGCACCCTTCATGTGCTGGCAGTAGTGCAGGCATTATAGCCGTAGCTACTCCAGCACACAAGGAAAGAGAGATTCTGCAGGACACTGCACTCAAATGACCTTCACCTGGGTATTCCTACCACTTAAGTAAGAGATCAGGGATGCTGTAATTTCATACAAATAGGAAACTGAGGCGACTCAGTGCACAGGTGGATGGCAGCTTCACTCAAAGCAGCTCCACTGGGAACATAGGACAAATTGGGCTGCTGTATCTTGGTAAGGGGCTTCAAAAGCTGTCAACAAATTGTTGAGGAAACAGGTAAAACCCACATTCATTATTCCTGTGGCCTTCCTTTAATGAGGCTGAAATTTAAAAAAAAAAGTCAGGTAATACTTCTACTGAATGGGTAGAAGGTTAAATGTCCATCAAATCAACTGCTGCAACTATGCTTGCTGTGAATTACTGCAGCACACACTTCAGTTTACTAGAAAGATAACAAATTATTTTGACAGCTTTTGCCACACTTTAAAGTGTTTCCCAAACATTAAAAATTAAAGGTTTGGAATTTAGTGGAATACTATGAAAAAAATCAAAACCTCAAGTCCTCCATATATTTTTCAACAACAGCTGCTATTCTGATTCTGTATTCTAAGATTAAGTTTTATAGATGTATTCATGTCAAGGTCAGCAGCTTTGCAGTGAACGTGTCCCAAGCAGACTTTAAAGGAACAACATATAGACAACCTGTCACTTGGAATATATCTTTTCTCAAAGCAGGATGTGGATGCTTGAGGTTCATAGGCATCAGTTAAGCATGACATGCCTGGTCCAGAGAACACTGCACTTCAACACTGAGGATGCAGGTTGTCAAACTCCAACTTATAGCAGATAAGGCACCTTTGAAAATGTTAATATTTTATCAACACTTCAGAGCAAACAATGATGGAAACCAGTTGGGAATGAAACTGTCGGTATGTGCCAGCAACTAACTTAAATTCTTAGTAACATGATGAAAAAACGTAACAACATATTAAACAGAACCACAAACAACATGAAGCTTGAATATATTTTCTTTACAGGAACATACCAGTCCATTTTTGAAATTAACATGACAATTAATAGATAACAAAGTTGGTTCAAATTACCAGCTCCACCTGTGAGAAGTCTGATAAAAGTCTCATTCAGATCAGAAATATCTGTGCATCAAATGCTCCCCAAAAGATATAGCCTCTTAGAACTTTAGATTTTTTTCTATGACACAGTGTAGGGGACGTGATACTAAGCATCTTTTAGCATTTCTAACAGTTAGAAAACAAGACAGTATGTTGATGAAGGAAAGGTTAAAAGTGAAAAAATAGTTAAAAGTGAAAAAGTAGTTTTAAATACACAAATTCTTGAATGAGTAAGAAGTCGTCATAACAGCGAAATAGGATGAAACTAAAGTGGGAAGCAAAACAGACATCATAAAATTATATTCAGGTCAAAGCTGGTCTTACAACTTGACCACTCTCTGCTAAAACCCCACCAAAAATATTCAAAAACCTTTACATGATTACTACTACAAATTTTGTCCCAACTCTTCTAGCTTTTAGCACTGTTGTTAATGTGCCAAAGTTACACACAGGGATAAATCTGTATGCAACACTAATCTGAGTTGCTTTGCTTCCTCTACTGCAGCCTGATGCAGGAAAATTTATTTGTCCTCCTTTGCCCACTCCCTCAAAGAAAGTGTTCTGCCTTGACAAACTCTCTCTTTCTGCCAAGTATCCCCTGTTCCAACATCTCTTTATTTTATTAACTGAATATTCTTAATCTGGGGGGTAGTGATGCAAATAAAAACCAGTTATTTATATATTACTTCATAAAAATAAAAATAGAGTTTATAGCTTATTAACAGAATTCTTTAATACATAAAGGAAAAAACCCAAGTTTAAATCACTGGACCCATTGCTACAATGTGTAAAGAGTACAAGCCAAGACAGCAACAATAGTCCTCTTATGCTCTACTGAGAAGGTCACATACAGGATTAAAGCTGACAAATCTCCATGGGTGCATGGCTCCATAGAGCTTGTGTCTTCAAGATTAAACCTTTGGTTTATATTAATACTACAAAGAGCAAGAACAAAACCTTGTTAAACCAGATACATAATCTTATTTCAAGAAATGCCAAAGTCCTAACTCAAATTCAAGAAGATAAAGAAAACCCCAACACACTCTCAGGGCAACTGAGGCAGGAGCCCAGGTCATTGAACCCAGCTAATCCCCTGCTAAGTAAAGGTCTCTGCCCAGCTAGTCTTTGCACCCACAGAACGCCATTGGTTTCCTCAGGTCAAATATGTGCTCAGCTAAGCTTGCAAGTCTACTAGATGAGTATCAGGTTTATTTCCCAGGGGGCTTAAAATGGCTACCAGCTTCTGCTCTATCTACATCAATCCTGCCCGATTTCAAACTCCTGTATGAAGGGTCAGTAGCCAGACTGGAGACCTCCAAGAAGCAGCACAGCTCAGGACCAGACACGGTCGCCAGTTTCAGAGCAGGATCAAAGATGCACAAAGCAAACTAGCTCCTTTGCCCTGCATTCCCCTGAGGCACAGCAAAGTTGAGACCAGCTCTGAACTGATGTAATAAACATAGAAGCTAATAGCAGAGTTAATTTCAGATGAACTGCAACACTATTTACACTGTACTAGAGCTGCCCTTCAGCTACAGTGAGAGAAGCACCCTTCCCTCCTTGGACAAGTTCAACCCTCTTCTGTTTCTTGACTCATGCTGAAATGCTCAGGAAAGAAAAGCTGCAAGCCTGCAAAGGAGAGAGGCTGGCAATACACACAGATTAACCAGAAACAGGTAAGAATTAGACATATGTGGCATTTTAATAGAAGAACCTTGCAGTGAGATCAGATGAGAGAGATGAGCAACTGCAACAGGTATCAGAAACATTTCATGGAGATAAGAGTGATTGCACTAACATGCCAGAGGTGTGAAGGTTGCATTTGTCTTGTGAAATACTTTATTTCACTAACTACAAAACTCTCCCAGAATACTTTTACTATAAAAGGATCTATCAGAAGTCTGGTTTAAAAATCAGTTGAAGGGGATGAGGAAAAAACAAAGCGCACACTCAACTCAGATTAAGCTTATTTCCCCAAAACAAAGAAACCTTTCTGAACTCCCTCTGACCCATGCCTCTGTCATCTACGGTCCCTCAAATACTATCAAGTTGATTACAAAAGATTTTATACAACTTAAATAACCCTCAAAGATCCTGCATTTATCCCTGTCAGGGATGCGTGACTCACATTTCAAAAAAAGGCCACCCTAACACACTTGGCAGGTAATATATTGGAACCAATTATCACTGTGCAACTTCAGTTCTGGTGAGTTCACCAAACTGAAAGACTTTACTGATACACTGTAAAGGTCCATTCTTCCAGCTGAAAGAGCAACTCATAGCTGCCATCCAGCTAATTATGTGAAAGCAAGCAATATGTAAGCATATACTGCTTACAATAATAAACATTTTTATAAACATAGCCGTGTTTTAATGTTTTCATTCATAAGAGTCATGTTCAGTTTTCTTTGGTCAGCAATAGATTATTTAACACCGCAACACATTTCAAGTTCTTGTTGAACAAGATGAGGCACATACAAATGAGAAACTGACATTGTATTTTATTTATTCTCCCCAAGTGTTTCTGAAAGATGACAGAAAAACTCCTAAGAAGTAGAGTTCTTTTTGCCCAGGAACAGAAAATGTTTTAGGTTTTATTTTTCTACAGAGTAGGAAAGGCTATCCTTTGGATGTAAAAAGAAAAATTAGTAATTCTTGCTTTCTTTAGTCAGAAGTCTTTGAAAAACTATTTATTGGAGGGTGGATTGTATTTTTAATACCTGTGTTGACAATACTGAGGTGGTTTATCTTTTCCCTTACACACAGTTACAGTGAAACACCACTTACACAAAAGCAGTGGGCTCTCTGTTGCAAGGCTCTTGCACAAATTTTCTTCTAGGACTGTATCTACGCTGGAGCATAGTAAGGCACACAACAAATCTGTTTGACTCCAGAAACAATTTAGTCCTGTCTGTACTGCCTGGGAGCTAACAAGCCCTGCAGAGATTTATCAGGGAATATGCTCCTTTGCAGCCCTGACACCACAGTTGCTCTTCATAGGACTCAGTACTGCTGCGCTGATCTCTGCTTCACTGCCCCAGATGGGTATTCATTCCCTCAGCAAGAGGCACGAAAATAATGTGCTGATGGGCTTAACAATTATGAGTCACACATACCAGGAAACGCAAGGATTTGTAGGGGTTGTAGAGGGATACACTGATCTGTAGGGAAAAAGAAAAGCTTTTGAAGGAGGGCAGAGTAAGTGGCAGTTAAAGCAAGAAAAGCCCCTCTTCTCCAAGTGTTTTCAGCCTCATACCAGTAAGTAGAGACAGGTGAGAGACAATCATGCTCTTCCACCTCCTTGTTATTGGAAATCATTTACCTAAATAATCTATGATCTTCCACTCTCTTCATTTCAGAGTTAATGAAACAATACCAGACCAGCTGGAAGGAAGCACAGGAAGATGCACGTGAGTGAACAGAGCTTTGATTTGTCCCTGGAAGTGTCTTGACCCAGAAGATTAGTCCCTCTCCTCTTTCTGTCGGTGGAAAACTGGCCTATGGCAAGGCTTCAAGAATATTTAAGTGAATGCCTATCCCTTTTCAAAGCAGTGACAGTATTTTAGCTATCTACTGACTTTGGAGCCATTTATTTTATATGAGCAGATAAACTTCTTCAAACAGTCATTTGCTGGTGAAGATATATGCTTCAGCCATGTAAAATTCCCTTCAGATGAGCAATAAAGTTTTTACAGTATTATCCCCTAGATAGGTAACTACCCCGATAGATACATCTAACAGCAAAAAAAGCTACACAGAATGTTGAAAAACTGCCTCAGTGCCAGATTTCAATACAATGCCTACACTGCACTGCTGTGTTCAGTAACTAAATAACAAACAAAACTCTAATTCATTAGCAAAAAGGTACAGTAGACTGAAGGCTCAAACACTGCATTTGCCCAAAGCATGAAACAGGGGAAAATGCAGTTGAATCACCTGGAAGAGTCTTACCAAATCCTTGTGACAAGTTCAGACATTTAATAAAAAAAAAAATCTATTTGAAGTATTTATACTACAATTTGCAATGTTACATGGATTTTATTTCTTGCACAAGACAAACATTAGTAGGCAAAGACCTTAAAAGCCTACTACTGCACTGTCAACTATTTAAATAACTAATTCCCTTTTAGTTACAAAAGTTAATGACAGATTATCTGCCAATGCTAGTGGAAACCAGCTGAAGTAGGGCAAATATGAATATAATCCACAATACGCGTGTTTGCAATCAACTAAAATTGTCTTTTGTGTGACAATTTAGTTTGTCATAATTAACATGGAACTGATGTTGTAAATTTACAATTTACAATTGCAAATGGATAGACAAAAAAGATAATCCCAGTTCTCAAACTACTGAAGATTCAGGTCTGTAATGAAAGCTAAAGCCTTTCATATGGTAGGTTCATTTTAGGTGTAAGACACAGAAATGGTACTTGATTTGCTTCTAAAATAAACTAAAAACTAGAAACTAAAAATATTAGGACAACTGTAAATAACAGGTCTTAAAATGCTCAATATGTCTAAAATTTTAACTCTTTAAATGTTACCATCTTGGGGTGGATTTGCAGGATGATGGTTCCAGAAATATTAACTTGAGTTGAAACACAACTCTCCTATTTTTTTATACTGCAGACTGTCTCCCAGCGAGTATTCATACTTGTTTGATCAAAATCAGTATATAACTTCTTATTGCTCAGAAGCCCTGAAGACATAACATTGCTAAATTGAAAACACAGATGGCTTTATTACTTCTTGTGCAATATTTTGCAAAAAAACCTAATTACTCACAGTAATGCAACCTTACTGGTGATGAAAAGGCTGTGCAAGCAATACTTCCATCTCACCAATGCTTCAGGGATTTTAAAAGGACAGCAATGAATCAGATGGAAAGAACTCAGCTCAACTTTTGCAGTAGCAGTCAAGTTTGCAGTTAGTATCAAGGGAATAGAGAATGCATTTGATAAAACAATACCAAGAAACAGTGAATATGGAACTTCAAATAAGAATTTTTACATTCAAGTGTTTTGAACTAGTGTACATTAAAGTGTTTCGTTAAGGCAAACATGATCACACGTTGCTGCACCTTGCTAAATCACAGTCAGTCAAACTTTGTGAAGCCTTCCTTTCTTCCCCAAGGAAAGACAGATTTGTGAGTCCATTCTGGCATCACACAAGAGTTTCCAGACCACATCCCAAATTCTATGTGTACATGCACACAGATACTCACTTCAGTAAGAGGAGTGAAATTTTTTTCACCTACCACACACTACATGAGACAAGGAAGAGGATACTAAGGATACAATAACAAAATCCTAGTGCCAGTTGAGACTTCCCCAACACAAGGAGAAAGTTCCTATAACCCCAGTACTTTAAACCAACAGCCAGGATCACTGCAATGCCAATGCCAATGCCAATGGCTTCTGGTTTCTGGTACATAGGAAACAGGCTTTTCTGCTTCTAATGGTAGCTGCTCATTGCACAACTTCCTTCTGTATGATGCTCCCCTTCCAGTCGGTCTCCTGGGTAATTTCACCAGATTTCACATAATGTGGAGAGAAAATGGACACTTTGTCAAATGATTCCTGCCAGGAAACAACATCCACTTTTTAACAACCCATCATCAGGACTATGCATGAGCTTCGTTTAAATATAGTATTTTCATTGCCTTTTCTGACATTGATAACAGAGACAGTAATTATATAACTCAAAGGTTCTGCAATAAATACCACTGTGTGGTTTATTATGGCCATAGAAATGTTTTTTTTCTGTCTCAAACACCAAAAACTATGACAATATGTGCAATCTCATCAGCATTTGCTTATCTACTGAAGCAAACCTAAACATTCTTCTAGGAAGCCCATCATATGTGATCAACAGGAGGTAATAAATAGTAGCTCACGAGCCATGTAGGTAAAAACGAACACACAGAACAATTTAAAGCTTTGCAAAGCAGCAGTATACTCAGAAACCAATGCAGAGTTCAAAAAGAGAGATGACTCATATAATGTATCAAGAGATCGATCTAATCAGCACTAATACATACCATGACTTTTTCTCACCACAGCTATCTATGGACAATTTGTTTTTTCAAGATGTGCAGTACATAAAAAGATACAGTGTTTTTTATTTCTGCCACTCAATTTCTGACTCCTTCATGAAACCTAATATCCATTAGCATCTCTATAGTAAGCTGTTTTGGTCTCAAGTTCTGTTACACTAGGCAACTACAAAATGCAGAGACTTAGATAGATACATATCTCGGAGTTGTAGTTACCTCAGGGTTTGATTTTCATTATTCAGAAAGAAAAAGACTAGATCTTGACTTAACAGCAATTAGCATGGAGGATGTAATCTAAAACTAAAGTTATTTGTATGAGTGAAGAAATCCATAGTACTGAAGAGTAGTTTTATCCGTGCAAAGCCAACTCAGCTGAACTCATAAACCACAACAGAGGAAGCCAAATCAAGAGAAAATAAGCAGAGAAAGGGAACGTCAGATTTCACCAGATAACAGTGACTTCAAGGATATTCTTTCTTCTGTCTCTTTCCTAATATCCCTTATCTTAGAAAACCCAAATCACCATTACAAAGTGTAAAATGCTGAAGCAAACTTATCAAAGGAAAATGCCACCATATTAAGCAAGTTAAATGTGGAGACATCAAACACACGACTGAAATGCTCTGCAAATTTCTGAGATTACTATCCTGCAGGAAACATCAACATTAGAAGACTTTTCCACTGAACGGAAAAAGCATCACAGCAATTTTTTTAAATTCTCACCTGTTCATAAACCCTACAATTACGTACTGCTGACTTACTCATCACATTAATTGTAATTAATGCTAATGTCAATAATTGATGCTAAAGCATTATACCAAGGTAACATATATATTTAAGATAATAATTTCTGCTCAAAGTGATGACATCACATTCTCCTCTTGCAACATTATCCTCTGCTGTAATTCATTCAAAGGAGATGTTGTACAGCCAGGACTGTTTGCTTAAGAGAACATTTTAATGTAGAGTCCTGTTGTCAGCAATTTCCTGTTCAATAGCCTACAAGACCACTTAACTACTGAATCTCAGCAGCCTCACTTGCTATTCCTAGCAGGAGTCATTACTAACATGCATCTGAAACCTACCTTGCTTAACTCGGCTACTGTAAACATGAGACTAGGGAAAATGTTGAAAAACAGTCTATGTTATCATAAAAAGCGCCAAAGCTATCAACTTAGCCAGAGAGATGCAGGTCAAGCAGAGTACTCCCGAAAAGTGCACAAAGTAAATTTCTGTGATGGTGGAGTTACTGTCCTTCCTTTTATGAAACAGAGTCCTAAGCTGATTAAGCTGAATCTTTTTACTCTACCCAGAGGCAGAAATGATTTGCATTAGTGTGCCTGGAACTGCTTCCTCGATTGATTAAAGACAAATGAAGTTTGAGAGAACTGTCAACCATAAAAACACGTTTTGGTGATCACAGACTCTACTGAGGCCTAGAATAATATTTTGTTTGATTTCAAAGAAAAATCATTCCATCTTGTGTTACTAATACCTGTGTTCTATGCTCCCTTTTATTCAGAATGCAAAAAGAAGAATACCAGTCTGGAACTAAACTAAAATTTGGCAAATGTAAAGAATTTAAAGTCTATTGCTCCTGAGACACTAAAAACAACTTCAAGCAGGTACTTACAGAGAGCTGATGTAATCTGATGTAATCTAAGTCAGGAAAACCCTAATTTACAGTTTGCTGACAGAAGCACCATCCAAAAGAATCTGTGCTTAAGACTATTCCAAACACATGAATGTTAATTCAATCTCTGTCCAGTCTTTCTGAAACTGGACTACTTTCTAAGTTCTAAGCTAGCTTTTCAAATTGCAAGTTTGCATTTCTGGAGAGCTGAAAGTCTAGCCTGTGTTAACGGCAAACATGAATGTACATGTTTGATTTATTATAAAGCTCTTATTTCAGAGGCTGTCTTCCTCTAATTTCTCACCTGCTCTGGCAATCTGAAAGCACACTTTGCTAGTGTGATTGTACGGAATAGTATTCTTTTATATACTGTACTAGTAGAAAACTAGTATATAGTCAATATTATTAGTATTTTATAATAATAACAGAACATTAAACTCACAGGGGAAAAGAAATTAGAAGTCTGGGTGGCAGAAGGGAAAACAATGCTTAGGAAATTGTATACTTTTTCTGCTGAGACAGTCCTGGACTGATACATAAACTCTTTAAGAGCTCCTTTTTGAACTTAAAGAAACTCAATTTTACACAGATTCACTACTTCCCATAGAACAAATCTGTCAGTTCACAGATCACACTAGCTAACTAGATTTCATGTTAGCATTGAAGAATTGTTCTCAAGAACCATGGTGCATAAAATATGAAAGCAAAATAAATACACAGTAATTTTAAATAATTTGCAATAAAATTGCTTTTTATTTAGGTAACATATTTGCTATCCAGGAAACACAAATTCACATTCCCCTTTTATGCACTAAATTTGTCTATCTGTAATAATATAAAGTAAAATAACAACAGGCAATATTTATGAGGCATATAGAAACTGCAAACAATATTTTATGGCATGGAACAGGTTTTTTACTAGTGACATTATTTAGATTACAGTCCCCTATCTAACAAGAGATATTCCATATCTGCCATAAAAGTATGTGCCTATTTTCATATTAGTCCACAATCCAATAAAATGAAGTTTTCAGAAGACAGTCACAGGTGACATCTTGCTATCAACTGAAGGAATGCCAATTGAAAAGACAGGTTCATTCTTTTGTGAGCCCAATGTAGTGGAAGGATTACCACAGGATTATCTCCAGGATAACTGACAGCCTGCATGCAGTTCCAAAAAAGCCTTTAAAATTCATCATATGTTCAACATTCCTACTAGAAGAACATAAGTTTATTTTTATCCTTAAATAGGAAAGTAAAAGGAGGAAAAAAACCCACAAAAACAAAACAGAAGCAAATAACTCACCACTTTCTGCAGTTTCAAGAACTATAAAACCACAGAACCACACTGGCAGCACTAATGAGCTTCCCCCCTTTAATGACAGATCTTCTATTACAATAAAATGGTCCCCTCCCTCCTAGTGCAATGCTGAGAAAAACCATGAAGTCCATCATGCACTGGTGAAAACTGAAGAGGGATAAAGGAGTTAGATGCCACCAGCACCTATCAGCCACCATCACTGACAAATGCTATACAGTAATCAAGAGAGATACTAAAGATTCTTTTGTTAAATCTCAAAGTGTTTCTGCATAGCAGAAAAAACCTTATTAAATCCCTGCCACCTACATCAGGCATCTCTTTTAACTGCTTCCTGAATTAGACTTCTTTTGATTGAAATGCAAACATTGACTTCTGTGTTTCATTCCTTTTCCAATGTACTTCACAAAACCAAGATAAATTTAGAATATCCTTTCAAGCTGAAAGTGCTGTAGAAACATCACATCATTTGCAGTCTGTATCCTCCCATATTTACTAGGCAAATTGTAATCCAAACTGTACCAAGAATCACATGTAATTTGCCATAAACCAGCATTAGGTTTGCATCTTCCCAATGCACTGAAGAACAGCATTAATGAAGACTTACTGTGATGCTCTAAGATACTAATTCTGCTGTAAACCAGCTTCATATAAATAGTTATTATTTTCCTTTATGGAGTTAGGGTAGCAGAACGGGTAAAGGAAGTACCATAGAGGAAGAAACTTTAAAAGTATGTTTGAGTTCAACTGCTTTCAGAAGAACTTTAAGTCATAACTAGAAGGAGAATCAAATTATTACAGCAATAAAGGAAAAGATGCATAAGTAAATATATAGAGCAGTTATAATTCATTCCATTCAAAAGCAGCTCTGGTGGGCAGTTTAAAGACTTGTTCTTGCCTCAGGCACAGAGCCAAATATATACCAACTGTAAATAAATGCAACAGTAGATTAACTACTTCCTCCAAGTTAAATTACAGTAAAAAGTATGACTACAGTAACTGCCCATATGTTAGTTCCTCCCCTTAGGCAAACATGAAGCTCCTTACTGTACCCCTCAAGGGTAAAGTATAATTATCTTGCATTTATCATAGGGTAGGATTACATACTTAGGCAACACCCACTGCAGCAAAACTTTGTGATATATTAAGTTGTGTAATACCCTCAGCTGAGATACATCTGACAATTTTTACATGTCTAAAATATTATAAATGCAAAACTTGACTTATTAATTTCTATGACTCCTCCTCTCTTTTTTATTATTTGCAAAGAAGTTACTAAAGCAAATCCATTTTATTTCAAATACGAGCCAACAAGTGTTCAATGTGTTACAATTAAAAAGCATCTCCAAAGATATTCCTGAAGCTACATGTTGGAAGTGTTGAGACAAAGTGTTTTGACATCTGTGGTATTCTCCCACACAAGCATATCCCTCTTTCCTTTAGCTGAAAATGTTCACCAATTTCATTTAGAAAACTTAGTGCTGAAAATTTTGGCATTTTGAAATAGAGAACAGTTATCTCTAACATACACCTTAACTCAGTCAGCTCCATTCCTCACAGAAGTTGACTGGTAGTCCTTGGAACTTGCCATAAACACAGAACATCATTTTAAACACTAAAAATTGACCTCCCCTTAACCTACAGATGGTGACATTTCTGGAAAGCAAGCAGATTCTAGTTTGTAATTGTTCACTTTGGAATGAGGTATAGTAGTGAAGAACCCGGCACAAGTGATTTATAAAGTAGCTGTCTTTCCATGGACCTCCTAAAACAAGTTCCTAGACTCAGGACAGATTTCTAAGAACCATATCCCCACTTTAGCACAGCTTATTCCTCTTGCACAGCTTTGAGACTTGCACAGTTTTGAGTAGGAAGCTGCACAAGACAAGAGTACTAGAGAACCTGCAGGAGGAGGTGTTAGGTGAATACAAACTCACCAAAGCAATTTATTAACTTTCACCTCTGCTGATCCAATAGGCTGAGGCAGATCTGGTGACATACTCTCTTCAGCTTCAGCACAGTGAACAAAACACCCAATTTGCTCTAATACACCCTTACCTCCCCAAAGAGCTCCTTCCACACACAGAACATTTATTGTGAGGATTCCAAGATGCTTTCAGTTGTCCACAGGCTTCAGAAAGGAAGTATTAGAAAGTATTCTAAATGCACCTTTTTATAACAAAAAGTACAGACAGTGGGATACAGCTTGGGGTGCAGCTCCATAGTCAGTTGCGCAGTTGCAAGGGCAACTTCACAGCAGCCCTTTTTCACTCTGTCACCTTCCTGTGCTTTTTTTTTACAGCTGTTCTTGGTTTTACTCCCATCTGGCCACAAAAAAAAAATGACCAGAGAAATTTCATTGTCTGTGAAGAACACAGAGCATGGAAATGATTCAAGTAAGCAAAGAAAACACTATCTCTTGATTCACCAACAATTCTTGAAATAAAAACATCAGCAAATCTAAGTCAATATTAATTTCCTTAAATGTGCTGTTTCTGAAATACTATAATACTTCTCTAGAATGGTTATTACTTTGTAGGCAGAAGCAGAAGTCTTCCTTTCACAGATATTAGTGTTTCTTAAAAGTATACTTTTACAATTCCATAATGCATATTTCTGAAAAAAACGATTACAAGTCAAATTTCATATCTAAATGAAAAGTCGTAGCTCATATCTGATAACTTTATAATGACAAGTGGTATTTTTTACTTTCTTGAGAACTAAAGGTGAGTATAATGAAGGTGGGAAGGCCTGCAGTTTCAGTCAGATCCATCCAGATTAGTGCAGACAAGGGTAGGCCTGCGGCATATTGTGATAGAAACTTACAGTAAAATCATCCCCTTCTGTCATAAATAAACCCCAAAAACAACACCCAGCCCACATTTTAAATACAGCACCTTTTCCAAAACTGTAACACTTGGCACTACTTACAAGTTACTGAACATTATATGGAAATGGACTCAGGGTATCCCTGTTCACTAAACTCTAACATGAAGAGTGAGTCCTGAATAAAATACATTTTGCAGCCATTCTTCTCATGTTTATTTACATGTTCTGCCATAACTTGAAAGCATTACCAATTGCATTGCTATAACATGCAGAAACCAACACTTAATCTAGACCAAACTGTAAAGACAGGAGTTCATACTCAAGAGAACATCCTTTTCCCACACTGCAGGGCCAGGCAGGTGAGAGAAGATTACTGCCACAAGTCACGTTTAACAGCTCAGACTCTTCATTCACAAGACATTGGAGATTAAATATTGATTTTACATTATAGCTATTCATTATCACTAGGAACACTCACTCCTTTTAGCTAAATTGTAGCCAGTAATTTGATTAGTCATAACCCACAATGAAGACCAAATTACACCAAAAAAAGCCTGCAGTAAGTTTTGTAACATCTCTGCAACATCATGCTGCTTCTTGTAAATACTTAGCTACAGTTTATGAAAGCTTGGCACACTGAATGTAGGATGTACCTCAGCTACACCTCCTATGGCCTGTCCAGTATTGAAAATGTGAGCTGGAGACATTTCTTTCTATACAAGTTTCTCTAGTATTCCCTAAAATTGGACGCTTTTTTTCCCACCTTTTCATAAGCATGAAGAAACATGAGAAATGATGCTTGGTTCACCAGCATTCCCTCTCAGTTGAAACTTCATTTGTAAATATACTATGAAAAAGCCAAAACTCACATCTGGCATTGCCTATATTCAAATATTTGTCAGAAAGAACTTGTTAAGAAGTTCCATCTGTGCTTCTCCTACAGTGTCTATATGCATTCAGATAGCAAAAAACATCATGATGGGTTTCCATGATAGTCACAAGCATGCACAAGCAAGATGCACAGAACTAGTTTTAGAGGCATCTAATCATAAGTTGCTCTTTGGAAATACCCTGGCATTTTTTCCTCCACTAGGAAAAAAAAAAAAAAAAAAGGGCCCAATCTGTAAAGATAACAGATGAAAGTTCTTTGCTTCAAAGGCCAGATTCTTTCCAGTGCCCTGGTTTCTCTCGTGTAAAGCATAAACTAGATCCTACTGTCTTGTCAGCTGCAATCACTTTCTCCAGTTACAGGTGAGGCCAGGATCAATGTCAGAGTTAGCAGAACCTACACACTCACCACCTGTGCACCCTATGGTGTCAAAGCAGGGAGTTTTGGGCAAACCACATAAAGGATTCAAAATGCTGCTGCACTTCACAAGGTAAGACCTTGCATCATTGCTGAGGTATCTCCTTCCTTGTCTAACCCCAAACATGGCATTATTCCACAGCAAGCAGCACACTTGGATCAATACTTCCTGAAATTAGCAGCAAGTAACACTTTGTAAATGCATTTTAAAGTGCACCCTTACTGACTGCAGCAAAACAAGCATTAGGTATGACTTTCATGCAGAATTCATCCAAGTAGCAGGTTTTTGATAAGCAACTTACCCTGACCTGAGAACACAGCTAAGGGAGAGCTGCTACAATATTAAACACAGCTGTTGAGAGAGGGCAACACAGTAACAGGGTAAAGCATCTAGTGCACAGATGCAGTTACCAACAACTCCTAATCCTGACAGGCTGTGTGAGCTAGAAAACAGGTTTGCATCTTGGAACATTATGTAACAAAATTGGTGATAAGCCATAAAAAAAAAAATGTCTTGCTCTTAATCTTGTTAATAAATCCTTACTTCCAGGAAAGAGCTGTAGTGCCCTATATGTTTTAATCTTGTTTTATAAGTCAAAGCACTAGCAAAAAATGTATTTAAATGCAGCTATGATTCTGATGAATCATTCCTTGCACCCAAAAATAATTTTAGACATATGAGTGCTAAACTCATGACAGCTCAGCAGAACCTTGCACTGGAGAAGTGTGCAACTATTTTAACGTGGGAATAACAAAGAGCAACTCTCTCAGACTAGTAAACTGCTTTAAGACCTTTTATCACAGGGAGAGAATATATCTGTCAGGACAACTCAGGAAGCAGAACAGCAACTACCTGCTCAAATTAAAAAAATTTGAAAGTCAGAGTAATGGGCTTCCCCTATACTGTTCATCAGAGTGAAGGGCAGGAAGGCTGAAATCACTTCAAGCAATTAAGGTATTGATCAACAAGTTCATCTGCCGAAACTATGAAACGTTAAAAAATGAGACCAATCTCCTGTTCCTTCCTCACTAGGAAAACAGCTATAAAATGGTTTTGCTTGGAGGAGAGGAGAGGAGGGAAGACAGACAGGAGGGGTTTTTTGCTTGGTTTTTGTTTGGTTTAAGGTATTTGGTACAAGCCCGCCACAGGAAGGAGGAACAAGAACCAATAAGTAAAATCAACAGATAGCTACCCAAATGTCTGTCCTGGCATTTTGCCAGCTTGATATGACTCACACTGACAATATTTTGATTAACAAGTTTTGGAAGGAGTTCAATATTTTATCCATTACGAGACCCATTACACATACTGTAAAAACACTGAAGTCTACTGTAGTTTGACAAGAAAGTATAAAAGTGGTTTCTGGGTTTTGTCAGGTATGAGAATTTGTTTCTTCAGAAGCTTCTTAACAGGCCTACTCATGCTACAATAAGACATACTGCAAAAAGAGCAAAAAGAAGAAAGTAGGCAAAAGCAATTTAAACCATTTCATAATCTTCTACACAAGGCTCTGTTTTAATCTCTTACTCATTCTTTTGCTAAAAAAGTAATTAGAACAACCAGAGTAGAGAAGGCCCTCCTTTGAGCACAGACATCTCATTTTTTCTGCAAATAAATCACTTCTGGAAAACTGATCACAAATCACTGGATTTGTCTTTACTACAACTGAAAATGTGATTGTATAAATAAAGGTAGCAAAGCTGATATTCAGCAACCCAGCTATGAAAGACACATCAAGCAGGCCATGGAGATGTTTCTGCCTGTGGGCAACAGTCAGTTCTCAACACTTCCCTTGTGCTGCTCCAGCAAACCTCACATAAGTATATTAAGTTGCTGAAGTGTTATGATCACGTGTCCATGTGGCACCAGAAGGACAGTAGTCTTTCTTTTTAAGTATGTTTTCTCAGGTGATTTAACAGCAGTGGTTTAAACAAAAGAAACCCACGCTGCCTGCAAAGAAGCATTTTTCATCCCTGTCCAGTGCAACTTTTACCACTAAAATATCAATATGCAAAAGGCTGATTCTGCATTCACCATGGTGATAGAAACTCTTCATAGCCAATGATTATAGAAAGCCAGCTTAAGTCACTCCAACCATGGCCTCCTAAGGTAAAGTAGGTGCTGACAGGTAAAGCATCTGCTCTGTTTACAGGTGATCAGCACTGAGCCCTTTCTATGCCTGAACCCTTCTGGCCCTTCTAATTTTCCTCCCTTTGCACTCACTCTGAATGTTAAGTTCAGAATCAAAACAGCCATTTTTCAATCTGTCCACATGGCTAAAACATAATGGATCAGGAACATCTACCACAATAAGATGATCCATCAATTATTTTCTGTGAAATTATAATTTCACTTATTTAAAACACCTTGACTTCTCAGCATTCCTTATGTAAAATAAATGGATACACATACACATGGATAAATATGTTTAAAAATACAGTAGTAACTATTAAAAAAATCAAAGGGGGATTTGATTTTGCCCACAGTGGATGAGAATAAACAGTGGCATATTTAGACAGGCTTGAAAACTGAATAAGCAAGCAACAAATAAAAGACAACAAACACTTTTACACATCTGTTTACGTATAAAGGCCTACTCACAAATGAGCATTTGGCCTTGGAAACTCTTACCAGCTCTCCTCTGTCATTTCTTTAAAAAAAAAATACTAAAAAAAGAGGACACAGTCCCTACCAAACTGTAGATATGACAAAAATGTTACACACACCAAAATATTAGATATTTAACCCTCAACACAGTGCAGTCTTCTCCACTGCTGACCTTCTGCAGCTGCATGCAGTCTGAAATTCAAGATTAAGAAATTTGTACATGAGGAAACAAATCATTATCATGTCCAGTCAAGTTCCTAAAATAGCCATCTATGATTCTTAGTGTCCCAGGGGCCCAGAGACAGCCTGCACAGCTTCAGTGCCAGAAGGGAGGTACATAAGGTTGTCCTGAACATATAAACCAAGAAACTCAAACCAATCACCTTCCTAGTTATGCCAGATATGCCTTGTTTGTCTACTTCAAGTGATTCACAGTAAATTCAGTCCATCCATTTGCAAGTCTGTGTTTTAATTTTAGCCACAATGACTCTGAGTGATTACACTAACGCTGGGGCTAATAAAAACGCAGTAACACTACTGCCAAAGACCAAAACGAACACATAATCAAAATAGAAAGATAATGGGTGAATAAGTGACAACAGTAAATATTATTAATCTCATATCAGGTTGAAAGCCATAGCAAAAAAAGAAACTAAAATGATATGAAGCAGTAAGGAATAACAAACCAACCACTCTACTCACTAAATATGTACACACTTATCTTATTGTTATCTTACCGATTGTAGCCAACTAATCTTTTTCAAAAAACGTACAAGATCAAACTGTCTGATAACAGTAGGAGATAAAGTTCTGAGAAAGACTTAAATTAGAGAACCACTGCAAAAATCCTCACTGCAGAGAAATTCAAAACAGCTTTGCAGCAGAAAATGCAGATCACCAGTATGGCTTTTCTCCATACATTATGACATTTTGTTTAGAGAATGTGGAAAAATAAATTAGCATGTAAAAGCAGCAATATTATAAAAAATATTGGAATGTTAAGTCTAAAAAATTTGTCATTTTACTTTAGCACCTTAGAAACATTTATTAGAAGTAAAGATAAGCTTCACTTCTTGTAGTATGTTAGTCAACTGTTCAGCTGCCACTAGAAAAGCAAAATTGAAGCTATCAATTACTCACAATTTTTTTAGCTTTCGTTACTCTCCTGATGTAGTGGATAATGGATAGTGGAAATCTATCATATACTCCCTCAAGTATTTTTTGATCTTTAGAAATAATTGTTACCAATGAGAAAAATACAGAGAGAGATATGTGAAAGAGCTACTTAAATCTTGGTGGGGAAAAGCATCCAAAAATAAAACTATCTATGATATGAAGAATTATACAGAAACCCTATTTTAAGAAAGTATCACATGCAAAAGCTTCAACAGTTCCATTTTAAGTCTAATGCTGCTACCTCAAATAACAGGAATAAAAAAAAAAAAAAGAAATGTAAAACCATACCTTCAGATATGGCTTGGTTTTGAATTTGTTAAAAGAATTCTAGAAGTCTAACATATATATATATATATATATATGCCAGCTTTTTTATCTTAGAAAAGATTACAAAGCCTTACAGAGTTTCACTTCTAAAGCAAAAGTACATGGTAAACTTCGCCAGTTGATAACATTCTAAATACAAACACAACAGAGCCAAGAACATCAAAGCAGATCTAATCTTATTTCTTACAGGTTGAAAAATCTAATCTATAGCAAGATCATATAATTTTCTTATATATTTTCAATCACACAGCAAGACAAAAAGATATGCCACAAACCAAGCAACCAAAACCAACCAGAGTAGCCCGATTTTAAAAAGAAAAAAAAATCACAGCTTTTAAGTCAGAAGTAAGCTTTGAACTGCACTGGCGATTTTTAGTGTCATTAAAATTACTTAAATCTAAACTATCAGCTGAATTTCAGAACATTTCCTTTGTCAGTACAGCCCATCATTTGCAGCACTTTAACATACCTTAACACTTGTAAAAGGCATAACTTTGCAAGAATAAAAAAGTCATATATAATTGAAATATACATATTCACATATAAGGTGAGTTGTATCCATGTGTTTCTCCTACCTTTCCAGTGTTTTAGCTGTCTTCTCAAACCAGTTTCCTACTTGTGAAATTAAGTGTTATGGAAATTAGGTGTCATTAAAAACTTCAGTAGCAAAATGGTCAAACACAAACACCAGCAAAAATTTTACCTATCCAGGCTTTCCAGTCAATTTTCTGTGTGCATGCCTCTCATCCTTCCCCCTCCTCCTCCACTATGGATCTACGGTATAGAACAGGCAATATGCCCAGCACTTCCTAGCTGTGGTACGCTTGCTCCAGTAAGACACAACCAGTCACAGTATAAAAAGCCAGACAGAGCCCCCACACTCACCCCCCTTTAGCTGCTTCTAGAATCTCTTGGCTGTGTAGTGAAAAATTACCAAAGTAATCAGAAAAAAACATGGTACAACAAACAGCCAAAAAAAATTTTTGTGTGCCATCCTCATGCAGTTTTTTTCTCCCTGCAGCAAGCTTGCACTACCAACCCAAGCAAGAACTTGCACAGCATGCTAAAATTGAATTAGGCCTATTCTGCAAGATTCATTTCTTGCTCCTAATGCTGCAGGTGAGACAGGATTCCTCTCAGTTTCTATTGCACATAGTATATATGCCCAGTTTTCTGTTGATTTCAGTCATCTTCCTGCTCTGTTGACTTCAGTTTGATACTAAATGAAAAAGAAATATGATGATGCCTGAGATATGAGTAGCACATAAAGAGAATGTGCATTTTCCAACCATAGAAAGAAACTTCAGAGCATTCTGGATAATAAATAATTATGTGTTTAAAGAAGGTAATAAAAAAGTCAGGCATAATAATTCAAGGAAATATTGCTGAAACTAGAAAGAAAAATATTGTATCTACCAATTCAGATCTCTATCTGTAGTCCCTTTGTCACATACCAAATTTCCTCAGCTACCTTGCCAACAAGTTCCATCTGTTTTCTTCTGGATTATTTCTGCTAGTGATAATTTTGTACACAGATTACTGAGAGCAGAGTTATCTCAATACAATGGATAACATATCCCATTAACTGTTCTGGGGGAAAGAGATGGGTTGAACTTCTTCACTTTCAGATGCTTGCATGTAGATAAAGTTTCTGAATAAAGAAAAGGAACTGAGTACAGTAGGAAAAATAAATTCTCTTAATATAAACTTCTGCTTTTGCTACATCAAACCCTACTTAGCCTCTACCCAGGAGATACACAGAGGTGATTTAGAGACCATTGCTGTGGTTTAATCTAGGACAGACTAAATGCAAAAATTAATTACTACTACTACTACTACTCAGTAATTGAATTAATGTGAAAGAGTTTGAATATTTCTTGCCTCTATGACAGGAATGATTATTATAGCATAGAACACCACAAAAAAGCTGTATTCTCTAGTTTCCTCTAAAGTCAGTTTGTAACAATCAAAATAGACCAATATTTTTAATCCTGTTTTTATCCTTACCTCAGCCTTTCTTCTTCTTTCTTACGAAGGCTGAAATCTCGCTGAACCACCTGGAGTACATGCTCTGCTTCTTCATCAGTCAAGCCAGAGAGGTCCAGTTTTCTCCCCATTATGCACTGGCTCCTGGATATGAATAACTATAAGGAATATCTGAAATCAGAAATAGAAAATAAAATAGAAAAATAAATTGAAAGCTCTCATAGTTTTCACAAACATGTGGAGATCAAAGGCACACAAAGAAAGTTGCTGACATAAACATCAGAAAACAGTTGAATTTTTTTGGCTGGAAAACACCTTTTACACTAAGTCCAACCATTAACCCAGCACTGCCAGGTCCACCACTAAACGATCTCCCTAAGTACCACACCTGCATATCTTTTAAATACCTCCAGGAACAGCAATTCAACCACTTCCTTGGGCAATCTGTTCCAATGTTTGATAACCCTTTCAGTGAAGGAATTGCTCCTAAAATCCAACCTAAACTTCACTCATACAACTGGAAGGATTCACTTCAGAATTGTTTTGCAGGTTCCATGTACTGAAAGCAATCACCCCCCACTTAAATATAAATGAAAAAGATAAATTATTTGGGATAATAAGAGATGTTGAGGACAGACCTCAGTGTTGCTTTCAAAAAGGAACACATTTAATTCAGGTCAAATCAGGTTAAGACATTTCTTAAGATTTTGCAGTGCAAGTTCTGCCACTGTGTATGAACAAGAGAACATACTCTGCTGCAACACTCAAAAATGTTTTATACTATCAACTAAGAAATCGGGTATTATTTTAAAGCATCATTTCAAAAAACAAGCATATAAATTTTAAATGTGTTTCCCAAAGTAACTGGAAAGATTTAGATGTCATTATCTATACTTAGATGTCATCACTATATCATAATCTCCCACATTTGGAAGAGAAAAAGTAGTAGTTAATATTATGTGTGAATTGAAGCTACTATAAAGTTTGAACAAGAGCTTGGTCCATTAAGTTTCACTAATGAAATTTGTCCTAATTTATTTTCTCATGACTTTTACTCATTTCATTGGAGTCTAGTAAATTCAGCTCTCAGTATTAACTTGTGCCATTTGATTTATGCAATTACTTGGGGAATCATATAGGTGTCCATCTCTATACTGTGTTACAGTTTAAGAAGCACGAGACAGTTTTTCATCAGCTAACAGCCGTTAACAGCTCCCAGGAATGTATATAATAACCATGAACACACTATAGTTCCTACACTGTATAGAAGAAACAATTGCTATTGCCTCTTCATCCAAGGTGAGTGGCAAGTGAATGATGGTATGTAAAGCATCCAAGGTGGTTCTGGTTCACAAAAACCCCACCTCTAAGGAAAACTGCTACAGTATACAATTAAGTGTTCCAAGTACTACTGCAAGTAGAAAAAAAAAATCAGCTTTATTTTCTAAACATTTCATTTGCTACTCATATAATGATGTGGGATATGGTTGGTTGGGTTTTGAGTTTTTTTGTTAATTTGGTGAGAGGTTTTAATTACAATATTTACCTCACTACAATCATCTGATTACCATTCTTCAAACAAGAAAAACACACACAAAGAAAGAGGGCACTGCTTATTTTTTCAGTTTTGGTTTGGCTATCCGTGAAGTCTAGAATAAAATCCTTGTTCGAGAAAAGAACACTTCACCAAAACCAAGCTGATGGTATACAATCTTAGGTGAAATCAAGATGACAAGATCCCTCCAACAAGACACATGCTCACCATACAGCTGAAAAACAAAGTCACAATGTTCTGGCTTGACTCTGAATCTACTAAGGAAGATGACAATGAGTATTCAATAAAGGCTATAAAAATGTACTTCTAAGAAAAATTATCCTGATTTGTGTAGAAGCAAAGTACCAAAGAAAGAAAGAAAAGACTGTATGTGGTCTTCATTAATCTCACTTGCAAGACCGAGAATATATGCTAAAATTAAAGATTGGCTAAAACATAGCGAGGAACAACTGGTCAGATTTTTCTTCAATGCCAAACAGGTGTATAAATCTTCTCTAAATTTTCAGCAATTATTAAGATTTTCCTCTGTCCTTTCACCTACAGTCCATATACCAAAACCTCACTGAGCATTGGCAAAGAAAAGGTGAAGGATTTGCTGAGGTAACACGTAAGTTGCAGCTCAAAGACAGAGCAGATGTGCCCTGGGACACATCCTTCCCTTCAGTCTTTGGGATACCTGCTCAGCTCTTCCTGCACAAAGCAGTCGAGTGCAAAGGTGCCTCTGACTTTCTAAAAGCATGGAGGGGCTTCACCACAGGAAGGCCAACATCCATGGGAAAGTAAGCAGGACTTTTCCAAGTAACTTTTTTCTCACACATACACTTAAGGGTAAAATATAGGATACACAGTAAAAAGAAATTGAACTTTTTAAAGCAATTCCTGGAGCCAGTAGAGACACCTTCATGCTAGGACTACAATCTTCTGAGACACAAAATGATGAAGGCAACTGGAATTTCATCTTTGATCTCCTAGTATCTTGAGCATCAAGTTAACAACTGTAATTAACATTTTCATAACAAGCTCTCCCTTCAGGTCTTCATCAAAATCCCTTTGGAAATGGTGTAAAAATCAGTAATGCAAACTGGTCCATCAGTAAAAAAATTATGCCTTTGATTCAGCTGCCAGAGCTGATTGTGACCATGTATCAGAAGGGGGAAATTTACCCCTAAATTTGGGAATAATTGGGCAGCTGCATCACCTCTGATTGTCTGGGGTTGGCAAAGACTTCAAGTATAGAGGCTTCAAAATCACAAGCAACTTTAACTTTTGACTTTCATGTGGTTTAGTTCTCTACGGTATTCTTAGTCTTTGCATGCCGATATTGCATTAACCTCTAAGGAACTCTGTGTGTTTTCCCAGGAAATAATTTTTCATCACATTACTGAATCACTTCTGATCTGGGACTATCACAGCAGTTTATAAATATTTATAAACAATTCTCAAATGTCCTTTCTGTGGTAGATCCAGATTATGCATTTTGGAAATACACAATGACAAGTCCTCTAGAGGAAATATAACAAGTTACACTTAAAACTAGCTTAAAACACACAAAATATCTTCTCAGCCTAAAATAACTTCTGGCCTCAATTAAAATAACTTGCATGAGACTCTTCAAATGATTGCCTTCATGAGTACTTCTTTGGTAAATCTCAAACTGAATACAAAATCTAAGATCTCACAGACTTTACAAGGAATAGTATAACTCCCTAGAAAACTTGCTGAACAAATTAACACACTGTAACAAGAAAGCCTAGGCTTACAAGACACGATTGGGTATTGTTTGAGTTATACTCTAATCTTAACACTTCTTACAGTTCATTTTTAAAACTTCCACACTGAAAACATTTCTTGAATTTAACCTTAAAAACAAAAACAAACTCCAGCAAAAACAAAAACAAGCAAATGAAATGTTTTTCAAGAACTGCAAGCAATACACATGATTTTAACACAGACGAGGGCATCCACACAAGAAACAAGGCCAAATAGTGCATTTCCTACTCACCCATATGACAGCTAAGCTCTTTGGACTTGGAGTCTCAGCAGATGATTAGCATTATTTGGAGGGTGGGGAGAAAAAAAAATTGGGCTAAGTGCCAACTAACATTTAAGACAGATTCTCTGCTTGACAAAGAACCACATTATAAAGTTAATTATGCAAGTGGTCACACTGAATATTGTACAACACAGACTTCTTAGTTTTATGCTTAGCAAAGCAATCAGTACTAGTGAGGCTGCATCTGGAGTCCTGTGCCCAGTTTGGGCTTCCCCAGAACAAGACAGATACTTATGGCCACAATAATGGTTAAGGGGCTGGAGCATCTTTCACTGGTAGTAATGCCAGGAGCACTAGGACTGCTCAGCCTAGAGAAGACAAGACTTGGGGGGTATATACAGTGGATATCTGGAAGAGAACTCTCCAAACAAGAATATCCTATAATTCTTTCTGTTTCTGAGCACATTTTTAATCAAGATTTCACTGGTTTCCACAGCACTGTGTATGTTTTGCTCTAAAATGCTTTGATGTGCACTGATTAAATGTAGTACCAGAGGAAGCAAGACCACCAACTCCTTCAACCCAGTTATTTGCAATTGAAATATTCTATTCACAATACCTTTCTTCCACAGATTTAGAGTCACCAAACTCTTCACCAGAGATTTTCTACTCTGTTCTGCAACTACCACTTCTGTAGCTTCCAGGTAGATATACAAGAAGAAACCTACTAGTAATTATTTCTTTGATTCTGTCACCAACAAGCTCATATTTCCTTCCTTCATCAGCCTATCAGGACCCAAATAATACTGCTCAATCTTTCTTGTCATTCTTTCCAGAATTCTTTTAGTGCCACAAGAAATTCCTTGTATAATCACACTGGTGAACATTTTTCCCTTTAAAATCATAAAAGATAGTCACCTTTTTAACACAAAGAGGATGACAAGCACTTTGTCATCAATAGAGCTCCTTAACCACCCCTCATATTTTAAAAAGTTTTGTTTACTGAATTGTCAAAAAAAAGTTGCCACATTGCCCACATGAGGTCATTACAATTTTTCATGCAAATGTCACAATATTTAACACATAAATTACATAATGTCATATGCTTCATTTGACAAATATAAAATGGCAAAAAAAGGTCTGAAGAGTGCTTTATGTCAACACAGTTGAACAAAACAGTCTTTAGCCGTAACCCAACATGTAAAAGCCATCACTGTCCAAAGTAATTTCTACTACAGCTTGCACATCATTAAGTCTGCAATGAGACATAATTAACACTGGCCACAAATTTGTTAATCTTTTTTAAGTCCAAGAATGTCTAGAAGCTTGGGTAAAAAAACCCAGAGTATTCTTCTCTTAACACTCAAAATGAACAAATGTCTCAAAATAAGAAACGGGGAAATATACTCATCAGAAGTAAAAGGCCACCTCTTTGACTGAAAAATTAAATACAACCCACCTGGCTTCAACACAGGACTTGTATCTGTATTTTAAATGAGATCTAAGACAAAGATCTCAAAGAGGATGATATTCTTTGTACCCACACTGATTTTACTGAGTTTTACTGCACATATTTCCCAGTCTTTAACCAAAGCAAAAAAAAGTGTCTTGCTTTCAGCCTTGAACTAATTTTATGGGAGATTTGCAAGCAGCAAAGCAAACAGCTGACAAGCTTCTGAGAAAAGTTACATTTGTTTCACTGGGGAGTGTTAGGGCTAAAGCAGCAGCTTTTAAAACCTGAAGTTCATTCAGTTCCTTCAGGGAGAAATGTTCCTTATTAATGCAGGTTATTACAATCATTGTATATACATTTGTCTAAAAGATTGCTAGAACATACCATAATGGGTGAAACTGTAAACCTTACAGGTCAAAGGTTAGTACTGCATGGTTTTAAATTTTAAGCAATTTAGGAAATAAACACTCTTCTTGCGTCTACATTTTACATTATTTTAAGTACTGAATATGAAATAGCAGAATGTCCTGGTGACAGCTGGAAGATTATAGAGTCCATTTTCTTCTCAGTAGCTGGTACAGCACTGTGGCATTAAACCATGACACAGAATTAAAAATCTTAGTGAACTGACATTCCATTCAAGAAAGAATGGCATATCTCTCATCTAAGGATGGCACTCTCCAAAAGGCAGAACACAGCATATAAATGTGTTTCTAAAAAAAAAGGAATCTATTTTATTTAAAGAGGAAAAAAATTCAGAAAATACTAAAGATTGCACTGCAAGATCTGATTTCTGTCATCTACCTCCAATGGTTCAAAAAAAGTCATATTAAAAAAGAGAATTTGTATAACAACTGATGATCATTTTATACTTATTATTAGGCCTACAACTTATACACAAGTACAAATCCCATTGGGAATTCAAAATGTGATACAAAAGCTGAATTGACGGACCAGAATAATCTTCTCACTGGTAAAACTGAACTAGAGTAAAGTCTTATCAAAAATTTGTCTCTGCAACTGCTAGAGATCACAGGTTATCTGGCATATACTGATTTCACATATTTCACATGCAAATGGATTTCTAGTTAGTGTATATTCTCATTTCAGTCTCCTCTTCCATTGTTTATGCTGAATTTAGGCAAAACATGTTCAGCTCTATTTTCTCGATTTAGTAGCAACTGTGTTATGGAAGAGTGCATAAAGATGATGGGTCTGACAGTATTCTGACTATGTGAGACTGACTATCACTCTTCCAGAAATGAAGAAGACAGTTTGGAGAAAAAGAAAAAAATGGAGCAATAATGTGCTGACATGCAATTGTATCTTGGATGATTTGCCTCTTCTCCATGTGCCTTCAATCTAAAGCATGAAATTCAGCTCATTACTGTAATGGATTGTCAACCAACTCCAGATTGAATCATCACAGGCCAGCAAGAAAGCCAGCATGTGCACTTGGAGAATGCATCTGATCCCAAAGACTACAACATAATCAGAAATTTGCACTTCTGTAAGAAAGACTGCAGGGGCTTCCCTTTGAATGCCTAACCTGCAAAGTGGGGCTCAGAGCTTAATTCTAAGTGCCCAGACTCCCTGAACAGAGAGAGCAGCACCCACTGAACCAAGTTATGCCTCTTCCACCTTTACATCAAAACACAGACCAGAACACATCTGGCAAATCAGGCTTCACACTGTACTTGCTAAGCTTGAGCCAGCATGAAGAGAATACTAAACAAAAAGCTCATTTGTTCTCCTATCTCTCCCTTCAGCATTAGCTCAAGGGTAAGGATGCAAAAATACATTCATCCACCTGTGCTGCATTACACATGCCACAGCCTTCTCCTCAGACACCTGTAGTCCCATTGTTTCACAAGCAAAGGCCATCAAACGAGCCATACTGATTGAAGGGAGATGAAAGAAACACTGAATACTTCATGGTTCCTTCAAAGAATTGCTGGGTTTCTCTCTCATTCTAAGAGGCAGGCAGAGAAGTGAGCACTCACTTCACCAGTGTAAATACGTGTAAATACCGGTCTAGTACTGGCACTTAGAAAAACTCAGGTTCAGTGGCATATTAAGTCTGGGAAGGTTCAATTATTGATCTCCCGCCTTGTGGAGGAAAACTGAGAGAAGCCCTCATCAATGCCTGTAAGTATCTGAAGGGAGGAGAGGGGTCCAAGAGGATGTTTCCTCTCAATGGTGCCAAGCAATAGGACAATAGACAAAGAGCAGAAACTGATGCACAGGAAGTTCCACCTGAACATGAGGAAGAACTTCTTCAAGCAGAACAGGTTGCCCAGATGGGTGGTGGTATCTCCCTCACCAGGAATACTCAAAAATAACCTGGAAGCAATCCTGTGCCATGTGCTCTAGGATGGCCCAGCTTGAGCAGATAGAACAGACAGTCCCTTACAACTTGACCCATTCTGGATATTACTCTGCAGATTCCTATTTCAGGTGCCAACTTCCTGTTTTTCTGTATGACCTGAAGCCACTGAATGATGCAGAAGGTCCCCTACCATACAAACGGTGGAGCAGCACATGACAAGTACGCGTATCAAAGTTAAATGCCTTACCCAGTACTACAGCAGTCACTATTTGTTAGAAATTATGCCTTGGGTCTTAGCTTTTATACTTTTTAACTAGAGAAGAACCTCCTACAGATAACATTCAATAAACTAACCAAGAAAATAGGTCCACTAAGGTAAGTTTTTCAACTTCAAAATGCCAAAGCATCACTATTGAGTTAAGTGGTGACAAGGCTTCTCATCTGAGTTATTAACATCTTTAATATGAAAAAAAAACACTGAGAGAAAAGGTGAAGCTTTTATGAAAAGTCAAACAGTAGCACTACACATTTTGCATCTGTATTTAATTCTGCATTTCACTAATACAAGCAAAGGAGTTACGATAAATTAAGAAACTCATCATAACTTGAAAGCCATATTGTGATTAATCCATGCAAGCTACAAAAGTAAACAATTTAGTGTGGATTGCTTGACTGCTACCAAAACATCCATAATATAAAATCTAACCAATATCCAAACATTCCACAGCCTAACTTAAAATATCCTACACAGTAAAATGGATTTCTTTTCCTTCAATATCTGTTGCACTAATTGATATCCGTCATCCCTCTTATGAAATACCACCCATGAACACATAATTAAGATTTATCCAAGAACTAAACTTTCTGAGAGAATCTTCCTTCAGGACTAGAAGAAGGACAAAAGTTCTATGTTTAGAGGTAAGAAAATGCTTCCAACAGCAATTGCCACAATGAGGCAGTATTCTCTAGTGCTGCCACATGTGAAAACAAATTTAATACAGTAAATCACTGTTAATTCAAACCACTGACAAGAAACCCCACTGCAAATTACTGAATTTTACAGATTAGCAAGTAAATTAACAAAATAAAAAGCTAAAATAAATTCCTAAGACTATGCCTTCCACATTCACAGTGACATTTGCAAAATACTTCTAACCCTGATTTATCCTCAAAGAAGCAAGAATCATAAGATATACAATAATGAAGTGGCATGTATAAAGCCACATGTCCCATTTCACTGAGACTTTGTGACGAGCTGTAGTTGACTGACACACAACGTGTGCACTGTAAAAAGGGTTTCAGTAGCAGGTTGTCTTTGGTTTGTTTAGATAATCATTTGTCAAGTGGCATAAAACAAGAGTAAAATACAGCCAGAGGTGTAGAAAGCTTCTAAAAACCAAAGTGCTGGGTTAATCTGTCAGGTGGGGGAGTTAATGGATTCGTTTGTTGACACTGGGACCTACTCCAAACTGTGCTCAGAAGAGGTTCTGCTTTGGACCAGAGTTCAGTTGATTTTTTTTATATTGACACTGCACAACATGGAGATAACCTGAGCCTAGGCCTATAGACACAAATCTGAAGTTCTGGATCGTAAGTTTATACAAATAAAGTATGTATATATTCAAGCATAATACATGGTCAGTCACGTTCTGAAAGGCAAACCTCAGTGTCAGGTTTTGACTTCTGTTTCATTGATATTTGGATCCAAACTGGAGCAGTGTCACAGCTCCTTTAGTTTCAACTACAGAAACAGTTCATCTTATAGATTCAGGAAATCATCCAGCTAGCACAGACACCATTTTGAGTTGCACTGAACTTATTTGAACAGCATCATCAAGTTAAGCCATCACCACCTTTAGGAACTAACTACAGCCCCTCACTTAACCATGTGGGGAACCCAAATCCACAGTATTTCCAATGATTTTCCTCTTTTGGACGTGTGATACAACCTTGGAGCAGGAATATGAACCCTCATCACTAAATACTAGAAAAGAAGTGGGAGATGGAATGATAAGACTTACCCTCCTCTAGAGATGAACTGCTTTCTTCTCATTTGGGACTCAATTCATAGTTTCTGTGCTTACAGTGATCAACACATAGACAATTTTTGTCACTGACTTTTATATCAAGACCAGCTGATATAGTGAAAAACAGTATCACTTTTTTGAATCCCCCCAAAGCTCTTTTTGAAACTTGATGGTGCTCCAAATCACACACTGTGATTTAACTTAAATCCATGTCATGGTCTGACAAACAAATATCAAAGCACTAATGACAGCTAGATGCAAGTGCTGTGACAACTTCCAGAAAGGTACAGCAAGCACTCCCAGGGATGATCTCTGAGGGGCAAAAGGATCAGCTCTTGTGAGAGGGGGGAAAAAAGGAATCAATTTCTTTCAAGATTAACAATGGTTAGAAAAATAGGTACATCTCCGAAATTTGAGGTATTTTAGTCAGTGCTAGTTGCATCCCTGTCAACCGCACCTAAATAAGACACTACACATCCACGCTGTAGCAATTAATCTTGATGGCACAAACCAGCACTTTTCTTTTTGGACTACACTGGGACACAACATCCTGTTTATACAGCTCAAAAGGACCAGAAGAAAGCCCCATTAAAAACATCTTTTGTCCCACAAGTAATGCCTAGTAAGCAAAGAAGCTCATATATTAGTTTCAGAAGAGATAAAACTCATCAGAAGAGCACAACAGAAAGTTTATTCCACTAGTTATAAACGTATTTTGCTCTCAAGAAAGAAAACAACAGATTATGTACTGTCTTCCTCTAAGAGCAGAATTGATTTACAACAGCAGAACCACCAATCATTCTGCATGGAGACAGGTGGAGGGTGCTGGGGAAGGGATTGCTTCGTTATTAAAAAAACCCAAAGATTTCAGGCTGTTGCCAGGGTTCAAGACTCATTAAAGACAGTGGGAGTGCTATAAACTTTAATAGCCTTTGAATGAGACTATGCTTCAGACTGCTATCACAAGAAGATAGTGCATTTCACTTTCTACAGAAAATTACCTCAGCACCCTTTAAAAATACTTAGTCCAGAAACTATGGCTGCCCCATTTATTCTTCTCCATTAGTAAGCAGCACATTTTGTAAGGAAGAGTCCAGAGTCCAGAAGGAGCAGAACTTGAGATTGGGTATTCAGCAAGAGGACAGGATAGAGATGCCTGCCTGCCAGTCAACACCAGCAAAACACAAGAAAACTACTTAATTGATTACCATGAGCCAATGGGGACAATACTACTGAAAGTGTTTCATCAAAATTAATCTCCACAGTAGTCTGCTCCACCCCCACGGGTGATGTTTTGTTTGGAGGTATACTTTGCCTTGAAGAACGTGTACTTCAGTTCCTGTGGTAATGCTTTATATCTTAAAACAACCAGTAGATAGTAATAACTCCAATAATCTCAATTCCAAACATCAATATTAGTTTTTCCTTTTATGATCATCAATGGATCAAAAGGTAAATTAAGCATAAAGGTAATAAAAAGTAACAACAGATTTTGTTTCTTTTACCCAGTTCTGGGGCTAATGGTTCAGTAAAAACTTCTTTGATAGATGAGACATTTTACTAGTAGAACACGCTTTAAAAAAATATATGTGCTGGTGAAATTTAATGCATATTGGCCTGGAAATGTATTATGTTAGTATTCTCTGAATATGCATAAGATCTAAAAATCTCTCATTATTGCAATAGGCTGATATTAGCTTTTGACTGGTGAAGCCACTGCAGTTTTTATACCCTCTTCATCTATGATAAAGCCTCTAAGGTGATTCATTAAACTGCTTTCCACTACAGGGTGCTTTATTTATTTATCTTCAGGACACAGAACTCCAAGCATAATGTTTATTTACAGAAAACGAAGTTTAAAAAAAATACAGCGTGGCATTTTTCTATAAGATTTTAAAAAAAAAAAAAAAAAAGCATGTTTTAACTGAAAGTTAAATAACAAACACATCATAATGACTAGCCTACCATATGAGTGACAGAACTTACTGGTGTATCAGGCACATATGGAAGGTTTTCCTCTTGGGTTTCTGTAAATTCACAAAATTTCAGACAGAGGAATCTTTGACCAATCTCACGAAGAGAGTGCTCAACACTCAACCACTGCTTGAAATCTTATAAAATTACACTGTATTTAGCTCATCTGTAAAATTGCCTGGTTTTACCATAAAGGTGAAGTTTATTTGGTAAATTGAGGAATAGTGTAATGTGCTTTTGTGGTTTACCAAAATATAGCAGTCATCTTCCTCATCCTTTAAGCCCTAAAAGCTTCTTCTGAAAGTAAGCCGCTATAAACCTCTGAGTATAAGAAACTTGGAGCTGTTTTATTCTCTGGCTGTCAGTGGTTCACAGGTAAGTCAGAAGCCTTTATTATCTCTCAGGATCTATCTAAAAAAATAACCTACCTGAATCCAAAAGGAAGGTGAATAAAGCATTCCACGGGAAGGCAGCATTAATCCGCTCAAACAATTCAATGGGTTTTCTCAATGAGAAAAGCTGTCCCTGTGGTTTTCATGGAATTATATTCAGCTAGTCTCTTTCAACTTGTCCAGCTTTCCAAGGGCAAGTTAAGGTGGTTTACACTGCCAAACCACAGTTTCCAGTCTTATAACAATAGGGCATGTTAATGTTGGCAGCAATACAAAGGAGTCGCATTTTCATACCAATGTACTGTTTATGAACAATAGTGCACTTTAGCCTTTCTTCATCATCACCCATGCATACTTTGGGGATTTTTTTTTCCTTTATTTAAATACAACCCGTTCAAGTGTTCTGTTTACTGCAAGCATGAAGTGAGAAAGGTGAATTCCTACTGTGTTCATACACTCGGGTACACTCTATGTAATGCACTCAGTTGTATTCATCAGGTTAGGGTGGAAGCAAGAAACCAATTCAGGAAAATAAATGAAAGTTCTAACTCAGTTTTCTAGATCCAGACAGCACTGGTTTAGATGAAGACAAAAAAAGCATTATGCTGCCTGAAAGGACAATATTGTGTCATTTGAATAGGCAGCAGGTCCAAGAGGCAAATCCTGTCACAGGGTGCAGTGCTCTAGGCATGCCTTACCTCTGTGAGGGCTACCACGGTGGGATTGACTTGTGTGCATTCTCACCACTGGGAATTAATGTACCACAGGTATTGAAAATGCTACTCCCCGGGTTCTAACTGCATTGTACTGAGTTTCCTGACAAACTCTCCAGGAAGGCTACACGAGAGCACAGCTCTGCTCATTTTCCAAAGGTGGAATTAGTGGCAAACGCTACTGTTTGACATTTAACAGCAGAGGTTTAGTCGTCTCAATGCAGTTTACAGAGAGCAGCTATCACCATAAATAAGCAACTATAAAAACCTGTCCAGATTGATGACAGGTCCACCAAAATAAGAAAGATGTCTGGTAATATGAGAACTAGACTAACTATCCCTCCATTCTCTCCCTTTAGCTTTCCAGAAAAGGCTTACAAGAGGAATGACTAAAAGCCTTTATTGCTAAAATCTTTGCTGTGCCTATTCTAAAAAACTCCTGACTCCATAGCAAGGCAGCTACCCACATTTTTAAAAACGCAGGAAATAGTCAAAAGTTAGGTACGAGGCAAAAAGCATAATTTGTCAAAATAGATTGCTAGTTACAGTTAATGTCCCTGCAAACACGCTTGAGGAGGGACACACATGTTATAAGGTATTTTGCAATCTAATTCTGTTACGCCTGCCTGAAACATAACACAAAACCCAGCACAACGCAGGCTCCTACTTAATTAGATTCTCTAAGAAAAGTCAGTCTGAGCCATATGGTATTTTCCTCAGCAGTTACGATAAACTGACCTTGATACTAGCAAAACGCACGCTGCTTCTGTCTGAGGCATAAATTACAAGCGCAGCGTGGCGGGATGCTCCCATGAAACGGGGACAGCGGCAGCAGCACGCTGAAACCCTCTCCGGGCTCCCGGGGAAGTTGATCAAGAGTAAAACACTCCAGTGATAACGACGATGATGATGCACTGCAGTGACAGCGCTCCAACAACCACGCGGTCAGCAGAACACCACGAAGCTGCTCAGACATCTGTCCGCTAATTAAAGCGCAGCCTAATGCCGCGCTGCCGCGGAGGAGCGGCCCGCCTCGCCCCGAACGCGGCGGAGGGCGGCGGCCCCTCGGCCACCAGCGCGCCCCGACACCCGGCCCCGCCCGAGCCCTCCCCAGCGCCTCGGGGCCCCCGGCCCGAGCCCGGCCGGCCCCGACGGGCGCCGCGGCCCCGCACCTCGGCCCCGCCGCAGGCCG